>VZSF01007321.1:162234-280899 GCA_013398295.1 Chionis minor
CCCGGCCGCCCGGCCGCCCGCCGCTGTGTCCCCCGCCCCGGCCGTGTGTGTGTTTAGGAGGTGCCGTTTCCCACAGCTCTGATCTAATGCAGCTGTAATTCAATCTCCGTGTGACCCACACTCCGCCGCCGCTCTCCCACCCGCCGGCAGCCTCCGCTCTCCCAGCCTCTGCCTCGCTGTGTCTCTGTATGTGTGTGTGTGTGTGTGTGTGTGTGTTACACATTTACACTGTCAATCTGACAGGCTCCCCTCAAACAACCCCTCTCTATAGAGTTACAGCGTCAATCAGGCGGGCTTCGCGGGCTCCCTCCCCTACGTCCCCGTCCCCCTCCCGCAGGAGGGTCACCCTATACCTGCCACTCAGCCCCGCCAAAAGGACTTTTGTTCCGCGGCATTTGTGTGCGGCCACAAAGAGTAAAGGCAGCCGGGGCAGATAAGGCTGAGAACCTGAAACAGATGTAAAAGAGATCAGATCGAGTTTTCTGCGGACCCTCAACTCCTGTAGAGATTTACGACCCCTTTTAACCCCATTTTAAATAGGTTAAACTGGGCTTGTTTTATACAGGCGGAACGAGACCGGCGCTGGTACAGAAATTTACCCCGAGGAATGCATCAACCCCCCCCAGTTTCGCCCCGTGCATTATCCCTAAGCCAACCCCTTCGGCCGCTGCATCGCGCGTCGTTCGAACGCCTTTCTCTGATCTCGTTATAACTCACATCCTCCGCAACATCGCAAAGCTGCCAGTTGACCTTTAGCCCCTGAAGAGTCCTAATTTTGGGTTGGCAACTTGCAGCTCAACAAGCGAGGCAAGGCAGGCGGACAATAGCGGCGGCTGAGGACAGGGAGCACGGCACAACAATAAGCTGTCCTTGGAAGTGCTGGGCTGCGATTGTCATCCCAGACACAATCATGGGAGACTCGGTTGGGATCGTTTTCTTTTGGCAGACGGCTTTGAACTCTGCTTTTCCCTTCCTGCTTCTCCGTTAATTATAAGTTTCTGCTTCTCCTCAGTGACAGATGAATCCGCCAGGGGTGAGAAAAACCAAAGGGACAAATTCTGCTCGGTTAGCGCCGCTCAGCCTCCATCAACTTGCACCGGCTTACTCCGGGTTTACACCAGAGGGCCTGAACTATGGGGAGAATATAGCTCAGCAGTTCGGCCAGCGGTTTGTACAAAAGGCACAAACCAGTCTCCCTTGCAGAAGGTTTGGCAAAGCGCTGTGATATTCACTATGGATAAAAAGCTTTTCTGCCCACTTACTGCCCTTCTCCTCCTCCTCCTCTTCCCACGGGCACCAACAGCACCAATTTCTAGAAGATGCTGCGGGTCATTTCTTGAGGGCTACACCAAAACTGGAGCCCCCAGTAAGATTCATTCTGCATGTCGCATCCTCGGGCTGGAACACAGGCCGAGCTGGGGCAGGGTGGTGGTGGTCACTGGGCTGCATTTTGGGAATCACCGGCTGGCACCACTGGGCTGAGCCTTCGGCTGGAGGCCTCCAGCTCCTGCAGTGCCCAGTGGAAGCGGCAGTGGCTCCGCAGCCCCCGTATGACTCCAATGCCATTGCCCTTTACTGTGCGGTGGCTTAATGATTTTTTTAAACAGGACTCTCAGAGTTTCACTGGTATGAGGAGGGGGGCTTTTTAAAAAGTGCTTTTCCCACTGTTCTCCTAAAATGGAGGCTCAGAACAAAGCACACCTAGAACCACTGCCATAAGAAGAACCACGTCAATTATTTTCCTTTCATGGGTGTTACTGACTCATCACAGCTTTCTAGCACATTGAGGTTTTGAAGTCAGATGTAAGAGGTGAAACGTATTTAATTTCTGTCATGCAGGGCTTCTTCTGAACCCCTGTGTTTTCTCTGGTTGGGGATGGAGGTAAAAGCGGAAAGCCCTCTAACAGTGAAGCAACCAGGGTTCAACTTGTGGCTGTGCCTTAGCTCTCCCACGCATGCACCTGTGTCCCCAAGCCTCGGACAACAGCATCAGAGCTAAAAAAAGCCTTGCTGTGCTCAAAGGAAAATAAGAAATGTGACCATCCAGTCCAAGAGGGAGAGAGAGAAAACTTCTCACTCATGGCTCAAATCAGTATTAACAGGGCGCATGCTGCTGGAAAGGGCTCCAGGGAAAAAGAAACAACACACAGATGAAAAACAGAAGTGTCATAAAATAGGAACGGAGGCCTCCAGGTTTTCCCACTTTTGGGGTGGGTATTTTCTGCTGAACTTCTGCCCAGTGCCTGACTCACAGCCGTGCAAATGACCGTGGTTGCCAATATTCCGCGCGCACCCCCCCCCCCCCCCCCTTTTGCACATACATGAGAGAATTCAACTTGCACGGAGGGGGCAGAAAACCAAGTGTTTGCCACAGCTGCTGGCGCTGTGGGTTCATGTCCATCAGCAGCCAGAGCCCGGGAGAGAAGGCTCTGCCAGTGGGCAGCTGCTCCCCAGAGAGGCAGCGGAGCCCCACGTCCAGCAGGCGCTGCGGGACCTGGGGTTAAGCCCGAATCCCAGCTTCTCCTGTCCCTATGTAGCTGGGGAAGGAGGGGTTTGAAGTTCCTCTGGCTTTGTGCAGACCACGTCCCAAGGCCATGAGAGAGGGCACAGGGAGATCTTCTTGCTTCTTCAGCAGGAGGCCAGGTAGAACTTAGCCTAACTCCCTACTCCCGTCATCTCTGCCTCAGCCTGCAAATTAACACCATCACCCTAAATCCACAAGCTGAGCAGAGAGAGTTGTTTTTATTTAAAGGCAACATCAAAAGCCTATAAAAAAGGTTAAAACCCCCATATAATTATCTTATTTTATTTTATTTTCAGTCCCGTGGTATTAATTAAAAAAACATTACCCAGCTTGAGAATTTGATTCCTTCTGCCTGATATGGGGAGGGAAAGGAATCTCTCTTGAGAAAGGTCTCCAGAGTCCTTAATCACCATTTAGGGGCCCTGCTCTTTGAAGGGCCATAGAGGAACAAAGTGGTTTGGGGATTAGCGAATGGCTTTTATTTCTTCCCTAATGATGAGAAAAGTGCAACGAATGCCTAGGGCAGATGATAAATTGAGTCAGAAAATGTTGCACGAGTGCCCTTTGCTAAGCTAGAGGATCAGTGTCAACAATATAAAAAAATGCCTCTGTTTGCTCATAAGAAATTATGTTTGAATCGTTAAACAGTAGAGACGGTATTGGCCATATTTAACCGCCTTGTACCTGCAGCCCCTTTGCAAACAGCCCCTTTGAAGTGACTTCAAAGGGTCTGTGCACACAAGGAGAGGCTGCAGCATCAGTCACTTCATTGGTTACGCACCGGGCTGCGGAGCAGAGCACAACAGAGCTGAGCTGCCTCTGCCCAACAGCCTCATTCAGGGATGGGAGTGAAAAGGAAGGCCATCCAAAAGCCCCTGAGAATATTTCACTCCAAAGAAGGGTTTCCTCCAGCCATGGGAAAAAACCCAAAATATTAGTTAATTCTAGGGAAAAAAATAAAAATAGAGTCCTCATGCTCTGTAGCATGTTTCTGAAAGCATCTGGGATGAGGGTGAGGAATCCAGGATGGAGCCAACATCCCTAGAAGTCACCAGAGACACTCCCTGGTTTTAGAGAGCACCAAGCCAGGCTTAAGTCAAGGCTAGCGGGCAGCACGAGTCGGAAAGCTCTGGGGGCACGAGGGGAGCAGACCAGGAGCTGACTTAATAGAAAGCAACCAAATCTGCAGGCCAAACTGTAATTTTTTTCTTTTGGTACGGCCAGAATACAGCCGTACAACAAGATACAGCCCCATTTCAGAGTGCCGACAGGAACTAACCTACTGAATGATGTGGCAGGATTTGTGGAAGACCCTTTTCTTCTTTCCTTCTTTTTATAGACAATTTTCCCCTCTGCGCAGACACCCTATGAGTGGTAGAATTCAGGCTGTCTGTGCTGTCCAGATAGGCAAAGATGGCATCAGGATGCTACAACTAATTGTTTTTTAACTTGAAGGAATGAAACGTGTTCCGCGGGTAGGTCTGGAGCTCAGATCACCTTCTCTGGAAATTTGTGAGATGCTGACCAGAGGTTAATTTTATGTGCTCATTTTACCTCTCCGTTCATTAAAGAGGAAGCCTGCGAAGATAAGATGTTCAAAAGCGCAGTGTTTCTATGTCTGGGGTTATACATTTCAGTGATACATGGCGTTCTTCTCCTACCTGTTATGGCCATTTTCTGAGGAAAGATGCAATATAAATGCATACTATGTGATTTATTCTGCAAGATATTTTTAGTAAGTAACCCTCACCAGAAATGTGTAAATGTTCTTCCTTTTTTAAAAATCTAAACCCCGCTTTTAGGATTTTATGTTTAGAGGATTTCATATGAATCTTGGGCAGGATGAAGATTCAGGCAAGAACCTCAGGATTTCTGAGATAATGAGGTTTTTTTTTAATGATGAAATAGCATGAATAAAAGGGCCCGCAGTTTATCTCCATGGAGACAAATAAATTACCTGCTACTAGAGAAAAGCAACCTGGTTAGCACCTTAGATATTTGTAAGGAATGAAAAAAATAATGATAGGGCAAGTGCTCCCCAATTAGCAGTTGGCAGACAAAGAAAATGTGCTGTAATGGAGAATGAAGACTAGCAACACGCTTTACTGCACCTTACCCGAATACATAAAATAAATGCTGAGCTAGCATTATTGTCTTCATTAAAATACGTATATTGTGCAGGTGACATAAATGGATGAAGTGGGGAAATTACTGAGGAATTTTAAATATAAAGAGCTGGAGAGCTTGTGTTTGCCTCTCTTGTGTAAAACTAAACAAATGTGGGAGCAATCGCTTTTGGTTAAGGTTGAAATCGGAAGCAAATACTTTGACTAAGCCAAGGAAGTGTAGAGATTAGGAAAAACATTGTGGTCGAGAAATGTAAGGATGGATGCTGTATAGGCCTCCAAAGATGCTGAAGAGAGAAATTTAGGAGATGGTTTTTACATATGCCAAGAATGTAACATTGCCAGGTTTTACAGCTGCGGAATGGAAAAGTGGAAACATGTATCAGTGGTTCAAAAGGGCTTCTAGAAAAAAAAACAAAAAAAAACCCAAAAAAACCCCTAAAAGGGGTTCAAAAAACAGTTCAGGGAAACTGTGGTGGCTGGAGGGAGCAGGGGGAGGAAGCGAGAAGGAAAGCTGCATGGAGAAAAGCGGTGCCACAGCTTATGAAGCCCTTGGGTCACGGGATGGCTAAGAATGGAGGCTTGATTCCCAGGGACCAATTTCATCGTGGTGTCCTCACAAGCCAAAAAAAGAGGGAATGCTGCCCTTAATCAGGAGCAAACCGGAGGATGTCTGCCTCAGACATAAGACTGATGGAGGAGCAGGTAGAGACGGCTTCAGCTTTGGAGCTAGTCTTAGGAAAAGGGATCCTTCTGCAAGGTAAGAGTTAACCCTGGAAGCATGTTTGTGATCCTGGAAACGGCAAACACATTGTGAATAGACAGAAAAGCTGAACGCACAAAGAGAGAGAGGATCCATAAAGAAAGTGAAATCAATTGTAGTGGAGTGGAGCTGAGGAGAGGGCAATAGGTTCAGCGTTGCTAAGTAAAGATGCAGGAGATTAGGATGAGCAGTAAGCAGAAGGCCTTCCAACTATAAACAAGCTGGGAGAAGAGGACTCTGGGAAAGCTGTACAAATAAGCAGAAGCGACTTAAAAAAATATTTAGCGGAGCAAAAATAAATCTTGAATAGGGTCTTTCTGAGAGTGCTCTATAGCAGCACCGGCATGTGGCAACAGGCGTTCGGAGACGGGCACGCTGCCCCCCCCTGCACACCCCCTCTGCCTATACTGTCCGACGAGGCAGGCCATACGTCGGCGTCCCTATAGAGCAGACGGAGGGTTGGATCTCCTTTCGGCAGATGCTGGAGGTTGTGTGAGCTCTCAAGGAATAAATTTGGCCAAAGATGGATAGCACAGGGCAGAGGCGCTTCCCGGGCAGTCAGGTTTTGATTTCATCTGAATGAAAGGCAAATAGTGGAATAGAAAAAGAGACAAGCCAAATTTACTCTATGTTTTATTAATACTTTGAAATGTTTTCTACACTGAGTAGATGAACACATTAACAGAAGACAAGACAGGAAATTAAGCTTTAATCTGTCAGCTACCGGTGTTTCACAGACAACTTTTCAGCCCTCCCAGTCATGATATTTTATGTATTTACATAAAGAAACATAAAGTCGAAAATCCTGATAATTTTAATCTTCTTATAGCCTGAATTGCTGCAGAGAAAAAAAAGGGAGAAAGATTTTTTTTCATTATTTCCTTTTGGGAGAAAATCAGATACCACATGGTCATAAAGCCCTGAACTGAGAGCGATAACAAGTCCCCTTTCCTTACAGCTTACAATGTGGAGAGGGGGAAAAAAAAAAAAGTGGGTTTGTGCATAGAGAGGATAAATGGTCTTTTCATATCCAGAAATGCCTTATTTTTGCATGAGTCATAGCGGGTTTCAGTAAGTCCTTCAAAATGCCTCACATTTTGGCTCTGGGCATGGAAAGCCTCTGTCAGAAGCCAAGTTTCTTAAAGTCACTTAGAAGATGTATATGAGCTAGGGAAAACCAGAGACGCTTCTGCCACCCCAGAAGACTGTCCCAGGTCAGACCCCGTCCCCGGTTTGGCTTTGGTGGCACTGGGGACCCCGCAGCCATCGCCACCGTGGGCACTTCACCACGTGCATGTAAGCCTGCTTAGATCACGTCAAAGTGATGGGGCTCTCAGATGTGAGCAGGGACATGCGAGCCCATCCATGGAGGTGGAGACTAACTGGTGCTAGCAACCAGTTTTGGGGTGTTTGAGTGCGGGTTTTTTCTCTCTATGTTGTGTTTTTGTCTAGAAAACATCCCTAGGGATGGCGAGGGTGGCTCCTGTCGGGGAAGTGTTTTGTGCCAGCATTTAAACAGGATCTGTTCAGGATGCTCACACTTAATTCATACCGTTCCACGTTTTCAGAGCCTTTTTCAGTCCTTTTACCTAAGCCTGAAAGCTTTCAATTGTTTCCTCAGCGTTTGGAGATTGGAATCAGCTCAGGTCTCTGGGTGGAGATATCCTCTGGGCTGCAGTATTGTTGCCCTGTCCCCTCCGCCAGCGCCGTGTTTGCTAGGACACCCGGCAGGCCTCCCTGGAGCCACGCAAGTGCCGCTACAGCCCTCGTGGGGCTACGTGCCCCATTGCAGTCCGAGGAGTTTGGGGGGCATGAAAGAAAACAGAAGTGATGGGATGCTTTGTAGCCCTCTTGGCTGACTTTCCGTCAACCAAAAGCACTTCCCCATCTGTCTCCCCGGGAGCGGCAGGGCAAAGATGTGGGAAAAGTCTCCAGGAGCACGGACATCCGCCACAGCTCTTGTTACAGGGTTTCTGGATCGCTTCACGTGTTTCCCTTTTATCACTAGGAGCTATGTCTGAGATGTGGAGAAGCTCCCACAGAAAACCTGCTCTCAGGGCTTTCCTTCTGCAATCGGAGGTGCGCTGAATTATTCTGGGGGGGGTGGGGTGGATTGTCAAGCAAAGACTTTGGAGGCAGTACTTCAGATGATGAAAATCATTCCCTTACACAGTGGAAGAGCTTTGCACCTCCTCTTTGGCCTTTTTGACCTCTTACAAGGCTGAATAAGAGTCATTGAAACTTCTGACAGTTTGCTGTAAGCCAGGCCTAATGTTGAAGCAGGGCTGTCCCTGAGGATTTTACTGAACTACATATAAAAATAAATGATACAGTCAGTACAATAGCCCTGCATTGCCTGTTTGATACTAAAATAAACTTTTTCCCATCTATCCACTTTCCAGTGCACTTTGAATATGTCTGATAAGAGATTTCCACCACAGAAATAATCGGGAGAGGCTGTCCTGTCCCTCAGACACCTTTCTCTCATTGCAGCCACCAGCCTATGGTTGGATTTGTTCCTGACATCTTGCTGCCACCTCTACCACATATTCACATCCATTAATGAACCTCTCTCCTATTCTGAAAGTTACTTGTCACATGAGAAAGGTGAATCTATTATAAGGTGAGTCCCAAAACAGTCAAGACCAAACAGAAAAAGCCACAGAGAACCCTTTAACAAGCAACGGCCACAGGATGCAGCCAACAGAAGACAGTCTTTAGCAATTATAACGAAAAGGCATATCCAAGACACCAGTCAGATCTGAATTTGTCTCTTTTTATCTCACTGCATTGCTCTGCAGCCACGACATCACCAAATTTAACTAAGTCCGTCATCACCTTGCCATTGGGCACCGGCGAGGAGCTGCAGGTACCAGGCAGGGCTCAGCACAGCCCAGAGGGAAACCTCTGATGGTGCATTTTTGCTCCATTCAGTCAAACCAATTCGCTGGCAGGCCATCATACATGTGACACACTTAAACCCCCTTTGACTGAGAGGACAGTTCCTGAGTTTATAAAAATACGGCACAGCCAAATCCTGTTGGTATTTGATTGCCAGCGCCCTGTGTAGTAGGTACCACAGTCACCAGGTAACCCCAAAACAAGCACCAGAGCTTCATCCCACGGGTCACCCCACCAGGGAATGTCCAATCCAAGGAAGCAAACTGGATCTCAAACTGGGGGCTCCTGTGGCTTCTGTGGTCGATAAGGAGCACTGCCCAGTCTGCCTCTCTTGGCGAAGAAGTTGCTCAGCCTCCAGACCTGTCAGCAGGGTCAGGTAAGTCTCTAAATTATTTCAGAAAACAAAAACATCTAATACAATTTGGAGAACAGATTTGCCAGAAATATAAGAAGAGAAAAAGCAGTAGTGAGGCCAGAACACCATCGCGTTTTAGGAGCAGCCCAGCATGTCTTGGGCATCTGATGGATCCTCAACAGCACTGGTAGTTTCTGCCCCGACTCCCTCAAATGCCTTTTTCACAAAGGTGCATGAAAATGTCTGTGCAAGCCGTGGCCTCAGGCCACAAACAGCACTCCTTGCATCTTGGGCCCTTGTCACAGTGCTGCAAAGGGATTTGCCCTTTCTCAGACTGTCTTCTGCTTGTCTCACCATGCCACAAATGGGGCTCAGGTTAGGCTGGGCTCAAGCAGCATGGCCAGATACTTTTTTTTAATTCCTACGAAACGTATCTTCTGATTTGAGTTCATCCTTACATCTTCTTTGCTTTTTCCCCGGTTAAAGAAAGCTTTGAAACAGATCTTGATTCAGCTGGGTCAGCTCCACCCTAGAAATTTAGCAGTTTGAACTGCTCTCACTTAGTACCTCTGAAAAACTGTAGTCCTTGTTTTTTATCTCAAGAATAACCCTGCCATGAAACCGACATGCTGGGTTTCCTAAAGCCACCGCTGTGCCTCTTATTTAACCCCAATGACCAGATCCAGATTTCCCTCCGTGAAGACTCAAGGATATCTGGCATCCTTCACAAAGAAAACACCAGTAGATGACTTTTCTTCTGGGAACAACACATACTTCCCATGTACACATTTATATCTGCTCCAGTCTGCAAGTGGGTACTGCTGCGAGAGCATGGGAGGGAAAGGAAGAGCCAGGAGAGACCACAGAAGGCAAGGCAGGTCTGAGAGGATTCTTCCCCCACAAAGCGTCACTGTGTCTGACGCTAACATCACCTCTCCCTCATCTGCCTTAGCAGAAATACCTTACTCTCCACCCTTAAAAATCCATTTGAATTAGGGAAGAGACCACCAGCCAAAGGTGGAGTTCGGGGTAAAAAGCAGTGGTTGGGCTTTAGCTCCTGCTGGACTATTGTAGTCCGTGGTGGTGGTGGTGGCAATGGTGGCAGTGGCTGTGATGGTGGCCACGGTGACCATGGTGCAGGGTTGCCTGAGGTAGGTGTGGTCAGATCCCAGGGTTGGTGCAAATGCCAAACCTCAATCCAAGAAGGGTGACAAGAAATGTTGAAGCAACCAGCAAAGCCGCTGGGAGAGCTGGTCTCCCCTGTCATGACTGAGGGGCGGTGGTGGGAGTTGTTTAGGTGTCTGTAGAGGGGAAAAGAGAAAGGCAGTTAGGTGAGAGGAGGATCAGCCACATCAAGGAGGGGAAAGGAGAAAGGGGCTTTGCCTGAGCCAGGTGACTGCTGGATTTTTCTGTACTGTCTCCCAACTCTTGGGCACACCAAGAGAAATCCTTCTCCAGACCCTGCAAGTTGACGTACCAGTCAAGCTCCTTTCCATCCATCTGGTCACACACACAACTGGAAGGAAGTTTCAAAAAGATCTAGTTCAACTTCATGTAAACCACAATAATTTTTTCTACAAACCTCCCACAATGCCTTTCAAACCTAACCTAAACTTAACATTGCCAACCCTCCTGAGATTTTTTACTTGATGTCTTGTGATAATGGGCGTTTTTCCTAAAGCCCCAGCTCCTGAATGGAAATCATTTCATGAGAATCTCAGCTTTCATTAAAAAAGTAGATTTCTGTCCCACAGGGCCATGAAAGAAAGCACAAAACTGAATCAAGCAAATCATACTGGCTTAGAAACACAGAAGGCAAATCAAAGGAATAATTCCTGGCCCTGGATGGCTGGGGCAGTCTCTGCAGGGCCGTGACTGCATTCTTGGGTGAATTGCCCTGTGCCAGCATGCACTGCAAAATCAATGTGTATAAACTTTCATCTGGTAGTTGTTGGGTGATTGGATGCCTTCATTATGGTTTATTTTGGAGTGCATAGAGGTAGAAAGAAATTCACCAATATAGGCGCGCGCACAGGCACATACCCATGTATCAGGTTTGCTGGTGTAGACACAGTCATCATTTCAGTTACACTGACGTAAAACCCAGAAAAATTCATCAGCCTCACAAGAGTCCCACTGCAGATATTGTTCAGTTACAATGAGGTTACAAAAACAACCCAAAGATTCTTAGTTTTCTGATCACAAAATTGGGAATGATTGTTACACAGCAAAAGATGGCAAGTGCCTATGTGTTGCCTCCTGACTTCTCTAACTAAACTCCTCCGAGTATAAACAGGGAGACAGAAAGAAACAATTTAATCCTTGTCCTAATGTGGAAGCACATTCAAAAGCAGCAGGAAGAATAGGACCTGCAGCTTTAGCTTGGCATCTCTGTTAGTCTTTTATATACAGATTTCATTTCAGTGAAACTCTTAAACTCTTATATTTTAATTTTGAGAACGTAAACATCATGTTTTCAGCACAGAAAGAGCTGGTTGTTCCCATCCTTGAATGCTTTGGCGATTTCTTTCTGTTTTTCAGAGCGAGTACATCACTGACTTTGCTGTCCAGACGCAGCGAAAGGCAGAGGTAGGTGCTGCGCTCCTGCACTGCTGCTGTTTTCTTTGGGACCGAAGTGAACTGCTGCAGAAAAGCAGCAGGGAAGGAAATTTTGAATTGATCAAAAGGGCAAAATGTTTGGTGACCTTTGAAACAGCACTGCAGCAACCCAGCCGTCGCAGGAGCGAGCACCAGACACAGCAGCACGAGCAAGCTCTGCGTCAAGGGGCTCAGTCTGACAGTTTGCCTGGGGGGGGAAATGCTGGTTTAAAGGTTTTTAAAAGCTCGGCTCACATGTGCACACACCCTGCTCAGCAAAATATATTCTGAGCCTTTTCTCTTAACACTTCTTATTTTCGAACTAAGATAATTGAATGACTCAGTGAACACGGCTGGCATTAAAATCTTGGGGGAGGGAAAAGCAGAGGTAGCAGGCTCTAAATCCTCTGCCAAATCCCCTTTTCATAATTTATAGTCTGTCACCAGTTTATCACCGAGAACTGTCCCTCTTTTTCTCATTCTCCAGGCTCCTTTCCCAGTGGACAGTCCATGCCAGCTGTCTCGGCAGCAGGAACGTCCTTTTTTTCCCAAGCCTCGACCTGTGGGAAAATCTTCATTGGCCAGTAATTGATTCCACCCTGCCAGCTCCATTACTTTAGTCTACAGTCAAACTGCCAGCAAGCTGGAGACAGGCAGCCCCAGCCCTCCCCTGCTCCCACCATTGAAGTCCGCTCCTAGCCGGGCCGTTAGCTACCGGGGCTCTGAGTTGATGTGTCAGCCCGCCCTGCAATTAGCACTAATCTGAAAATTGGCCTTTGCTAGCAAAGCCAAGCACCTGACAGCTAATTGTTGATGTCAGATTGATGTGCATTTAATATGGAAAGGTTATTTATCAAAGGGTACTTTTTTTTTCTTTTTTTTCTGTTGGTCTTGGTTTGTCTCTGGATTGCCACAGGCGCTTACAGCCCACAAACCAATAAAGATCTTATACTTCATTTAACTTAAGGAGCCTTCTAAATACCCTTTTCAAACTCTCCGTGTAGGGCAGTGCAGTACTCATCTATTTATACTGTTTATAAAGAAACTGCCACTAACCAAGCAGTTATTGTGTTCAGTCTCTTTTTTTTTGGAATCAAAATATTGAGGGGCAAAAAAAGGTTGATAACAGAATAGCAACTGCCAGCCGGCCCCGGGATTAAAAATGAATTAAGTTTTGACTCATCCCCAGAGTCTTGCCAGCCTTTCTTTACGCCAGGCCCTGCCAGTGTTTGCAGCAGTACCTATGCTTTCCCTGGCTGTGTGTATCATAGGAAACACGCAGGGAAAAGCACCGGTCCTGTTGATTTTCACACAGGTTTTGCTGCTTGCCACCAGAAGACTTCCCTGGTGGCTCTGCGGAGACAAAAGGACACGATCCATCAGGTCCTGCCCCTGTCATCTCACAGCAGAAGGTGAAGCCTGGTGCGCACAAACCCCCGCACGCTGTGGTGTGACGTTGGCTGACATCTAGCTACCATAAAATGAGGTCTCTTTCTGATGAAGGACGTATCTAAATGTCTTCCAAGGGCGTGGGGCAATGGCTAGACTGAAAGCACGCTGCACTATGAGCCCTGCCATTGGGAGCATCTGCCTGATGCTGCGCAGGTTACCATCCAGCATCCCCCGGAAATAGCTTAAAAAAGCAAACCCACCAGGTGTTTAAAGAGAATCACCTTTCTTCAGATTGGACACGCACATTTCAAGTCGTGCTAAAGTCCTGCTAAAAAAACCAGTAAGGTTTTGCAATGGCTCGGAGGAAATTCATATATCCAGCGGAGCCTAGGAGGTCAGCAAGGATACTAGTGGCGCACATAAAACTCTGGCACACGAGCTACAGCACAAAAAAACGCTGATGGTTTTAAATGAAGCAAGAGAGGACAGTCTCCAGCATCAAAAGCACGTATGAAAAGTGGTAAATCAGATAGGACACAAACACAACAACTGTTAGAAACAAATCAAACTCTGACAGGGCAACGAAAAGTACCAGTGTGAGCTGTGTGAAACGATTGCTCATATTCATTCCACAGGTGGAGGAAAAGAATTTCCATGTATATTGAGTGTATCTCCTTTTTGAATTAAGGTGGGCAGATATTTCACAGAGCCTCTGTCTTCCAAATACTGTGTTTTAAAACACAGAAGTATGTAATTTGTGTTCTTCCACTAACTTCACACTGCAAAAATTTTAAGCAGAAAATATCCAACTGTGCAGGATCTAGGGAAGGACTTTCACAAAAAAAAAAAAACCTTTCAAAAGAAGATATTAATTAATTTACATTTCATCATTCATTAGACTTTGCCTGGATAGCAACATTTGTGCATTACTTTCCATGTTAAATTTTATCCTCTGCAGTGAGGTGTTTAATAAATTTGACGAATTAAAAATTTGGAGGTGAATGAAAAACACAGTAGGGTTTACTCGGAGCAATAAATGGAACGATGTGAGCAGATGTGGAAGTGGAGATACCCGACTTCCTGGGGCTGGGTGTTGGGGCGGGCAGGAGCTGCTCTCGGCACCCAGCATCTGGCAGAGCTGATGGCAAAGTCCCGGTAGTCTCCGGATGGATGGCTGACAGACAAAACTCTCATCACCATAAGGGCTGACGCTGCGCTCTGCTGAGACCAGAAACCACGTCACTTGCTCTGCCGGGTCCCGGGCACACTGACCTTCTCAGGCAGAAATTCCCGGCCACTGCAGACTTAGGGAGAGCAGCCTCGGCCCAGGCCAACGGGCTGCCGGCAAAGGCTCGGCACATCCCGCACGCATCCGCCGTGGCGCGTCCTCCCGCTGGGTGAGCACTGACCCCAGACGCGAAACTCCCCGGCCTGGCACCCCTGCGAGCCGCATTTAAACTAAGCAAATGCTTCATTTTAAATATGTGCTTAAACCCTTCCGGGTTGGTCCTCGGCTGGGATTTAAAGATGTGTTGGAAAGTTTTGGCAGCGTCGGTTTCAACTTGGCTGGCGAGGAGATGTTGAAAGCTACATGGCTGCACCCACACTGGAGTTTTGAAACGTGTTAATTAAGACATTCTGTTACCAACCCTTTTCTTCCTACGCAGGACAAAACCCACCAGGTGATAAACATGTCTGAAACGATTCATATGTTTTAATGTTTTCCCGAAGATGGATCAATTTTAGCACTTTTTACAACACTTGTATCCTAGCCAAGCCAGAGCTGATGACTCCAGTCTGATTCAAGCACACGTTTAACGGTCTCCACTGAATAGGTCCTAGAAGAGGAGAGAGTTCAAGAAGTCATCTCGCTTACTCCCCGGCTCAGGGCAGGAGAGCAGCTGGGTAGATGTTTGTCTGAGCTGTCCTTAAAGATTTCCAGTAATGAAAGCTGTGCAGATTCCCTCAGGCAATTTATCCTACTCCTTCCGTTTCCTGACTGATAGAAATTATTTTATGAAGTCTAATGCAATGCTCCCCTACTGCAGTTCAAACTATTGCTTTTTTTCCCTGCCTTCCATGGACACGGAGAACGCTGCTCCCCGCAGCTGACGTGTACGTAGTTGAAGCCCTCCGTATTTTTATTAGCCCGAACAATGCTGATTTTTCAACAGTCCTTCAGAAACATATCGTGGGTCCCTGAGCACTGTTTTATTCTGCATGCTTAACAACTGACCCACCTCCTTTTTGCAGCACTGAAACTAAAACTGCAACTGGTATCCCAGCAGAGGCCGTGACAGTGGGAGAAGAATGACAGGATGAGGGTCTAGGTCCTACCAAGCTATTCTGCCATTACGTCCCAGTAGGACACTGGCCTTCCCTGCCACAACGTGACAATGCTGGATTGTTACCCTCTGTAATACCTTTTTTGCAAAACCAATGCTTCTCCTATATCTGCACTTCATTTCTTCACAGGTTAGGAGAGCTTCATCCTTCCTTCCTAGGAGGCCCAGATGCTTTCCCCCCACCCCTGTGTAGCACTGAGGTTTTGGGCAGAATTCCTTCAAATCTGCTATTCTCAAGGGGCAGCCCCTTCTTACCAGTCCTTCCCCAACCCGGATATCTCTCCACACATTATCTCACATCACAGGGACCTCCCTCTCCCTTGCAAAAATGAAATTCCCATGCAGGGAATTTCACCCAGGCCAACCCCCTCTGCAGAAGGCCCCCTGGCGCCCTCCAGACCCCGCATCGCTCTCCCTCCTGGCAGAGCAGGATGGACCTGACACAGAGGTGATGAACGTGTGGCGTGATAGAACCACTAAGATGTCCTGCACATGGCCAAGCATCCCTGACTCCATGGAGGGGATCTTTGGGAAGGGCAAGTTTTGTGAGGGCATCCATCTCTCCATTGCTACCGGGGCAGAAGCACTGTCTTGGAGAACTTCCTCCTTCTGCAGTGCTGAGGACAACCAGCAGGCTCAAGAATGGAGGTGCACATGCAAAGGACAGATGCTGGAGCCTGACTGCATTCCCCTCACCTCTGAAGACAAGGAAGCTTAGAGCCCAGCTCCCTGCTCTCCCACCCCTCTGCAAACACGGGCAGCTCCGGGGTGACTGCAGGTGGGTTTCTTCCTAATTCCTCCATGGCAAGCCCCAAAAGGTGGCTCTGATGATACATTGTCCTACCATCATTCTTGTCTGCACTTCACAATTTGTAAACATTATTTAGACACCCAGCAGCATACATCCTGGTATGGCATAAAACAGCTGCTCATTCATCAAGAGTTTCAGGAAAAAAAAGGGGGAAATTTTCATTATATAAAGTTTTGTCTTACTTAAGTATTAATATCACTAGATAATACATATCCCTGTAATCTGGAACAAGGCTTTACTTCTTAGGATGTAAAAGCCTCTTTCTATCAGATTGGAACACATGTGTGTCTTGGTTAGCTTATATCTCAAGTTACTTAAAAAAGAAGGGGAAAAAAAGCGACCATTTCATCAGCTAAAATGAGGAAAAGATCTCAGCCTGTCCAACCAAAACAATGACCTGATGCAGGACTCAAGTCTATCAGGTAATGCTCAAGGGAACATTTTAAATAAGGAAAAAGGAGTGGAAGTGGGGGGATAAAAAAAATCATGATTGTATTCTTATTCAGTAATGTTCCTCCCCTAGCATTAACAGCTTATCTTGCCATCTAAGCACTTCTAGATAACAGACTGGGTTTTATGTTGAGTACAGGCTGTACCAAGTCACTAAAACCCTTCTATTGTTAAAGATTATGTAAAATGGTCAATCAAAGTGTCACTCCTTCCTGCCTGTCCCCCAGGCTGTTATGTTGCATAGGTTCTTATAAAGGCCAAGCATAAAGAGGGAAGGCTGGGAGCAAAGTGTCGGGAGGTAGAAGAGCCGTCAGGCGCGTGGGACATACCATCACCGCAGAGATACATTTCAGAGCTTCGTACCGCAAGGTCACCTAAGCGAACACAGAGAAAAATACCCAAATTAAACTTGTTCAGTGAATTTGCCCTTGTAAAAACATTTGTGTTTAGCTGCCTGAGCACCTGCGGCACGACTGAGAACCCTTCCATGCCTTGGCCAGTGCAACAGGTCCCAGCACAACACAGATGTGGAAGATGAAGCTGGAGTAGGCTTGGGAAAAGTACACTTTTCTAGCATTTCAAGTGAGATTTTTAGATATCAACGCCACGTCCATCATTCAGAAATAAGCTGTGTCAGATCAAAACAACTAAAAATAATGAAATCTGATAACTGAATTCAGAAAGTTCCTTGTTGTTGTTTTTTTGTTGGTTCCACCTCCCAGGTAGGTTTTCATACCTGTTTTAGTGCAATTTTGAAGGTGCTTTCTGAGGAGGCATTAACTGGTACAAGGTGGCAGCTGCAGTTTGGAATTCCATGGCCAGTGTCTATGGGCGATGAGAACCATCTGATCTGAGCCAGCGCAACCCCACAGGCACCATGAGCAGCAGGGCTTTGGGGAAAAACTCCTCCTCCACATGAGGACAATGCCATCACCTCATCCATGGAAATACCTGCAGATCTCAGAGAACCTTTGAATTTCTATTTTTTTGTAGGCAGGTGCCCATTCTCCTTCACAGGCCAGCTCAAGCAAAGTGATTTTTCAGGCCAGTCATTGCTCCTAGGTAGGGATTGAAAAATGCCTTGGAATACACACGGCTCTTGAAGCCTATCAAGAGGAATGGTGGGGTTTGATGAACGTCGCGGGTTAAGCTCAGTTTTATCCAACTGCAGCTGGTTGACGCAGCACATAGGATGTGGCCCAGACATCTCATCCCAGAGCAGATCCCCTGTTTGGGGTGGATGACTGAGAGGACAACAGCTGTACTGGGTCAGACTAGTGTTGTCCAGCTTCCAACTGTTGGCAGATTTGTCCCGGCCAGCAGCGGCCTCTGTGCATTTAGCAACCCATGACCGCTTTCCCCTCCTTTGATTTTTGGAGTGTCCTCTTCAGATCTGTGCACGTCTTCAGCCTCCTTAGCCTCCTGCAGCAAGTAGCTAACCATGCATCTTCTGGAGAAGGTTTTTTCTGGTTTGCTCTCAACTCGCCTCTCGCCGGCTTCATTGGATGCCCCTATTCCTTGCACTGGAAGAACAATCAATCCTTACCATAAAACAATGTTACAGACTTCTATCACACATGCCCTCAGTCATCTCTTTTTCTCAGCACCAGAAGGACGCAAACCAGTTGCATCCCACCATCAATGATTATATTCCTGGGAAAACTGAGCAGGCAGGAGAGCTGCATACACTTGTGCAGGATTGAAATAAGCCTTTGTTAAGTATTTGCTTAACATACAAATGCCTTTCACATTTCAAGATAGACAAATCAAGCACATGTTCTAATTAAGGAAGGGATCAGATGATGTGTCTTCCCCCCAACGGAGATCTTCCAAAATTTTTGCCTGGATTCAGCTGTGTATTCTAAGCACATGGATTGACAGGGAGGGGAGATGGGTAACACAGGGCTTGTGCTATTTGTGATTTCTGCTAGAGAGTACATAAAGAGAAGGAACAAGAAAAATAACTCCCACTTCTCAAATGTCCAAGGGCTGTTCAAGTCTAAATACCGTTTGTACCAACAAGAACAGCAAATCTCCACCAGCACATCTCATTTTCATCTGATAAACGTCGGGGCCTGACATGACAGTTTTAAAGGAAACCTGTGTATCACAGCACCGGGAGACATGTCCCCTTCTATACAGTACGCACGTGCACACAGGCATAGCTGTATCATGTGCTGGCAAGTAACGGAGAAGTTTAGCAAACATACCTGAAATAGCTCACATACTTGGGGATGTCAAACAGGCTCCTTACGCCATTTCCAGAGGGGTTTTTTCCCCGGCTCTCCGCATCCCCCAGCCATCGAAATGACAGTTGTTCATGTGGGCTTGCACTCTCACGCAGTCATCAATTAGAAGGCGACGACTTGAAAAACTATCGTTTGTCATTGCAAGCCACAACGAGCAGCCCTGCTCCTTCATGCCCAGCTCTGATGAGCAGCTTCCCCACGCCTGGGCTTGCTCCAGGGCTGCGCCTACTCTCGCCCCACTGTCCGTCCCTCTGCTGCCTCCTCTTCCTCCCCCTCCTCCCTCATTCCCTGTCCCCTACATCCGCTGTTGTACACTCTCCCTGCCCTCCCAGGATTTCGCAGGGAGGAAAGCTTTCTCTCCTCTTTTCTGCCACTTTTTCGCCCCGACCACGTCTGCCGACAATCCACCCTCCTGGGCACTCATGACGGCTGCGACAGATGAGCAGCAGCTACAAACACACCAACACAATATAAGCGCTGTGTTCCGGGAGCTTAATCCTATTGCCCCCATTGCAAAAGCACCCTAAACTGAAAGCTGCTGAAAGAGACGACTGATAAACGAAGAAGACTGAGGACCAAGTCTGCTTTGCAGAAGAATCTGAGGGGTTTATGGAGCGGAGAGGGTACCTGAGCAGTGCGGGGAGGGCGTCCGAGTGATTGTACAGGTGGGGATGATAGGCTGGAATGGCACAGAAAAAAGGAAAAGAGAAGTTGGGCTGTCATGAAGAAGCTTCTTGGTGAAGCAAGTACCTGGGAGTCCTGGTGGACAACAGGATGACCATGAGCCAGCACTGTGCCCTTGTGGCCAAGAAGGCCAATGGCATCCTGGGGTGCATCAAGAAGAATGTGACCAGCAGGTCCAGGGAGGTCATCCTCCCCCTCTACTCTGCCCTGGTGAGGCTGCAACTCGAGTACTGTGTCCTGTTCTGGGCTCCCCAGTTTAAGAAGGACAGGGAACTGCTGGAGAAGATGCAGCAAAGGGCTACGAAGATGATTAGGGGGCTGGAGCATCTTTCTTATGAGGAAAGGCTGAGGGAGTTGGGTCTTTTTAGTCTGGAGAAGAGAAGACTGAGGGGGGATCTCATCAATGTTTACAAATACTTAAAGGGAGGGTGCCAGGAGGAGGGGGCCAGTCTTTTTTCAGTGGTGCCCAGTGATAGGACAAGGGGCAATGGGGATAAAATCGAATATAGGAAGTTCCATCTGAACATGAGGAGGAACTTCTTTACTTTGAGGGTGGCAGAGCACTGGAACAGGCTGCCCAGAGAGGTGGTGGAGTCTCCAACTCTGGAGACATTCAAAACCCGCCTGGACGCCATCCTGTGCAACCTGCTGTAGGTGGACCTGCTCTGGCAGGGGGGTTGGACCAGATGATCCCTAGAGGTCCCTTCCAACCGTTAGCATTCTGTGATCCTGTGAAGAAAGCTAAGAGACGAGGCAGGGAGTGGATGCTCCTTCACTTTAGTCATTAAAAACTGGACTGTCGGGCACGCTAGACGCCGTGCTGCAGGGAGGCGGGGAGGCTCTGGAAGACGTCCCCTGCCAGCCAGACGGGGCTGGTGGCCCTGATCCCCGGCAGCGGGACTTGTGCCAGGGAAACCTCTCTTCCTGCAAGCACATGGTGTCCCCTCCAGCACCGGGGCAGCCCTCACAAAACCCTTCGGCACCAATTAGGGCCCAAAGCAGCTGTATTCCCTTGGGGTGGGGGCTTCTCCCGCGCTGCCTGGAGGATGCAGCATATGGGAGTCACTGGGTTCCGCCTTGCAGTGCAATTAAATAAAAAAAAAAAAAAGAAAAAGAAAAAGAAAGGAAGGAAGAAACTCGCCCTAGCGCCCTTGCAGGGGAGGGCGAGGAGGGGGACGGTCTCCCTGGTAGCTGCCTAATCACTCACAGGGTGACGGCCCTGCTCCTGTCAGCACAAACTAGCAATTACGATTAATGGGCTGTGGCAATCGGATCCCGGCGCTAACAGAGACGGCAGGTCCCACCATTTGCATGCAGTAAATTATTCAGGCTGTCAGCTGTTGGGATGCGAATCGGTAACGTTGTGGTTAAACGCTGGCCACATGGCTAATGCGAGGTGTGCCCACCGGCCCCGGCAGCCCGCCCGCAGCATCGGAGCATCGGCTGGGTGCTGGGGCGGGCGGCACAGCTGTGCCACCGGCACGGCCCCGGAGAGCCCCGCACTGCCCCGGCCCCACGCCGGCTGTCACAGCGCACGCATGGCTAATGGCACGGTCCTTCTGGGAGCAAAGAGCACCCAGGAAAGCCCAACGGTGTCTCATGGAGTTTAAGTTTCAAGGGACCGTGGGCTTGAGAAGGTGGGGAGCCAGCGACAAGCTCCAGTGACTAAACCCACCTGTGCCTGCAGCCAGGGCCAAGCCTTTCGCAGGAATCAAAGGCGTGTCCAGACTCAAAATCGGAGTATTTCCATACTAAAAATGAAGCATCCCATTGTAAACCCAGAGCTGTCGGCTAAACATGATTTTTAAAAAGCCAGAGGCAGGGCTGCAGAAGGGCCACTGCTCAGGTGAACATGCAGCGAGTAGCCGGCATGAGGTACCGCTCCGGGTGAACCACGTGTGCGCTGCCAGCATCCCGTTCTGCCTATCCAGCTGTGAGAGATGAGTTTTAGTGTACCTGTCCTCACGCAGAAAATAGTTCTTTCAGAATAACCTGCGCAACTTGCTGTAGGTGGACCTGCTCTGGCAGGGGGGTTGGACTAGCTGATCTCCAGAGGTCCCTTCCAACCCCTAACATTCTGTGATTCTATGATCCTAACCCTCCAGCGTGGAAAGACTGTACTCTCCTAAGCTCAACTGCTGCGTTTCAGGAGTGCAGCACAAAGAATAGCGAACGTGGGGCAGAAGGGAGAGAGTAATTTGGAAAGCAACAGGGTAAAAATGGCACAGGCAGTTGTCTACTCCCACATCCATCCAGTTCTGCATTCTTCTTTTTCCCACGAAGAGAAGGGATGGCGAAGGGTCTGACACAAGCACAAAACCAGGCTCAGAATGACCACGCCATTTCTTCACTAGCACCTCAGTGTGGACAACTGCAGCAAAGTCCCATCATTTACATTCAAATCCGACTCGCTTTAGGTGGGGGTCTGCCCGCATTCACTGGTGCGCAGCCTGAGGGGGGCTGTGTTTCATGTCAGGAGCTTGGAACGGTTCAGGGTTGTCCCCTAGGACTCAGTACCCCAGAAGCCCCTGTATCCTTGCTGAACATCATCCCCCAGCAGTTCTGGCAGCTTTCTTGGGAGTAATTGGCTTTTAGGAGAAAGGAAACACTTGATTAAGAAACACAAATAGTGACAGGCATTCTTCTGAGGAAAAGAAAAAAACCTGAGATTAATTCTCAGACTTTCAGAGTTTGAAATTAAAAATGAAGCGAAATAAAAGGGGGATGGCAAATACCAATACTCTGTGTAAGCACAGTAGCATAAATTGGTAGGAAAGTCATGATAATGAATAGTAAAACATATGTTTAAGGGCACGAGGTCACTTTGCTAAACAAGCACCTACCTCTGAACGTACAGGCAGATCAAGGTGCCTGTGTCGGCCCAATCTCTTCAGCACTGAGAGCATCTATTAGAAAATGTCTGGGCATATCCCATTTGGTCTGCCTGTATTTAGGACAAGTAATTAAGAGAGTGTGGTTGTCAGAAGGTCAAGCTATTTCAGATCTACAAAGACTTAAAATCCATTCAAGTGCTCAAACGTACGCACTGAATAGTCCCGTCATGACCAAAGGGCCATGTAACAGCGTGGAAATTCAGGCAGCAGTATCGGTTTTCGCACATTAGAGCCATATTTTTATCCTCATGGAGGCCCAAAGTACTTATGCATATATACACTAGCAGTAAAACAACAGAGTGATCCTTTATGACAGTATGACCATAATCTAATTTGACAAATGCAATTGTCAGCATCCCTTAAAGTAAATGATAACTACGCCCCCTTGGCTAAATCCTGAGCCCTTTCAAATAACAAAACAAACGGCTCTCTCCCAAGAGTTGTGTTCTCTGCATTGTGTTTTCTGACACGCTTTCCCACCACCAACCTTTCATCCTGTTGAACCAATTTCCATTGTGAGTGGCGGAAGGCAGGGAGGATAACTCCCCTTAACTTCATGCTGGCGAAGAGCGGGCCTGCCTGGAGGAAAGGCAGCAGAGGGGGCACATTCCTGGCAGGACCCATATCAGGGAGCTGGAATAGGGGAATACGTATGTACAGCCGAGCTCTCCTATAAATAGTGGGTAACAGGAGCTGGGGGTGATGACTGGAAAAAGCTCCCCCCAGCTGCTCACTGTGGTTTGCACCGGTGGTGCATCACGTACCTGGTCACAGCTCTTCCAGCCTGGTGCCCTCACTGCCACCAGCAAACAAGGCACCCGAAAGAAGGACAGAGACGTTGCAATCAGCCCTTTTACAGGAGGGACTCGGCTGAGCTCTGAGTCTTACCGCGACGCTGGAGGGAGACGCAGCGAGGCGCTGCCAGAGGCACTGCTGCAGCGCAGCCCGCAGCACACCTCTATTTTTATGTGTAAATTGAGGAAATACGCCTTTTTCTTCCTATATTCTCCACCCAGTGCCCATGCACGTTTTCACTCCATACTGTACCCTATACACCTCTCTGGGTTGCCCAAGAGACCACACTCTTTTTCCACCCAGTTTTATGCCCCACAGACTCAATCCTGCTCCAGGAAGACCTCCTGCGCTTTCAAAACCACTTAATAAACGTGGAACAGCAACGGCACTTCTTTCTCATGGAGACAGGACCCCTGCTCCCACCTGGGCCTGGCTTTGCCCTCCAGCAGGAGTAAAATGGCAGTGATGGCTCTCAGGGACGCGCGGGTGCTCTATTGCAGGGAGACTTCCCGTGCAACGCCATACACCTGCAGGGAGGGTGGAGAAAGCCCGAGATGAGCAGGAGTTTTGTTTGCCATGCTTTCACTTTGTTTTCCGTATTTTCTTTACCCTAACATTTTGGTTTTCACCCGTAAAAATCCAGCCTCTGCTTCCCTTCTGATTTGTGGGTCAGTCACAGCAATGTGTGAAGCTGTATTGACATTAGTATAACTCACAGAAAATTGACTTCCACGGCCTTGCCAGAGCCTAACCAAGGCTGTCTGGGCTGTCGTGGCTTGGATGGATAGGATAGCCCAAGGAAAACCATTCTTATAATTGGTGGTGGTAATTCATTAGGTGAACGATTCTTTCTGTGTCAGTGTTAGATCTCAGCCCCAGCCTGTGTGTGGTAACAATTTTAAGGGAAGATGATGGCTTGGGGTCCCGCTCACATGTATAGCTTGCTTCACCAAGAGAAGGGCTGAACCTGCCAAAGCCTAACCCTGGGGCTTCATCTGCCCCTAACCTGTGCCTGGTGGCCTCACCCGTGGGTGGGCATCCTCCGCCCCAGCCCCCAGCAGCACTGTTCTCGTGGAGATGGAAAGGCAGCCACCCCGAAATCATGCCGGATGCTCCTTCTTACCTCCTTCCCTCTCCCTGCCCCTGCAAGCACATCTGTCAAAACAAGCAACCACACAGTGACCAACCAGCCTTGAACTGGGTCAAAGTAGGTTGGAAACTCAACCAGGAGCCCAGTGGGGATGTGTCCATGGCCTTGGCACGCTGCACCTGTCTTAAGGTATCCAATGTTGACCTTGGAAATCATCTTAGATACAGACCTCTTCTGCTCGCATGCGTCGTGTGCGCAGCTTTCAGCAACAGGATACAAGTCCGGAGGACTAACAGGTTTATCAAGCCATGCCTTAGTCCCCGCTGTACGTGTCAGCCATTCCTACCGCTGCCAAGAGACACGACGAGAGGGTTTGGCAGCCCATCCAGCTTCCAGCATCTGGCACGTACAGCGGGAGCAATGAAAGCGCCCTGCCATGCTGCCCCCACAAGGCCCTCGCCCAGCCAGCCACGGCACACAGCTCCCACCCGCAGAGGACAAGTAGAAGTGACCTGAAATCCTTCTTCCCCATCCTAACAGCCGAGGCTAAACAAGATGTGCACGGGCACCGCTGCCTTTGCCCCATCGGTGGTCTCAGACAGACAGTATCCAGGCACAGAGAGGAGATCTTCACCATGTCACCTAAACGGAGCCTGAAAGGGAGATCTCAAAGACATAGACGGCAGCCATCTGGACGTGGCTAACTGCAAGGCTGAGCCCCCATCAAAGTCAGGAGGGATTCAACTGACCGGCCGGATCCTGCACAGAATCTCAGGTCTCCTTAGGTGACTCGGGATCAGCAGTGCCCACAGACATAAGACCCTGGGGGGGAAACATTGACAACTGCACGGCAGCTTCCACTCACTGCTGCTTACGGGGGCTCAGCAGATAGAAAATAGCAGGTGCGTTAAGCTCCAGAATAAGATCATAACATGCCGTAAATTAAAATATGCTCAGCCCTCCATGTACAATCAAACAAAGAACGAAGCACAGAAAACAACGGGGGCTCACATTCGTCTCCGGATCATGGTTCACAGGATGCACAACAATACAATTTCACACACAGAAATCAAAGAATCTCTCTGAAATGAAAGATCTGCTCTTTCTGGGTGTCGGGGGTTTGTTTCAGTAAAGATTTCCAATGTGCTGAAACCGTTTATAATAATAATTGGGGAAAAAAAAAGTCTCTGGGAAATTATTGGCATGAACTTTCAGGGCTCTAAATTAAGGCCAGCCTAATTTTCCAATTAGGCAGCTTGATAGGCAAGATGACATGTGCGGAGTAGAAGGGCAGGCTCTAAACGGCATTTTTATGAACATTTCTCATGCCTGCAGCAGCCTTTCTATACCCAACAGCTGAGGAGTGCACTTTCCCATGCCGTCAGGGGTGAGGAGGTTACGACTCCAGCATTGTGCCCCTTGTTTTTCACACAAGAACCCGGCGCGCCGCAGCTCGCTTGAAAGGGGTCCAGCGCCCTGGAGAGGGGCAGGCACCCCCCGCGTCCCCGTCCCCCCCACCCCNGCCCACCGCTCCGGCGGGCAGCTCGGTTTAACCCGCCATTGAGCGGGCGACTGGCAACGCTAATTGGGACGGGGACGGGGTGGAGGGAAGCAGAGCGGGGGGAGAACGGGACCTTTTTCAGAGTCGTTGAGTCGGTAAATGAAACTTCAGCTCCCCGGTGATCCAGCGCGCGCAAAGAAGCGGCAGCCCGAGGTGCAAAGGGCACGGCCGGCAGATTTCGAGCCGACGCTGCTCTTTCACAGCTCGAGCGGCCGGGCAGCTGCTCTGCCTTCGCCGGCCCCGGCTCTTGCCTCGCTGGAAACCCCCAGCACCGGGGCGGCGCGTCCTTCCCCGGCTTGCTGAAGACCCTGCCGGACCAAGCGCCGCGGTGGTCGCCCAGGAGTGAGCGGGAACCCAACTCTTCGGCGCGTGAGCCCCTCAACTGCAGGCAGCAAAGTCTGGCCCTCAAGAGACAATTAAATGACACGCCAGCGCCTGCTCAGCGCTTGCGTGATCCTGAGCCAACCACGCCAGCCCCATTTGAACGTCCTTCTCCGCATGAAGCGATGCAACAGGTAGATCCACGCTAGCGTGCAGCAAGCCAGGGGAGCTCACGCAAGGGCTTTGGCAGATGGGGAAGGCAGGAGTTAGCCGTGACTAGCAGGAGAGGACATTGAAATACAGGAGTTCACGGACCACTGCCACTCTGAAAAACCGTCCCTGAAGAACAGCTGTGCCAGCTGCAAGAAGCTTCCGGCAGCCACACGGACATAATTGCCCTGTAACTCGGTGCGGCTGACGCCAAACTCTGAGCGCAGCCTCACCAGACTCTGCAGGAGCCTGAACCAAGCAAAATCCACGTTTGACTGCACCTATTCTCGGTTTGCCCGTACACACAGCAGGAAAAAAGCAGGAAGAACGATACGTTTGGGTGGAAGTGGGAGATGGCAGCAGCCACACGCAACAGCCACAGTCTCCTTTCCGCTGCAGGGAAGACCGTGCTGAACAAACAGCAAGCCAGCGGCGAGGATACGCAGAAGGTACCGATTTCCACCTTTGCCGCTTCTGGAGAACCCCAGTTCCCTGCATCCCTTTAGCAGCTGGATCCTGAAGTGAAGACTGTAGCAGCCCAGCTCAGGAGTGGATCATCTCCACGTCAGGGCATATAGAAGAAGCTCTGAGCTTTCAAAAGCAGAGAGAAAAGAAAAGAAGCTGTGTTCAAACAGCGTGGCATCAGAAATAAGATGTCAGAGCATCACAAAATCACAGGATGGTAAAGGTGAGAAGGGACCTCCAGAGGTCATTTGGTCCTTCCCCCCTGCTCAAGAAGGGCCACCGAGAGCTAGTTGCCCAGGACCATGTCCAGAGGGCTTCTGAATATCTCCAAGGAGTGAGGATCCACAGCCTGTCTGGGCAACCTGTGCCAGCGCTTGGTCGCCCTCACAGTGAAAAAGCATTTCCTGATGTTCAGAGGGAACCTCGTTTGTTTCAGTTTGTGTCCATTGCCTCTGGTCCTGTCACTGGGCACCACTGCTGTGCTCCTTCAGGCCCTTTTTGAAGGTAGGAGTGAGATTTGCTTTCTTCTGGTCTTCAAGCACCTCTCTTGGTCACCATGACCACTCACGTTCAACGTGATGCCCATACACTGATTTGGGAGGCAGGTCAGGACATACGCTGAACACTCTTCTCCGATGTCTCTGCTTTGATAAGTGGCACGTTAGATTGCGGCCTTCAACTTCAGTTAGTTCTGTGTTTTATTTATATTCAATTTAGTCATTTTGATGAGAAGATGACAACTCCTGTCCCTAGGAAGAGAAGCGTTAAGCCCTTAACTCTCTTGCCCGTGCTACTGGACTGAGAGCGTGAATTAACACCTAAGTTCCTGTATGTGTCACGTCTTCAACACAAACCAGGTTTCAGGCTGAGAAGACAAGCAAAGATTGAACCAGCCGAGCTGCTGTTACGTGGCAGTCAAAGGGGAACTGCTATCTAACAGAGCTGATTATTTCATAGTTCGATTTAAAAAAAAATAAAATACCTTTTTCACTACTTTAAGCGTCAACATTTTTAAAATAATTTAAATATATTGCCACTTTCAGAAGTTAACCCAAAGCAAAGCTGCAGAGTGACTACAGTATCTACCCCAAAGGGTGCCTTGGCTGGACTGACCCATTTGGGAAGCACCAGCCCGCCGCGGACGGGCGGCAGCGGTAGGGAACGGCCGATTGCCTCGCTGCAGCCGCCGTGCCGCGACTGCGTCAGCCCGCTGGGCCCCGATTGAACACGACACAACCCAGAAGGAAACACCAACACTTTAAGAGTATTTACAAACTTAGCTATGTCAGCCTAATGCAGCCATAGGAAGGCTAATATTTATTTTGGGTCACTGCCAGATGACAACGTAACAGCCTCATTTGGGCAGTCTAGACCCTTCATATGCAATCAACGCTCCCCCCAGAATGCATAATTTTCTACAAAACACACGTAGAGTTGGTGCTTGTATCTAGCAGAAACGCTCTCCTGACAAAACAGACTTGAAAAGCTTTCCCAGCATAAGGGAATAATGCTACCCAAAAAAAAAAAAAAAAAAAGCTTGAACTCTAATTTGCCTGATTTATAAATGTGACAGTATTAAAAAATGAGGAGGAACCCAAATTTTCCAGAACGCACTAAAGAAAAGTAAAATGTGAAGAATTCTTTTCTTTAGAAATGAGCTCAGTGCCAAAGCTTTGGTGGCAAGATGCTAATTTGCTCTTAATAGGCAGGCCTGATTTCTTCAGCATTTCCCTTTTTCCCCATCTCATCACCTAAAGGCCTGGAATATGACAGGGCAGACAAGCCCAGGGGGATTCACCGGATCTTGTTATAGCACATCAGCCAGCAAAAAAACATTTAAATATTTTCCTTTTTCTTCCAAATCTACCTCAGGATGAAGCTATTTTGGTTTCCAATTATGTATATGTTATTTTAGTGTTCTATTCGCAACATAGAAGGTAGAACTTCAGAAAAACTTTATTAAAGCCTTCACAACAGGATCCAAATAACACAAAAGTCAGAATATTGATCAGCTAAAACCCAAACCAGCTTTGATTCAGACTTTATGAGAGCTAACTTTGCTTGTAAGTACATCTGTCAAACAGGAAAGCGCTACGAACATTCAGGTGTAATATTCGGCTGGAGTAAGAAGTGGAGGCGGGGCAGGGCGAAGTTCACGGGCACTTCAGTTACAGGCCTAGAAAAAGTAAGTGTCCTCCTAGCAGAACATGTGGAAACATTTCTTGTATGCATAGAAGTGAAGATTTGTAGCTGCCCACAGCTACTTGCTACAGAATCACCCAGCGCCCCCGATCGAGCGGGGCTGGTGGTGCGGAGGGGGGCGGCCATCTCGGGATGCGTTCCCGGATCCTCTCTCACCACTCAGCATTACGTCTCCCAGCGTCAATTTTACTCTATAGCAAGCATGAGTTACAGCTACTTAAAGTGAATCTGTCACGCTCACCCAAATTTAAGTGAGAAATTTGCCAATTAAGAAGATGTGGGCAGCACGCGAAGCAGTATCTGATAGAGGAGGATGGAGAACCGAGTATCTGCTAAGGAAGTGGGGTCTGTGTTGTTACCTGAGGGTCTTCAGAGCAAAAGTAAACTTAAAACACTTTCAAAAATCAAGACGCTTACTGGAAAAAAAAATAAAGCCCTGAAAAACGGATCAAGAAACAAAGACTCAGATCTGCTAAAACCAAGCGTCTTCTCAGTTGCATAATCAAAAAATGAATTGTGCGAGATTGTCCATATGATTTTATTGATTTTTTTTTGCTCATTTGGTCAGTGCTTCAAAGTAAGTCAAAACTTACAAAATTTAGAAGGAAACAGCATGGTATATAGAGAAATTCCTGATTTTGGCAGTCAGATGAACATAGTGGCAGAACTGGCCTTATACCAGCCTCAGGATTCTCACAAAATGACCACCACAGTCTCAGTATGTTAAATCGGTAGCATAATATCAGTAATATATGTAGTATACTTAAGTTATGAGTATTCCAGGTGGTGGTGCGGGCTAGGCACAGTGCTGGAGGAGTTGCTGGGGTGGCTTTACCTTTCCTTTAAGTCAGTAGAAACAACTGTGCTCATACATGAAATAAGAACGACCTCCAAACCAGAAGTCAGCTGCGTGCAACTGCCCAAACCAAGGCATGTGCAAGGAATCTGAACTCTGTGGACAAGGAGACTTCACTGTGGGTTGGTGAAGAAGAAGAAGGGGGGTTATATGTACACTTGTGTGTGTTTGGAAGCAGAAAACACAAAGAGAAGGAGCAAAGAGACATGGGGCCATGGATAAAAAAGGAAATCCTGGGGAAAGGTGGCAACCAGAAGAAAAGTATCCGTATTTGTTATTCTTCTGTCTGGACAGCACTAGAAATACCTGTTTGCGTTACCAACTTCTAATTGATAAAAAATTGGAGCGAAATGGGGGTAAATCTCTTCTCCCAAGTAACAAGCAACAGGACAAGAGGAAATGGACTCAAGTTGTGCCAGGGGAGGTTTAGGCTGGATATTAGGAAAAACTTCTTTACCAAAAGGGTTATCAGGCATTGGAACAGGCTGCCCAGGGAGGTGGTGGAATCGCCATCCCTGGAAGTATTTAAAAGACAGGTAGACGTGGTGCTGAGGGACATGGTTTAGGGGTGGTTTTGGCATAGGTTTATGGTTGGACTCGATGATCTTGAAGGTCTCTTCCAACCCAAGTGATTCTCTGATTCTATGACTCTATGAAAAACGAGAACAGTCTTATAGACAGAGGGCCACGCAATTGTGTCATCGTGGCTGTTCCATAATGAGTGACATTGGTGGTTCCCTACGTTGCATTAAGGACATGTAGCCTACACATATTCTTGGCATATGTAGGTATTACATACACGAAACACAGCCCCAACAGCTCACCACAAAAACATTTCAGAATTCCCTGATTTCATGGTAGTTCTGCATTTGGGAGTTGTACAGAAATGAGGCAACGTGTCGTGGGCACAGGCCACCCCAAATAGAGTCTCCTCCGTGGCACAAATCTTGTTTGAACAGTTTAGAGGTCCAGTAAGTAACTGCCTTGAAGGTCACCAAAGATGAGCTGGGAGAATGGCTGGTTCTCCAAAGGCTGGAATGGCTAGCAGCAGCCTAAAGCCATTGAAGGTTCAACCACACGATTTGTAAGACTGGGTCAGTTTAAGTGAACGTGTGGTTTTCCAAATAAAACACTAAGCTGGATTTGACATAGCAACCACTACAGTCTCTAAAAGGCACTTCTCTAAAGGTTATCCAGAGGAAGATTTGATAAAATCACTATTTGATACTCTACTGTGAAATAACTCTTAGCCTGCCCCCAAAATGTTAGCGCATATATTTCCTCCCAAATCACTTTAAGGATGATCAAGCACGTAGGATGAGTTATGTTCAGCACACAGGATTTCCCTTTGATATTTTAAATCTCTTCCAGCGTCTTAAAAAGCCCTTCTTTTCCTACTCCAGTGCTAGGATAACTCTTCACCAATGAAATTCAGGTTCAAACTCCTCTAATTAAGATCACTGAGATGAATGAGCAATTAAAGCAACAAAAAAAAGCTCACATTGCTTGTTTCCTCTCTCTTGCTTGGATCCTTACTGATTTCAGACACAAAACTTCAGTTTGCAAAACTATAAAAGGATCTGCTAAAACATGCCCATTCCCTTCAGGATGATTATGCATTTACCATGTGATTCCTCCTAGTATTTTGAGGAAATAAATATTCTCCTTGACAGATCATGCATGAGATGTATTTTGGAGACTACCCATAGCAGCTGACGCCTGCACTATACCTCTCCTCTCAGTATCACAAAAGGCCAAATGTAGGAAAGGAGTTTTCTGTTGTTTCTTTTGTCCAGTTTTCCTTTTGGGCAGAGGAGTAAGAAAGAATCAAAGCACTGTGCCACAGGGCTGTGGTTCAGGTAAAAAGGCACTTCAGCTTTCCTTTCACTTTTCTTTCTATACGCTTTCAAATGAAAGAATAAAAGACAACCACCTTTAAAAGCGAAATGACAGTGTTTTTGGAAAAGACCTCTAAACAGATTAAAGCTTTTGTATCCCGTTCCAAAGGAATTTTGTTGGATCACATGAAGACCTGAAGAGTTTGGGTGGCAATCTGACCCACAGGCCAGCTGCAATCTAACAGAATTGCTCACAGTTTCTGCTTTCTGATGCCATCTTATCCAAGTATCCCTCAGAGGCACGCCAGGAAAGGGGTGCGTGAGCTGTGGCAGCCTGGAGCTGGCTCCCTGGTACCCTGCTTGGTTAGGGATCACTTATTTCCTCTTCCCTCATGTGACTGAAATACCAATACACTCAGTTGTGAAAGGCAAAAGGAGCCATACCATCCTTCAGTGGCTCCGTCACTGCCCACGTGGCCTGATCCAGCAGAAAGATGAGGTGTCTCTGGATTTGAGCAATATATGCTTGAGCCAAAGTGCATTTTGCTCAATCAGTGCATCTAGCAAGAAACAACATTGTCACTGGCCAGTCACTGCAGAAAAACAAGGCATACCACCTTAACAAATCCCATTTTATTCTAACATTTGGGAAAAATATTTTAAGCTTAAACAGGATCTCTTTTGCAATTCAGCGGCTCAGCACACCTGCTAGGCACGACGCAGATCGCAAATGACTGTGCAGAATTCAGACTTAGATATACCAGAAATCAAGAGAAATGCTCCCTGATAGCAAAAAGATATTTGAAACCGTAGAACGATTCTTTGGTTGTGCATTCAAATACCCATTAGATATATCTTAAATACACTTACAGAAACCTAAGACCTGCACTTGGGTCTATGACATTGACATAGTTTCTTTTCATTTATATGAACAGCCAGAGAAAATTTACTAACATGCACTGGAAATGAGAACTTCAATTAAAGCAAAGAATAATCCCTACTGCTTCACGCAGACAGAGATAAAAGCACGATGTATTAGAGATTAAAACAAATACCTGCAGTAAACATTCTGCACTGCAACTCGGAAATCAGGAACCTTTGTCGTTGTTCTGTATGAAACACCACACTGGAAGAAGCACCACGAGAGCAAGCTTTGGACTTCCTCCATGAAAGTACAATGTCTTAGATCAACATTCCTTTGGGATGGAAAGATGAACTTTGGAATTCTTTATATAAGAATCTGCAAACATTCAACTCATATTACCTACAGAAGCTTAGTTAACCTTTCACATTTAAATCTAGAGCTAGAAAGATGAGTAAATAAAAATGGAGCAAGAATCAGGTACGATGTGCTTATTGTCTTTTATTGATCTCATTATTTACATAACCAAGTGGACAGAAACTTCTCATTTATTTCCTGAGGAAACATTTCATTTGTATAATTTGCTATAGAGCACAAAGTGCACTTATTTATATGAAATTTACTCCTTTTGCTTTGTTTGCTTGCTGTCCACCAGCCCTAAAAGCACCGCATCAGCTTCCAGCAATGTTGTATCAGTTGTTGCACCCAAGAACCTAGAGGTGAGCTCAAGATCCAGCAGTCTCAGGCGTACTCGGGTTCCTCTCTGATATTTTCTGTGAAGAAAAGGGGAGAGGGGGAAGAAGGTAAGTCTTGTTAAGCGACGGTCTTGCATCTCCTACGGCTGCAGCCCCATCAAAAACGACGTGCTGCAATGGAAGTCCAACACTGTTGTAATGCCTCAGCACTAAAACTGCTGGGACACACTCTGTGCCACCACAGAGCCAACCTCTGTTGATACAGTCCTGCCCACAGAAGAACAGACGCCACCAGATCCTGCTGAGGGAATGCAGGCTCTACAGAAAAGCAGTTATTATATAGGAAACTATTCGTGTCTTCCATCAAAATATTTTACTGTATCATCTGCTATCACGCACACAATTATCTGCAGGACAACATATCATTAAAGGGGAGGACAAGTCATCATTAGATCACTGGTGACATTGCTATTATCAAAAAAGTACCGTGACAGCTAACTATGGTTTGTATTTCCAACTCTGGGCCTGAGGCAAGGGAACTCTTCTTGTCTTATCCCCTCCTCCAAAGAGCGGGTATCATCTCCAAGTTTTTTACTACATATAATTAAAAAGAAACCCCACAACTACTGTAATGAAACATTCCGCCTACGGGGTTGGGGTTTATTGTTTTACGCTCCTTTTTTTTTCTTTCTTTTTTCTTTTAAGTCAGAAGATGCCAGTATTCAGCATGTTTTTAAAACAGACCCTGTGTCAAGATGGTCATGCCAAATTAGCCAAAACAGCAAAGATTTTTGAAGCACTAGCGTCTTTTATAATGCACCTGGAGAGCTACTGATCAAAGTCCAGCAATAAAACTGAGACTGATTCTTCGTTTGAAAGTTCAAGCCATACCTTTTTCTTTTTTTCCTAGTCAAAGCATAAAGAGCTGAAGACGCCTCAAGCTTGACCACCTTGAGCAAAAGCAAGAGAAAGTTTGAAACATTCTCCAGTTACAGACTGGGGAAAATGTAGCAGGGAAGTCTGGGTGAGCACATTTCCACCTTGCTCATTTTCACCTTCAGCATGGAGCAAAACTGAATCGGGTTTCAACTTTCTTTAGCACATCAAGCCAAGATCGTTTTTGAAAACTAAACATCTTAAGAAAATATGCTGGACCTGCATATTTTTTTCCATTTTCTGTCAGTTCTGTCTTACATCAATGTCCCGGGGCTCTTGGTTAATCCTGGGTAGTAGACTCAGCTACGTTATGAACAGCAAAGGAAGATCATTTGATGCCTCCACTCTGAACAAGTAGCTACACTGGGTATTTTGGCGAGCAAGGTTCCTGCCAACACTAGTCCCAATGACTCCTGTGATGATCTACATGAATCAGCGCAGTAGAAATACTGCACTTTCTTAAAAAATGTGAAACTGAAGTCCTTCGTCTGCCCAAACCACGAGTAACCACTGTTGCAGTGAAGAGTAGGACATAGCTACCAAAGGCAGAGAACAGCTCATGTTTGGCCATTACCTGAATAGCTGGAAAAGCTGAATTCTGCCTCATTCTAACAAAACAATTTGCATTTCAAAACAGAACAGTTTCACAACTGATGACAGTAATTCAGGAAAGCGAACACGCAACATTTCAGAGGAGCAAGACAAGGGCAAAAGAAAATTAAAAGACAATGCATAAAATCTTAAATATGGGTAGTATTTTCCAGGATTTGTTATGCTTATTCAAAAGAGAAAGTTCTCCAAAGAAGTCTGGATGCTTTGATGGAAGAAGAGGAATGAAGAGGAAAGCTCCTCACTCCTTCCAGCAGCCAGCAGCTGAAGAACCTTAAATGAAGATGCCACCTGACTAGTGATTTTAGACATCTGGGTATATGGGAGAAATCTACAGAAAATTCTGTAGCATGAACCCCACCTTTACCTTATTGACAGCTGCAGGCCAGATGAGATTGCCTTAGCATCCAACCATAAAGTTATCCTGATCCCTAATACGATCTTTGGCATAAATTATCAGACTTTCCTGCCTTTATCAACGTGTGCGAGGAGTGGATGGGGTATGAGAAATGATAAATTCAAAAAAATTAAAAAGGGAGAAATTAATTTTTGATAGAAGGCAAAAGAAGAGGCAGAGAAAGATATCTGAGAGGGAGAAACAGTCTATGGAAACAGAAAAAAGGGAGCTGACACCCTACAATAAGAAAAAACGTGGCTTAGGGAATATATGAAAGAGAGGATAACGGGTAAAGCAGGTGACAAGAAAGCACTGAAAAGACTGTAGGCAAATACTGTCAAAACGAGGAAAATGGTTTACAGAGTAGAACCACAGAAGAGGAAAAAGTCTCTGAAAAGTAAAGACTGCATAAAACTATCATATCCTGAGTGACACTAAGTGACACTGTGAACAACAACATTCTGTGCTGCTTTTAAAAAGATGGACACGCTATTAACCTCATAAACTATTAACCTAATAAATTAGTTTTAATGCTAAAACTAGCAGTTGTGTGACAAATTTTAAAGATCAGCCATACTCCCGCCTTTTACTTCTCTCCTTTCTCCTAGAGGAAATGCAGCTCAGCAACAACGGAAAGCAGGACGCTATTGTGAAAACTGGCTTCAGGGTCCAATACTTTTTCTACAGAAGACTGAACTCAATGAGGTTATATTGAATTTGAAGTTTTCCGCCTATTCGACAGTGTGGAGTAGCAGAGATATTGAGTTTGATCTTTGTAACTGAAATACAAATATTACTTTCATCATGCAACAGTTCCTTTTGGGCTGGTTGCTGGACTACAGTGGTAAGTGTTTTGCAAGCGAATAGACAAAATTATTTCTCCCTAATAAAACCTGTAAAACTGCCTTTTAGAACCAGGAAAGTCAACGTGGAACATCTGTGAAAGAACTGCACTTCTTATAATTAATAAATCTAATTTAATGATAAATGAATAATCTTAAGCATGACTTGACCTTTTTTAGCATTACAAAGACCTTGCTAATCGTACAGTTTGCAGAGAACTTTGCTGAAACTTCCAGACACAATTTAGTAAAATCAAAGCAATTGTATTTTCGTAAAAAGCACCACAATCTTCAACGCTGCTTCGGTAACTCCAATGATTCTAGATACCTTAATCAAACTTTAACTCAATTATTAAAGATGGTTTTCCAGTCACAACGTATTGGCTTACAAAGAGATCCTGAAAAACAGCACTTCAAGGAGCTGACACAACTGCCAATTTGTGTGAATATAAACATTTGGGTTTGTGACAGATGTTCCCTACAGCTAAAACTCTTTAGAATAAATGAGAAGTGGAAGACATAGAAAAAGTAGAAACATGAACACAACGTGCAGTGGTGGTCTCTCCACCACATTCAGAGGAAGAGGAAATGATAGGTTGCTCTATGCATAGGAAGCATATTCTATCCACAAAGGTATTTATCCTTCAAACAGATAAACTATCCTATGGTTAAAGCAAAAACTTGAAGCAGGATCAAGAAACAAAGCAGGCATTTTATTATTTTCAGGAGCGGTGACCTAGGAGACACAGGACACCAGCGTAAAAGGGAAGAAACCGTCTACTCCATTTTGCAAAAGGACTTGCTTTATTTTTAAGCAACAATGCTGGTATTCAAGATCATCCTATCTCATGACCATCAGCAGGAACCCCTAACCTTCGCCCAACCCCCAAGCACTATGTTTGCCAAGGATGCACGCGTTTTCCTCATACCACTTCCTATTGCCACATAGGAGTATTAAGTTCACTTTGAAGTAGACAAAGGTAGTTTGGTTGCATACGTAAGTGAGGGTATAGGAATATCCCACAGAACTTTAAAAAATTATTTTGCAAGCAGAGTCAAAGTTTTCTCCACTTCTATAGAATTTATTTTATATATATATATTTTTATATATATGTATATTTATATATATAACCCTTTGGGAACACCAGTTTTGCATGGAAGGACTCCACCTACCACCCAACTTCAGAGGTGGGAAGCCACCAGCTGCTGTTGCTGAGCTGTGAGCCTGTCTCAGGCCAGAGTCGGTAGAGCACCCACCGATGCGCCCACCAGAAACCTTCTCTTGAACTCATCCTCTTGAAGGATGAATGAGCTCCAAAAACCTTTCTCTAGTTTGAATGAGTGCTTGCAGGCTTCTCTCCATCTCTTCTGGCGCAGGCAAAGCGCTGGGTACAGGCACACCTTTCCTCAAACATCTGCTTCCAGAAGATGACTTTAAGTTAAGTTGGAGGCAACTCAAAGAATTGCTTCAGTGCTCTTTGTGATTTTTGGACGGTCACAGAAAATCATTTGAAAAGAAGCAAGATGAGAATCTTTTTTCTTATTTGAACCATAAGTCTGTCCAACCGTACATCACCAGCATAATACAGAATGTAAAAGCACAGAGAAAGCACACAGCACAGCGTCGCTAGTCCTGCTTAAAGAAACTTTAAAAGCAAACACAAACCCTAAAGTTTATGTCCTCTGATTACATTAAAAGTAGGGCCTTTTATATTTGCACGCAAATACCAAACTATTGTCTCTTAACTTACATAAAGTAGGTCATCTTTTTGCTGAACAAACACAAATAGCACAGTGTGCACTTCCAAACTTAGGCAACTTGGAAGCTTCCTTCTGACTGACTATATCCCATTTATTGCAATTTGGTCCCTGTCCGAATCCTTTCACTTTTGCACTGAAGCTTTAAATCTCTCAAAATCTTAATGATAAATTAAACAGCCAAAAACCCCGAAACTTTTCCATCAAGATTTTGAACTTGTAATTTCTAAAAAGTAAGTATTTCTACTATGTCCCTTTAAAACATATGTATAAACAGCCCCTCCCCACCCCCACAAAATATTTTTACATAATAAAATTGGAGGGAGAGAGTATGGAATGACATATTTCAGCTCTTGCTAATTTTCAAGAAAGCTGGGGAGGAAATGTTCTTTTTTTAATTTAGAAGTCATTTCAGGCTATAGCAAAAGATTTACAAAGGGAGTTAACTTGGAAAGCAGCAAGCATGTAAAAACAAGGAGGTTATAACTAAAAATGTTTTCCTGATCCTAATTATACCATTTGCTACCAAGAAAAAGTGACAGTAGCTTTGCAGGTGTGCAATTTCACATGTAGAAGAAGCATCCTCATTACTACACGGCATCAAGGATTTTATTTAAACTCTAAATTACAGGTGTAAACGTTAAAGTATTTTGTTAAACTATCCAACATTTAAAATGTGATCACAAATTAGAAAGTAGTCCTTCTTCTATTAAAACTACTCAAGTTAGTATTTTAAAATTTAAAGCAACAGCCCTTCTATTCTTGGAAACAGTGCTACAAAAATAACAACGCAATTACAGAAATGGTTGAGACTCACCAGGCCTTGACTAGTATTTCCCACTCATTTTAAAAATGCATTTGCAGATACCATTTATTCCATATTACAAAAATACAGGACTGCTATTTTGAGACAAAGGGAGTACTTTAGCTTATATTCCCTCTATTTTGTTATTGGTTTTTAGTCTCCATTGCTTCCCACGGTACTCTCAGTGAATGTCATGAGAAGTCTTGACGTCTTTCATTTTTGTACTGTGAGAATTTCAAAGTGGTTTTTTTCAGATCTATTATTCACAAGGTTTTGTTTCAGTGCCTTAACAGAGTACAGTACAGAACAGTTTAAGATTCTTAATTGTTTCATCTCCATTTTTTATGTGGAAGACATCCCATTCTCAATCTCAGAAATAAATACAACAACAAAAAAGGTAATGAAGTAAATTTCACCGTCGCCTTTTCTCCAGATTTTTTTGTTCACCATTCTCACCACCATTCAAATCTGCTCCAAATCCCCCTGTAACTCCTCACTAGTGGTACCAAAACCCCAATGCATCCCCAGAGGGCAAGCCCACCTCTAACTGACCCCGGCCAGCAGCAAAGCACTGCAGCTGGGGTGGGACGAAGCTGTGACCAGAACAATTCATCTCGTTTCTCAAAAATATTTTGAAACCTTCAGTGATGCTTCCCAAGCCTACGTTGGTCTCAACTTGATCAGGAAAGGATGACCAGCTACCCTGGCACAGATGTATACCATTTTTGCATAGCTCACCCTTCAGATGTCCTCCCTCAGCGAAGGAGCTCAGCAAGGGCACGCCACTTCCCAGCACCACCTCACTCGTTGCCAGTACACATAAAATTCTTGTTCCAAAGAAATACAGATGAGACAGAGAAGAGCAGATTGCTTTCAAGTCGAAGGCAGCGTAGTTCTACGCAAGCGATCTACATTTTGCTGAAGTGGCTTTTTCCAGCAAGGTACTCATTGCACATCTAGCGACGGGGAGATGGTGATACGAATCCAGCAGTTCAATACGGCAGTCGTAACACCCCACCCCCCTCCCAGTATGAGCTCCTAGGCAATGCTGGGGCAAAAAGACCAAATCCTAGCTTTGTATGTATGAGCAAGACTGCAGGAAGTGGCAGGAGAAAGGTGGTGTGAATTCTGCATGGAGCAGAACATGGGGTGGCAAGAGACATAGTAGGAGAGTGTGTAGGATGCCACTGCCCACCTTTCTGTAAAGGCTGTTAAAGAGAGGACAAAGAACATGCATGAAATGAATAACCATGGGAAGATCTTGGTCTGTTAAGCTATTAAAAAGATTGAGCTGTCTGTACCTTTACAGAAAGAAAACACTGGTATTAAAAGGCACTTAAAATTATCTAGGAAAAGCATGTAATGGCAGGAAAGTGAAGTCCGACAAATGCAAGTGAGAATCACAATTTTGCCCAATATTGATAGCTAGAAAAAAAATTCCGTGCACTAAGACTTTTCAGCCATTGATGGCTTCAACGGAAAAGATGTCAAAACAGATGTGTTTGTTCAGTTCAGGATAACGTGCTGAAATGTCATGTCTCCTGATACAGTGAAGCCCCGAGAGATGACCTGAAGGTTCCTTTTGGCTTAAATTTTATTCATCCGTTACTTTTTATCACAGCACCCAGTCATTCAAATGAAGGATGGATGCTCAAAATAGGATTTTCAAAGCATCTCTGTTCTCTGCGATCAAACACTTCACAAAAAATGCTCCAAGGCTGCTGGTTATATTCCATCAGAAAATGCAATTTTTCTTCTCATGACTCATCAACCCATTGCCACTTCAGCTGTATTTGTTTCCTACTCAGTTTGTTTTCCTCTTTCTATGAACTAAGCAAACAAATATGCTCTCATTTCTTCTGAACATTTACAGTTTGTGACACCCTCTTAATAATTTTTCAGAATATTTTTGCTTCTTGTGTCAAAGCCATCCTTTTACAAGGAAAAAGGTGCTGTTAGATGCAAGTGGAGATCTAGATACTCTGCTAGATAAAAGCAGATAAAAGCCTCTTATATTCTTGGGAGCGTTTAGCAGAAGCTGTAAGCCTGTGTGAAACCATCAGCTTAAACAACAGTCACTGTCAGCGTGTGTTTTCGAACAACAGGGCGTAAGGAGAGCCTATGGCAAGCATCCTCAAAACCAACAGGTGCTTCATGCACCTGAGGAAGTCCAAAGCTAAACCCCACTTTGCTCTGACCACTGCGAAAGCAGAAATTTGAAATGAATAGCAGAAAGAGTTTGGGGACTTCAGCTAGATCCTGATGTGAAAAATACCCCAAAGCACTTGAATATAGATAGCCCTGGCCAGCTGGAGCATAGAGAAGCAATGACGCACGGTAACATCACAGCACTTAGTGGGAAGGTAACTACCAAACAGACAGGTAAGAGCAGCACAATTTGGGGGTCACCCTATCATTAGGGGGTAAAATATTACCTCTAATTCGGCTTACGGAGCTGCCCAAACAGAAAACATACTGGTCAAACCCTGGCATCTTCATTCTGCAGGACCCAAGATCAGGGACCTTGTCACCCTTCCCTGGGTCTCCACTGCTGGCTATTGAGATGACTGGGAGGTGACTGAAAGTGTCACAGACGTAGGTGAATGAAAAAAGTTTTCATCCCTAGAGCTAAAAGCAGGCAAATGCAAAGCCTGAAAACAATTGTTTTATGATTGTCATGGAAAAGCCCGGAGCAAACCACTGTGAAGATACTGTCAAGCTCTGCTGTTACAGGTATATCAATAATTAATGGCATTTGCTTCTACGACAGTAAAAACATAGAATGAAAGGTGACAAATATTTAAATCTAATTCTGTTCCACGCAGTATGGACATTTAGACTCTGAGTACAACTTCTTAACTGTGAAAAACTTCTAAAAAGTAACATGCTTGCCTTCAATTCAGACAAAAACCAAAGTACCCAATATTTACTAGGACAGACAAAAAACCACATTGCTGTAATTTATGCTGCAGTCTCCGCAAGAATCAATTTGCATTCACTAAAACTTTTTGGGACAGGACCTTACCCCTTTTTAGAGAAGGAATCCGCAGAATAATATATATTTTTTAATACACTTCATATCACATCAAAGATGAATGCTATAACCTTTTCTCTATCGCATGGCGAGGTAAGCTTTGACAAATGACACTTGCAGCAGGTGGCTCCTGTCATCGAAGAACTTGTATCAGGTATAGAATCATAGAATCATATAGTTATGTCATCATACAGCAATTTATGCCAGTTGCTTTCTCAGTTTATAACATAAAACATAACCTTTAACCTGAGAGGAAATATCACTCTAAAGGAACGAAATAAAAGAAATCTGAGTCTTTAGTGCAAATTGTATTTTTTCCTGTTTGAACTATGCAATGAACTATTTTCATTAAATTATTGTTTCGGAATTACAAAATGCTAAAACTTGAAGATTATTATATACTTAAATATATTTAAAAATTAGCCAATTATACTATATAACATTAAAAAAGCCCACAGCTCTTCATGCTCACATGCTCACCACCAGAAGCCAGCCGAACTGCTTAAAAGATGAAAGAAAAAGGTACCCAAGTGAAAAAACCCATACAAACGCATGCAAAGCATGCTCTAGCAGATACTCTTCTGTCCGTCTTTCGGCAATTGATGTCTATCTCAATCCCAGTCCCTTCCTTTTCCCACACTGGGACCTGGTCTGAGTCAGATACTTTTCATATACATAGTCCTAAATCCTCAGCCTTCAAAATTTCAAACAGTTTCCACAATACTGTTCTAGTGTTCCTCTTAGTGCACGTGGTCTCAAATTTTACTCTCTTTCTACACTTTCTCAGTTTCCTGAATCACAACTCCTCCTCTGATCTCTCGCTGTCCCCCTGGGATCTCTGACCAGGTGTTTCCAGTTCTCTTTTTCTACCCCAGGAAAAGCTATTCAAAATTTTTTCTTATCCTCTCTTACTTACCGCCTCCTGGCTGATCCTAGTCCCAGCCCATGTATGCAGCCAACCTCATTCTCCTTTCCGTTTCTTACCCCATCACAGGTTTTTCTTTCACCAGTACCAACTAAGTGCAGTCATTTTTTTTTTTTTTTCTTGCAGTGCTCAGTTTTCTCACTCGGTCAATTCCAGTCCCTTTGCACCAGCCAGACCTGGCAGGTCTCTTATAAGTGATTAAAAATAGTAGGTTTTGATAATCCAGAGGTGGTTATTATCAAAATTCAAGTCAGACTGTTTCTCACCCTTACTGTCTGGGTAATGACAGTAGCTACGGGAACAATGACAAGGCATTGAAAAACCTGCCCAGTCTTGGTGCTCAACCCTCAAGCTTTGTACAGCTTGGAGAAGCTGTCACACAGGAAAAACTTCAGCAAACCAGGATAATTCACATACTGTCAGCAGGTTTTTGCAGACACGTCTTCTAACCCTGCTCTGATGCTTCCATCTGCACTGATAGTAAGTACTGTCCATGTCCTTTCTTTGTCTTTAAACCCCTTCATAGCTATAAATTGGATTTATTCTTCTCTTTGGAGAGCTGGGTGCAGAAGACTAAAATGCCTAATCCATTGGCAGCAAGTGCTGGTAACCACGTTAATGGGCTAGCATATACAAACACCCAGAAAATGGAGCTGCTGAACAGCTGAAGCAGATACCTGAATTGTCACTTGCACATGAATCCAACAGGAGAGATGGGAAAGGTGCTAAAGATGGGGGAAGGCTGGGCACTAAAGGTTTGGCCTCTCAGAGAAAGACTGAGGGAGAGAAGGGTCTGAGGGAGATGCAGGTTGAGGAATACAACTTTGGAGAATGTGTGTGAGGCCTGGGGAGAATAGTGGGTTGGTGAGAGTTGGTGAGCTTGAGAGAAAAGGAGGAAGAACTGGATGGGGCTCTAAGACAAGAGGAGCTGGAGGTACCATGCGGTTCCCCTTTATCAATCAACTAAGGCTGAGGGAGGACTGCTGAAAAGCACCAGTCTCTTCCCTGAACCTCCCTATTCCCATGTCTTTCCCCAATTCTCCTTCTGGCTGTTGGTGTCTACACAAAAGCACTGCTTTAACATCTGCCCTCTGGCTTCCTCAGTCACTCTGACTGTTCACCTGCGGCAAAAGTCAAGTCACATTTACCTAGCAGCTGGTCTATAAGATGCAGCACATGCAGACAACTGCAAGACAGTGAAGAAGTAATCAAATTTAGCTAAAAGTATCTGACAGTATCAACACTATGGTCTGACAAAGCTGAAAGAGGATAAAACGGGATCTTGCAGGGGAAAAGCACCACTGTAACAACAGATTATAAACCGAATTATTTCCACTGCACACGAATCATCTTGAAGGATCACTGAGTGGCAAATCTAGAATTTATGCCCATGTGTAAATACCAGAGAACATTACTCAACATTTTAAGGTATGTCAAATAATACTTCTTTAAGTTTCAATTCTTTGCTAGTGTCCATTTAATCTGAATGTCCCAGGAACGATCTCAGCTACTTACATTATGAATGAACAATATGGACTAATACGGAACAGACTTTTTGATGAAAAAGAGGTCATGGTGCTCTTGTAAAAGGGGCATTTTCAGATTTGGTCAGCAACATTTCTTTGTAAGCTAACACTTGCATTATTCATTCAAATGGATTTCACAGTTCATAAAAGCCTATTCAGAGAAGACATGAAAATCTTACTGGAGAGCGGCACCTTAAAAATACAACCGCTTTGACACCGTCAGTTTAATTTTCAAGAACTGGCAAGGAAGAGTGTGGAGCATGGGGAAGGCTCGCTTCTCTGCAGAATGCCATGCACCTGTCTTTGAGAAAACCCAATATTTGATGGTTCCACTTTCTGCTAAAAATAACTAATACTAAGAGATCTTAACTGGAGTCTGGAGAGGAACAGTGTTGCAAAAGGTGTGTTTCAGATCTTAAAAAAATATGTTTCACGAAACACATTAAACAGTAAAAAGTATAAAGAATATCCATGAAGAACACGGTGAGTCTAGGCAAGGAGTTAACAGCGAGGTAGCTCACCTAGCAAGCCACTGACCTGTTGCACACCACAATGTCTGGAGTAAGCTGAAGGTAGCTTTTAGAAATACTAAAGGGAGGAAAAAGACATACAAAATAGCACAGAAACAAAGTATTGCCAGACACTATTAAGATATTAGAAAATACAAAGATTATCCTTATGCTATAATGCTTGAGGTTAAGGAAATACAGACAATCACTGAATATAACTATCAAAAGGAGCTTAGAAGGAATGTCAGAAAATTTAGTTTTGGAAGCAATAAAGAAGAAATGAAGAGCTGGATATGTATCAAAAGAGACAGGCAGGCAAAATGGCAGTTGCAGGTTCGAAGCAGACAAAGAGGGTTCTGCAGTGAAAGCTAGGAAAAAGAAACCATGCTGCTGGGTACGGCACCAGAACATGTCCTGGATTCCTGAAACCAAAGGCAGCAGAAGGGTAGGAAGGGTTTCCACAGGAAATTCTGTTCAAGAGACACTGATACAGAAACAGGAGCATGCTTACAGTTTTAAAAGGAGGAGTGAAAGAAGAGGGAAAAGCTTAGAGTAAGTCTAAAATAAGCAATTCAGTGAAACTGGAGAGACACACATGAAACAGGCCTGTAGGCTGAAAAAAAGCTTATTTAAGAATAGGGAAAAGTAGGTGCATTCATGACAGTAGATCTGCATCCAGTATGTGGAAAATACCCGGAAATGAACTGGTAACCATGACATTGTACCAGAAGAACCATCTTCCCGATCTGCTTGTTTGGCTTATGCATTCTTCTATAACCACTTTATCATCTTCTGGTCAATAGAGAAACACTGGTAAGTTCTCATTGAACATGATACACAAACATGGACTGAGAAAACACATCCCAAATGAGGCTGTGGTTCTTTTTTTTTTTCTAGATGTGGAAAGATGAAAGATCCACAGAAAATTAAATCATTACATCTTTCTCCACAGTGAGGAAACCAGACATAGACAAAAATATCTGTGCAAAAAGGAAGGAGCAGAGCTTCTGTCATTAGAGAAGCAAATTGAGAAACAAAATAATTAATGATTATCATAGAGAGTCAGATAACTTTCTCCTCCATAGTCTCACCTCCAAATTCTCCCTGCAGGCAGCTTCTTCAGGGAATTTTTCATCTATAAACTCCTTCCTGAACATTTTTGAAATGGAATCATACCTTATTTTCCCCATCTGAAACTGTGCAATCTTTCAACTGGATCTGCACAAGTAGATCTTTCGCATCAGAACATATTTATTATGGGGGTATAAAACTGCCAACCAAAAGAGTTAAAAGTCATGACAAAATCTGTGTGCATTTCAGAAACGGAGATAAAAAATAACATGATATGGACAGAGGGAACTTAATCTAGATCCCAGCTGACAGATCTCTGTTTCTCTTGCTCAGTACCACCAACAACAGAAGAGCTGGATTCAGAGCTTTAGGATGAAAACATCATCAGCTGTGCCCAAAGAAGCACCATGTTCTCTGGCAGGCTGCAGCACAACAAACAATTTGAAAGGCCTATTTCCTTTTCTGCGTGAAAGCTCAGGCAAACACTTCACAGAATCACAGAAAGTTAAGGGTTGGAAGGGACCTCTAGAGATCATCTGGTCCAACGCTCCTGCCAGAGCAGGTCCACCTACAGCAGGTTGCACAGGATGGCATCCAGGTGGGTTTTGAATGTCTCCAGAGCTGGAGACTCCACCACCTCTCTGGGCAGCCTGTTCCAGTGCTCTGCCACCCTCAAAGGAAAGAAGTTCTTCCTCATGTTCAGATGGAACTTCCTACAACTTAACGCTATTAGTTTCTAATTTTAAGCTGTCTTCTTAGAACCATTATATAGAAAACCCAGAATAGAACCTAAATCCTAAAAAGGATTTAGAAGGTGGTATGGATCATATCAGATCTTTATACAATTTAAAAATGAAGAGCTGAAAGTATGACAGTTCTATCTCCACAGTCAGTCCACTTTTGTTAGCTCACCAAATACAGCTGATAAAGCTTCTACTCAACGCAGCAGAACCGCTGCCCGTGCCTGGACAAACCCCGTGACCATCCAAACTATGCCAACCATACCTTGTAGGACTGCTTGCCAAGGAGAGAGTGTTATTAGCCAGGCTTGGCTCAAACAATTCAGTGCCCACAAAGCTACTTTAATGTACTGTCTCTACTGAAGGAAAAAACACAGTAATCCAACAATACATTACGATACTTTCCCATCACTGCAGCAATTCCCACCACAGGCAACACTTTGTCTCCAACAAAGAAGCCTCACATTCTGCGCCTGTAAAAAAACCTATCCATACTGTAGGGATGCCAAGAGGAACATCTGTGTGCTCAGAAGGACACAAAACTGGCTTTTTGTGTGCGTGTGTGTGTGTGTGTGCCTGTGTGAAAGAGATGGGGGTGGGGAGCTCACAGACAATAGCTTGTGTGACTGCCTGGTAAGGAAATGCTCTTTCATTCCCTTCCTCCTTCCCTTAATTTATTTTTTTAATCTGAACAAGGGAGTCAAACAGCCCCAGCGGTTATCAACTACTTCTCCAATCCCAGTGAAAAGGGTTAAGTTTCTCCCACGTTGCTAGTTTCAGCCTGGATTTGTTATTACCAGGAAGGATTTCTTTAGGTGTTAAAACACATATATCTCCTTTTCAACAAACAGTCTGGAGATTCTGGGTCTACTTTTCCCTTTAGTACAAATTATTATGATTGTAATGTAGATCTCATGCATGAAACACTGAACTACAGACAGTAAAATGTCTCCTACAAGATGGATGCATTCATGGGATTTGATTATGAAGAAAGTGAAGTTTAAAAGGGCAGGGGGGATGAGACAAAAAAAGTACAAATACTGCTGCCTTGTTGGGTCCATCACTTGGAGAGCAGCATCAGAGAATGTGAACCAGGAATTTGCACTACCAGGAAAACTGTAAAGCAATGAAAAGCAGCTCAATGGGAGCAAGTGATTATAGAAAGACCCTCTACAGAAGAGGCAAAGACCACTGCTTGCCGATGAGCAATTATATTCTGGTTTGTAAGACCTACTCAGTCAGCTGTTCAAATAATCCAACAATTCTTTACTGATGGATTGAAAAACACCGTTCTCTTCCCCACTTTAGAAGGTACATTCTGGTGGTGGGACTGTTCTGGCCCAGTGATAATTTGTTCAAGTTCCTGGCTACAGGCAAAAATCAGAAGAAACTGTATGTTTTTTTTCTGGGGCTATGCTTACTAATGCCATATTCTCCTTTTCTTCCTGCCCATTCTCCAGCTGCTCCTTCCCAACCTGTGCGGTGCAAATCTATTCATCTGACAGAGACCATTAACTCGGACCGCTTCATGCCTCATCTTTAATGCCAGCGTTACCTCCAAAATAGGGAACAAGCAGCCCGGGGAATCAATTAGCAGTGACTTATCTGCTTCCCCAAATATTTGTAACTCTTTAACTGAGTGTCTGAAATTACATCCCCTTCCTTTGGGGAAAACGGAGCCAGGAGATGTAAATCTGGAACAGAGCTCAGCCTTTCAAGCAGCCTCTCAAACATTCACCTTGCTGGGAACGTGCTCAAGTAAAACAGGCAGGTTTCGACATACCCACTGCACGTCACACGACGAGTGTGACATTTGCTGCTCGCAGCGTGCAGTGGTACCTTTCTGTGCCTTCTCCAGAGAGGAAACTGAGCTACAGGAGGTCCTGCAACTCCTGTCCGCGGGCAAAGGGAACAAACCAGCTTCATCATCTGGGAGATGCGTCCACGGCATTTCAGTCAGCACTTGGAGGCACCAGTCTGGCACTTCCACTTTAGGAGGCTCAATGCAGAGAGGGCTGAACTCAGGCACGCAGAGTCCAGCTCTAGCAGGGCTCTCCGGGTGTGGAAGCAGTCTGAGCCCCTTTACTGGGCAGATCTGGACCACCAACCCATGCAGATCTAAACTGCTTCTCTACGGTGCCGGATCTGATATGGCTGCACTAGGCTCCCAGTATCAGGAGCTCCGAGGGGCGCAGTGAATGTGGCTTTGCAGGGAGTCAGCTAAGGACAAGAAAGCGTTTTTAGCTCATGTTTAGCCCAGACCTTGCTGAATCTAGACTGACTGCATGTTTCTATACTGGGCTCCAATTTCAGAAGGTCTTATTGACGCGGGACAAATGCTACTTGAGTAGGAAAAGTCAGCTCTAATTCAGCATCACGCTTAAGCTAGTGTGTCCTGCTGCAACATAGGATGTGAAGGGCTACAACACAGCACTGCAGGAAACCACCCCACGTCTGAAGGGGCCCAAGGTGAGCAGGTGCCATCTCCTGCTGACAGCGTGGCACCACTCGGGTGTCCTTCCTAGTCCATCCCCAGCATGAGATCCTGGCAAATGGAATAAACTGTATCTCCACTGCAATCACCTTGGGAAAGAGGTGATGGCAAAGAATGAAGTCCAAACTAGGACTCATTTAGATAAAACACAACTGAACACTTGAACAAAGTTTGAGCATTTACTTGAGCTTGGTACCATATGAAAGAAAAATGTTTCACCTATTCTATGCATGAATAAAAAGTACCAAAGAATAAAAATAATTGTTGAATACAATATCTGTGCATATGCAGACAATGTATTTTCATTCTCACTTGACAGTCTTCAGTGAAACGAGGTGATTTAAAAGCTCATGAAAACAAGACAAAAATGGTTGAAGTCAGTCAAATGTAAGAAACATACGATTTTTAGAGAATTTTCCTTTTTTTTTGTCATTGTTACTGCCAAATCCTCAACCCAGTTTGAGAGCATGACTGTACTAGATTTTGTGCAAACATGAACAGTCAGCAAATCCTGAAATATTTGCAAAGTGCTTGGATTCTTTAAGAGTTCTGGTCCATGTCATTGACATGGATAAGCTTGCTGATTCCTGTAGGACTAAATATATAGCTGTGCAATATAATATGCCTGCCCAAACGGTTGCTGAGTTGAGGCTAAAAAATACCTCAGCCAAAATAATGAAGAACAGATAGAAGAAAATAGGCAGGCAACACCTCTCATTTGCTGGACTTTTTTCAGAGCAAAAACTCATCTTTATGCATGCAACACCTGCATTTCTACTCTACTCTTCACGTTTTCCTCCAAGCTTTAGGCAGTTAAACTGAGGCTCAACATCTAATTTCCTTCACTCCTCCTTATCAGCATTTATTTGCTTTAAAAAAAGTAACCAGAAGTTTCTATAGCTGGTGTCAGAGGATATGAGTATTCAGTGAAAACACTTGCTCCAAGGTAATGCTCGCACCAGCTCAAGGAAGACCAAGCACCTTGGCCTATTATCCTGCATTACTGGAGTGAAAAAGGGAAGCTGTTAAGATGCTGTCTCATTTTCTGTTACCTACCACTGCTGTACATTCTACACCCAACCCTTGATAATATGCAAAAAATATTCAAACCAGGTATCACAATCTTCTTCATTCATCGCTGCAGTTCCTTTGTAGTGCCTCCAAGTCCTGATCTTCAAGCCCTACTGCCAAACTGCTCACTACTTAAGAAAATAAAAGTCCACATCGCCTTTGTGTGCAGTAATTCTGCAAGGGTCTTCACTTGTTCAATCAGAATTTATTTGCACTGTAGCTCTGAAAGGTTTCCCACAAATTATTTGCAAAATCACAGGAACAGACTTGAAGCCCCCTCCCCATTTTTCTTTTATCTGCAAAATATTCTACTGAATATTTATGTTTATATTCTTAAAAACACTCAAAAGATATTTCAAGCCTCTAAAGACTTCAAACACTTATAAAATGCACTATGCCTATTTATAAACACAGGAAAGCACTCTACAGCAAACTGTAATCAGATGTTTGGTACGTTCACCTTTAGTTTCTGACAAGTAGGAACGAGCTTTGTATTTTAATAGGTTTTGAAGCTGTTCGGGAATAGTAAACTAAATACATCCTGCCAGTGAATTACTGCAGACTTACAGTGCCGGGACACACGAACGAAACAGAGTGGTTTTGGAAGTATTTGCAAAGCAACCCAGCACATCCACCCGCCATCCTTCCATACACTTCTCCAGGTCACACGCTCTTTTGTTTTCCATTTCTAACCTTTTACCCTCTTTTTCTTCTCCCAAGCTGCCTTGAAAACGTCAACTGCTTAACTTACCACCCTCAAACTCCTAGGACAGTGCTGTAAGAGAGCTGTGGCAGAACTTGCACATGCACCGGCTTTGCTGCGGTGAATTCTCAACAGAGCTGAAGAAGAAGGTTGCAGTCATTTGCAGTACTTATATTTTTGTTCTGCCCGGCATGTAGCAGGGATGCTGGAGTCTATGAGGCCAGGGCTGCCTGGTCATCCTCACCCAGCACAAACCTGAGCTGCTGAAAGGGCAGGCTGAGCCTTCTTCCTTCACCCCCACCTCAGCACTCCTGGTGCCATCCTTGTGACAGGGCAAGCTCTCTGGCTGCCAACCTGATCAGGAACTGGATCCATTTTAAGACTAATAAAAGGAAAAAAAACAACTGGCAGTTTTCTTCTGCACCAGTGCCGTGACCCAGCTCTAAATGCAGCTGCACAAGGGTGCACAGCCAGTGCAAGCGGCTGAGGATAATGCCAGCATGGACCCTGCCTGCTTCAGCTCGCAGCGGAAGGCAAGGCCATAAAAACGATTTGGGACCCCTCCATCCCTCTGCCCATTGCTAACTGAGATTAAGAGGAACCAGTTCGATGGAGAATAGCATAAAAGTCAACAGGCTTTGCCAGTGTGTCTTATTGGAGGGATTTCATTAAAGCAAATGAAGCCCAATGGAAAATTCACAGTTTATTAGCCTGGAATAAAACTGGCACCCAAAAATGTGAGAAACTAGTCTTGTAGTAAAGGCAGCCCTGGGTTTAAATGCCAACTTTGTACTTAAAGATTCAGCAATACTAATAAAACAAAGAACGGTTTTGTCCCAATCAATGTTCAAATAGGCTTGGTCACTGCAAAGGGACCTGCTTATCACTTCCATCTGTCTCAGAAGTCAGAGCTTGTGGTTATATCTGTTAGCAAAAGTAAGAGAGATCTCAAGACTGCTGCCGTACCTTTCACTTCTCCGTCTTTTCTTTCTCTCTATCGTTCAAGAATTTCGGCTCCTGCTATTACTTTCCTTCTGGTGGAGTACGGTAAGACACAATTAATCATGATAACAAAATCCTATTCTTGTTTGTGAGTAAAACTAATTGTGGTACAGTATTTCTTTTCCATCAGCTTAGAAGGTGCCTCACAGGTTTCCCACAGTATCGAGTTCCCAATACACGCACACACCCAGAGAGCGCCTAGGTGACGACTCATTCCAGCTTAACCTACCTTTTCAAACAAACTTCTCCAAACAATGTATTATCTACATTTTAAATGGGGGGTGAAATTCTACCACTCTCGCTATAAAAAGGACAGGGAGCTTTATTGTACTGCACAAAAGATTTAAGGAAAGTACCGGTGGTCCAAGCAATTCGTAACGCTCTTGGGGTAGAAAGAATCGTTCTGAAAGTCAAAAAGGAACAAGAAAAAAATACACATAAACGATTTTGCCTAATAATGCATCAATTCCATTAAAATATTTAATCACCTCTAAAAAAAAATTACTTATGCATTTTAAAAGATCATACCTGCCGTAAAACGCTTTTGAAGCTAATAGTGTTAGTTATAACAATAATGACTATACAAGGCAAAACCAGGCATTCAGTCACCCAGGTCGAATTCAGTTTCTCTTATACTTGGGAATAAACTCCGATTACCTGGGTGATAAAACACCCGCAGAGCCCAAAGCACGGCTGAGCACCAGGAGGCAGGTTCGGGTTTAACCTTGTTACAGGACTGATCTTCAGTACCTGCCCGGCCGTTTATCACCTGCAGAAATTTAACCTGCATCCAGCACACACAGTGTACGTCCTTCCATGGCAAGACGTACGCTCAGCAGTGCTACACCACCACACCACCGTGCTTGTGGACCAGAACCTTAAATTTAGCTCCAGTATGGCCGGCGGTGTATCAGCACCTCATCTATCTATCTACCAAGTTGCTTAAGCACATCGGACTTGCAGCCTCCCTTCTAGACCCTGTCTTAACCACATCTCACCACGTCCCATTTCAGCATGAGCCACGCTTACAAAGTTAAGTGAACCCAGCTCTGGAGTCCCCAACTTAAGAAGGACATGGACCTGCTGGAGCGTGTCCAGAGGAGAGCCACGAGGATGGTCCGAGGGCTGGAGAACCTCTCCTATGAGGATAGGCTGAAAGAGTTGGGGCTGTTCAGCCTGGGGAAGAGAAGGCTCCGAGAAGATCTTATTGTGGCCTTCCAGTACCTAAAGGGAGGCTACAGGAGAGCAGGGGAAGGACTTTTTACTAGGGCATGTAGGGATAGGACGAGGGGGAATGGCTTTAAACTGGAAGAGGGCAGGTTTAGATTAAACATTACAAAGAAATTTTTTACTGTGAGGGTGGTGAGGCACTGGAACAGGTTGCCCAGAGAGGTTGCTGAGGCCCCATCCCTGGAGGTGTTTTAGGCCAGGCTGGATGTGGCCTTCGGCGACCTGGTCTAGTGGGAGGTGTCCCTGCCTATGGCAGGGGGGTTGGAACTCGATGATCTTTAAGGTCGCTTCCAACATAAACCATTCTATGATTCTATGATTAGATGAAACCTAGAAGTGCGCCCACCGTTAAGGTGAAGTTATTTAAACTCAGTAGTGGTGGAAGTGCACAACTAACACACAAAGAAAATTCTGTCACTGAAAAAGTCACTATTACACACTCTGTAATTAAAAAGTCTTAAATGGAAAAATTTAAACACTTGAATTAACTTTCCTTTTACAATATGTGATCGATTTGTTTAGCCTTTAATCTACGGGCAGAACAGGTTCAAGCAAATCGTATCACCCCAATAATATGATGTGACAAAATACAAGTCATTAACTAAACCTTAAAATACCACTTTTTGCACAGAAATAATTTTCATATATGAAAAGTCATATTGTTTATAGTATATAAATAAAACTCATATAAATATACGTAAATTTTAATATACAACAAGTGAGATTTATTTAAGGTAGGATTTTAGCAACCTGCCACACTTAACACCCACTAAACCAGCAAATAAATGCAAGAACGACGGCTTTGCTTCATCAACTGCAGCAAAAATCAGGAAGAAACCACGGAAGTTTTACAGTTCAGCTAGCACTGCAACTACTGTTAGACGGGATTTGGAAATCCCTGGCAGGGGCCTTAGGTTTGTCTGTGCACTGGATTCTCTGCCCCAAGAGCAATTTTTGCAGCCAAGAGAAGCCTCAGCGGCATTTCCGAATGGCCGCGTGGGACCATCTCGCTGCTACAACAGCCATACTGAAGTGGCTCTGGAAGCCCAAGGGTTCCCCTTCGCTACAGGAACAGTTAATTCCTCAAACTCTTGTCATGTAATGATATAGAGAACGGATTTAGCTTCAAATAATTATTTCGGTGGTTTTCTTCCAGCTTTATCGGGTGTAATTCCAATGTTTCAGCCTTACTTATTGACTGAATGTTCCTGGAATACCATCGTCTTAGTCTGCATGTCAAATACTTGCTCACCCATCTTTGCGATGGAAAAAGAACAACTCCTAATACTTGTGTCATTTGATATTGCAGTATAAGCATCACTGTCACTACAACCGACATTTTACGTGCAAACATAGCAAGGGCGAAGGTAACACTGGACTACCTTATAAACCTAGTATTTTGTAGAAATTTGGATAAAAATTGGACAAACCCCCCTATTAAAAAGTGAGGACTAATAAAATTAAATAATTTAATATTCAAACACCTGGGTTTTACCCTGAGCTCATCCCTTGGATGCGGCAAATTAAATGTTTCACAGCAAACCGCTTTGCACAGTAATTGCGCAGGTTGCACAGCAACGTGCAGGTTCGCAGTTTGACATCAAACACAGGCAACTAAACTGCGTCTCCAAAAAGACTAAAAATATTTAGATTTTTCAGTGCAGCAGTATAATAGTCTTAAAGACGCCATCCTCCAACACACGGGAGTGAGACTGCTGTAACTCAACCCTCTAGAGTATGCCACAGTAAGTAACAGGGAAAAAAAGTAACTCTCCAGCATTTTCAAAATTTATTTCCTGATTTCAATATCGAAGTTAACTTCTACAAAATGACTCACTGATACATTCGGTGACAACAAGATACCTTCTCAAAAGAGTTTTCCTTTCAGGAGTCAACTGGTTTGTGCATGTGCACACACGCAAGCAGTCAAGCAATGACAGATTTTAATTAAACTATAACGTGTGTGTAGGCTTATACCAAATACTTCTGCATGATGGTGATACTGGAAGTTCACATGTTTTTCTATTTCTTTTTTTTTCCCCTAGAGTTTTCCAGCTTGAACAGAAAACAACCAAGGTACAAAGCTGTAAACAGTATGTTCATTCTTCAATAAAAACCACTTTTCTTCATAGCATAGATGAGAAAAGCAGGAAATTAGAGGGCCAGAAGTCGAGAAGGCATATCACCAGGTTATTTCTTGTTAAATAGTGCAAACTGTTGGTGAGACAGAAAATATATATTTACCCAAGTTATAGTTTAGCAAAGCCTGCTCGTAAATTGGTTTAGAAATATGGTCATATCATTGACCACCTCAGCTTCTTCCAACAATTATCGAGCAAATGGAAAGGAACGAGAGCTAAGAAAATGCACAAAATGAAATTGAGGTGGCAGAATCAATTCTGGGTAACAGTTGCATCAGTATTTCAGCCAAATGCTTCCCATCTCGCTCCTAATAATTTCATGGTAATTTACAAAAGAAATTGAGCAGATTGAGATTGTATTTATGAGTATTTCTCATCCATCTGGGTCACTTATAAAGGAACATAAAATCTTGCAAAAAACAGTATTTTACACACAGCATGACAGATATTTATTTCAGGAGTTTTTAAGTATTTACTGGCACCTACTGTATTGGAAAGCTGAATTTTCTACTGTACTTGCCTTTAAGTGTCTCACAAGCAAGTCTTCTTTAATGACCAGCCACTTTTTAAATGCTTGACCAAAATCAGAAAACGTAAAGGTAGGTGGAGGATAATTCCAGTCTTACCTTCTACACTGAAGGAGGTTACACCTGACAAAACTTGTTTTTAAGAAATCTCTATGAAGGAAAGGGTTTTTTAAACAGCCCCTAGGTAAGCCCTCTCAAGGGTTTCACCATCCTAACAGTTGAACTTGTTTACCTAACATCTAAGCTAATTGTCTAAGCTAATTGTCTAAACCAAGCCAAGGTTTTTTTGCTCTTCCTCCAGCAAAGATCAAAAGATATGACTGAATCATCTTCTATACTGGAAATAGGTTTCGAAGACATCCACTAATTTTTTTCATATTGAAATGATTAAAAAAGAAATTATGAAATACAAGACTTCCTTCAATACTTTGTTAATTCTGGTATTTATTACATGAAGGAAAGCTCTAAGAAAGTTAAGGTGGCAAAAATAATATTCAAAAGCTAAAGGTGAAAATAAAGTTTCTCCAACGTTCACAATTCAGTCCCTTAGGTATACATTCAAGTTTTATTGAACATCACCGGTTTTACTGCTATAGGAAGCATACCACAGAGAAGAAAAAAGAGCCTAATTTTTCTAAATCCCAGTTCAATTTTCTCTTCCTCCCCTACGAAGATCAGCACTACTACTAGCTGTTACTCTTGGCATTAGCAGAAATCGCCTCCTGCAAACTGTCTATTATCCAATGCAAAAAAATGATACTTGACTGTCTTATCATAAAACTGATGACCAGCACAGGGATCAAGGGACTGTGAAATGCAAATCATTCTTTTTCTGTCGAGGAGAAATAAAAGAAGAAGTCGTCTAGAAATCACCATTTCTTCCTGACCACTATCCATCCTCCCTTACTGGGCTGCAGGATGTTACTGCTGTCGGAGCACAAGTTGCCTTTGGCCTGGGAGAAGAGCCAGTAGACACTGAAAATGGAGAGTTGTCTGGAGGTGACCATTGCTCAGAGAAGCTGATGCATTCGAAGATCCTCACCAGAAGCACCTATCATACCTCTACACGTGTCCAGACATCTTCTATTTTAGCACAGTCTACGTGGATTATTGAGCCAGTAGCATGAGACACCTCCCCAGTGAAGGCTACCCCTGACAAATGCCAAGGTTTTGCCCAGAAGCAGGGCAGGATAACAACTCCATAAAAAACACCCACAGCAATGTACTTCCAGAAATGCTTGAAATGTTTCTGCAATACAGAAAGTAAAATAAACAAACAGCAGACTCAAGGGAAAATGACGACGGGTAATTTTATTCCAAGCATTCAAAATTCAACAGATTTCAGCATCACGAGTAACAGGAGGTATAAGACATGGCGTATGGGGCAAGCTCGCTTAGGTAGCACCACAATCAGTTTTGCCAACATAGTATAAACAGATGTATTCATTTAACAATTGCTTGCTAATAATGAACTGCACTGAATAGTTGCTTTGCTATGGGAACAACCGCCCCACATCAAAAGAACCTCATTTGTACATCAAAGTAGAAATTACACTCAATAATAATGTTTCTTTGAATTGTCACCTCAAAATAGTATAGGACAAACTTAACTTTTGGTCTGAAGACTTTTGAAGGGAGAAGAGATTTTCATTACAGCCAAAAAAAAAAAAACCAACCAACCACCTTTGACTCTGCATGCTGTAAATATAGGAAAGAACAGAAACTAATTTTAACTATGCGGTGTGAGGAGGTGGGTGTGAAAAAGAGGAAGACTACTTCTTCCATGTGCTCCAAAACCTCTCAGCAACATCAAAGGGAAGCACGCCACGTTCTTCCAAGAGGTGTTTGTTTACGCCCCGAGAGCAGCTTATGGTTCGTAGGACTCCCAGGCGCATGGAGGAAGGCGCTCCTGTCAATACCGAGATACTCTCACATTTTCCTGTTTACTCCTCAAACACCTCCTTTATTCCACTAGCCCTACATGAAAGCTTGCTGGAGACTCCAGAGGTGCACAGTACTGCGCCATTGAAGCCTGCTTTGCCCGCTCACAACAGAATTTTAAATATATCCTTGCTCGCTCTCTCTCCGCTGTTTTCCTCTGAAGAAACACTTTGGTGCTCTCTGCAAATTTTGCTACTTCATTCAACGCCGTCCACAAAGTCTGAAGTAGCTTAGTGGTGGGCTTTATGTCATTTACCAATGATGGCATGGCTTTATGTCACACACAGCACTTTCAGGCTTTTCACTAATCCCCATTCTTCTTTTCTTCTAAGCCTTATGTTCCTTGAGAATTTGACAGGCGGAAGTTTCATATGGACAAGGCCTTCCAAAACCAAGCTGCCACTGGCTGTTGATGACCAGACGAAATACAGCAGAGCAGAGCTTTCATCTGTCAAAGGCTGCAGAAGCCATAATGCAAGCGCTCATTCTTTTTCTCTAAAGAAGGGCAGAAGTAAAAGCTCCAGGTTCAAACCCCTGTGAGTCTTTAAACCCCAGAGAAGTACTCTTAACACAGAGCCGAGCACTACAAGCTTGGATGGCCATGCACTACTTTCTATTTTACCTCTACGGGTATGAAAATCACAAAAAAATGTTGAAACTCTTGTGAACAGACCCTAACACTAATTGTACAATTAAAAGAGATAGCATTGTAAGACTTGAAATTCAGTACAAAATTTCAACTCCATTGGCTAAAATTAAGCAATAAACCCATTTCTGCTTAAAAAAAAATAACCAAGTCACACGGTGTCTTTGTCACCAGTCTAAACCCATAAAATGCAGAAGAAAAAAATGGTAGGTAACTTCAATGTACTCAATTACTTCCATTAATTGTTTACACTTCCTAATGAAATCAAACAGTTTCGCAGCCCTAAGCAATATAGCTTAGAGATGAAAAAGCAGGCCATACCCTCCTTGTTTTGAAGTCCCTCCGCTCTTATGAGCTGTTCCTAGTAGGAAACACCCTTCCTCCAGCTGTAAGGACAGGCGAGCAGCTGCCTTAATAACCAATGCCAACTCCACATATTAATACATAAAAGCAGCTGCCTGCCTGCCTATGCAGCTGAAGGAAAAGTGCTGGAGGCACAGGCCAGTATCTAATACTGGCACTGATTGCAAAGGCAGCTGCTCGGTTCATACAGCTGCAGGAAGAGTGCTAGGTATCAAAGTCAGAGGAGAAATGGAAAATGGAAGAGCTCAAGCTGTGTAATCGTAATTCCCAAATTTATAATAGATACTTGCATCCTTAATCTCTGATCCTTAGCTGCCCATTTGTGAACTGGGATAAATATGCCTCTCTGCTCATAGTATCCTGAAAAACTAAATTCATTTGTGACTGTGAAGCATATTAATATAATGATACCATACCAATGCCAAGAAGAAATAGGGAATTCTATCTTCTTTGCAAACTATTCAAAGCACGGCATAGCTGTTCATGACATAAATACCATTCATTCTATGCATTAAACAATATCAAAGAGTTAGAAAAATTTAAGATGAAAATAAAGCATGGATAGGTAACTTAAGCACTCTTCAACTTCTAAGAGCTAGCTAGATTTTGTAAACAGCTATAAGGATCTTTCCTCTTTGGTTGCTTTTCAAGCACATGTTTGTGCATGAGAAAGCAGTGCACGTATACACAGCACATACCTACCAGAGCACCGTGCCCTGGTTTCCCTGCTCTGACTCAGTAGGCACATGTAGCAGTCTATACTTCACTGCATACCATAAACAGTGTGCAGCTTATACCACTTTTGGCGAAAGCCACCTCCATCAATGTTCTCCAGCAGACAACAAACACTGAACAAGCTATATTCTCAAACTGGTACAGAAACTGCATGTGATCACTAGCAAAAGTGGATTTCAGATCCCCTTCCTTGTTGCAAGGGCAGCTACAGGACCAGCAGAACTAACCAGTCTTCAAGTTGGAAGCAGGGAAGAAGTGGGAAGAGGAGCGTAGAACTGGAAAATAGTTCGATGTGTCTCAGAAACACAGGATCTACACTGGAGTAGACTCCAGTATATGAGGCACAAGGGAGGGACCAAACACAGGACAAGAATCAGAAGCGGAGGAAAATCTAAGGGCAGAAGATGGGATGAGGAGCTTTGTACAGCACAGGTTCTTCATCCGTGCCACCTCTTAACTTCAGGTCTCATTTCCAGAGTGAGACCAAGGGGACAGTCCTGGGTTAGAAAGCTCTGATTCAGGCACAGAGAATCTCTGGTACCTCTGTGGGAACCAGCACAGGGCTGGCACGACTGGTAGGTTTCCATGACATCAGGTACCTCAGCGCACTCAGCAGTACCAACACCGCTCTCATCCTGTTCTCCAGAACACCCCAGACTTCATCCAGCTTAAGATGAGATACCCAACCTTCCTGTCATTCTGGCTTAATTTCTGAACAAATGATTGGGGAAAGCAAAAAAAAACCTCAGCCATTTGGAAGTTGCCATCTCTGTTCTCAGGTAGTCACATACAATTACCAGCTATGCAATGGTATAAAAGCAATTTAACAGCTACTGCGGCAACAGCCAATGCTTCTACATTGACCCACTAGAAACTGTATCTTTTGAAAGTTCCCATAAGAAAAAAATACCTGATACACAATGGAAGCCATCGACCTTCAAATCATCAGAAATACCCTATATCCTCTTGGATTATTCCACACAGCAGTATTAAGGAAAAAAGAAACTGATGAAAGAGGTTCTTCAATAAAGAAGTCCTATGTTTTTATTCAAACACGTTATTAAAAAAGACAAGCAGAAGAAAAATATTAAGAAAACAAAATGTCACAGTAATACCAACTACACCTCTGCAATTTCTCCAGGCTTTTAGTAAAGTTTAAAGATCAAATACTGAAAATGGTACACCACGAAAGCGATCAAAGCTACTTTGCAGATACTTTGTGTTCCAGCCCTGGTCACCTGTAAAACATTCTTCCTCAATTTTACTGTATAGTCAGTCTGAGCAAGTGAGATCTGGCAGGCTGCTGCTACAGCAACCCATGTCTGCTTGGTGACCCATCATGTAAGATATTTTGGCTCCTCTTGTTCATCTCCTGACAAGATCTCTTCGGGTCAAGTCCCACATGAGCCAATGGGTTTTTCCCCATTGGTGACACCACAGTGTAACACCTTGGGTTATTGCTGAAAAAGGCCATATTTCATAGGAAACATTAATATTCACTTGCCAGCATCCTGCTCAAGAATATCATTACTGCAGAAAAACTGGCACCAACATAAAGATTAACAGCTGTATACAAGATGTCAGTGAGTAGATAACCATGCTGACGAGTAACCACTGTCCAAATACGGTGCAATTTGTTCCACTGAAAAAACCTCCAATTCAAAATCTCTCAAGGAACAGAATCGTGGAATCACTAAATAATTTGGGTTGGAAGGGACCTTCAAGGGTCATGTAGTCCAACCCCCTTGCAATAAGCAGGGACATCTTCAACTAGATCAGGTTGCTCAAAGACGCATCCAACCTGACCTTGAATGTTTCCAGGAATGGGGCATCTACCACCTCTCTGGGCAACCTGTGCCAGTGTTTCGCCACCCTCATCTTAAAAAATGTCTTCCTTGTAGCTAGTCTGAATCTACCTTCTTTCAGTTGAAAGCCATCACCCCTTGTCTTATCGCAACAGGCCCTGCTAAAAACTTTCTCCCCGTCTTTCTTGTAGGCCCCCTTTAAGTAGTGAAAGGCCACAATAAGGTCTCCCCACAGCCTTCTCTTCTCCAGGCTGAACAACCCCAACTCTCTCAGCCTGTCCTCGTAGCAGAGGCGTTCCATCCCTCTGATCATTTTTGCGGCCCTCCTCTGGACTTGCTCCAACAGGTCCATGTCTCTCCTGTGCTGAGCGCTCCAGAGCTGGACACAGTAACTCCAGGTGGGGTCTCATGAGAGCAGAGTAGAGGGGCAGAATCACTTCCCTCAACCTGCTGGCCATGCTGCTTTTCATGCAGCTCAGGGTACAGTTATAAGCTGGGCTGTAAGCCCACGTTGTCAGCTCACATCTAGCTTTTCATCCACCACTATCCCCAACTCCTCCTCTGCAGGGCTGCTCTCAATCCCTTCATCCCCCTGCCTGCATTGATTCCAGGGGTTGCCCTGACCTACATGCAGAACCCTGCACTTGGCCTTGTTGAACCTCATGAGCCCACTTCTCGAGCATGTCCAGGTCCCTCTGGATGGCACCTCATCCCTCAGGCCTGTCAACCACACCACTCAGCTTGACGTTGTCTGCAAACCTGCTGAGGGTGCACTCGATCCCAGAGTCTATGTCTTTGATGAACATATTGAACAGTACTGGTCCCGATACAGAACCCTGAGCGACACCACTTGTCACTGACCACCATCTGGACACTGAGCCATTGACCACTGCCCTCTGGATGCAACCATCCAACCAATTCCTCATCCACCAAACAGCCCACCCACCAAACCCATCTCTGCAATATAGAGAGGATGTCATGGGGGACTATATCAAAGGCCTGATAGATGACATCCATAGCTCTTCGCTTGTCCACTGATGTAGTCACTCCATCATAGAAGACAATTAGAGGTGTATATTGTATAAAATTTAAATGACTGGTACCATGATGTATGGCATATATCAGGCATACATAATATTCACTGAAACAGTGAACTTATGAGGACAGCTCTCCATTGTGCTGCTGGCTGTGTTTTTGTTTCAGAACTGAAGCAGACGGTAAAAAACCCCCACACTTCTCATTAGGGGCCCAATTATACATAAAACTCTGTTTGATAATTGGTGCTTCCTAATCAATTCACTGTCATTCACACAACACTTCCAATGAAAGGAAATACATCAGTATGCGACATACTGCATTTTTATCAATACCCTATATACAAAGGTAAAATTAATTCACTACCAGTCATGTTACCTTCCACTGCTTTATTAATCAAGAATCTCCCTGCGCCATGTCCAAGACTCAGGCAAATAAAGAAATTCTTGTGATTTCTTCCCAAAATGCTAAAAGCATTTGCCTCTTTCTGGGATACGCTGGTTGTATTGAAAGCCAAGGTACACTGAAATAGCTGAGGAAACTAAGCAAATACTCTCACACCATCTCCAAAACTAAAGATTTAGAGCAGAAGAGGAATAGCAAGCTACACAAGCTAAAAGGCAGCATCAACAGTGGCCAGGAGGTCAAGGAAGGCGATTCTACCCCTCTGCTCTCATGAGAACCCACCCGGAGCACTGCATCCAACTCTGGGGTCCCCAGTACAAGACAGACACAGACCTCTTAGACTCGGTAAAGATGAAGGCCACAAATGTGGTCAGAGGGCTGGAACACCTCTCCTATGCAGAAATGCTGAGAGTTGGGGTTGTTTAGCCTGGAGAAGGCTCCAGGAAGACCTTACTGCAGCCTTCCAATATCTAAAAGGGGATTTCATAAGAAAGATGGAGAATTTTTTTACCAGGGTCTATAGTGACAGGATAAGGGGCAATGGTTTTAAAATGAAAGAGAGTAGGTTTAGACTGGACATAAAGAAAAAAATTTTATGATGAGGATGGTGAGACACTGAAACAAGTTGCCCAGAGGTGTGGATGCCCCATCACTGGAAATGTTCAAGGTCCAGCTGGACGGGGCTTTGAGCAACTGACCTAGTGGAAGATGTCCCTGGCCATGGCAGTGAGGTTGGACTAGATGATCTTTGAAGATCCCTTGCAAACCAAACCATTGTGAGTCTATGATTCTCCGAGCTAAACACCAGACTCCTAACGTGACAGCCAACACCCACCAGTGCTATGAAAAGGATGCCTTCCGTCATTCATCCAGAACCCCAGTGATGGGTCTGGAGATTTTAACATATTTAAGAGTTTTCTTTAGTTTAGTTAGGTTTAGAGAAATAATGGCTAGAATATCCTACTGTTAGGTACTCTTCTGCTTTCCTAAAAACTCTACATTTGATTCCTATCAGATAGGTAGTGGACTATCATATCTACAGCACCTACAGGAAGAGTGGCTGGTGTGGAACTGGAGGACGTACAGGATCGGGGGGAAATAAGAACAAGACTCTTCTGCCTGTCTCTGAAACAAAGACCATCAGCAGAAAATGCAGTCCTAGACAGTAAAACCTCACATGAGAAATACTCCCAGCTGCACTGTAGAGACAGACCAAATCCCCAACAACAGTGTGCGCAAGCAGTATGCACTCTCTGGAAAAGATAACAGTCTTAAGCTGCTACACTTCTATTCAAAGCCTAATTACTATGCCACTTCATACAGGTTGTTTTCATTATATTCTACAAGCAGCAACTCCAATCTGTACACAGGTTGGGTTTTTCCATAGGTATTGTGTGTTTCTGCATATCTCAGAGGACTTCAATACTCTTATTTAGCTTTCACTTTTCTAAAATATAAACAATTACGGTTTTAACAGGAACCTTTTCCTATGAACAAGTCTTAAATAGAAAAAAAAATTAAACAATTGCAATAGACAATAAATACTGGGATTATTATATTATAGTTGGTCTGTGGTTTTTTTTAAACATGCAATTCTCTATACATCTTATCCAAAACATAAGAAAACATCTGTTTTCAGCACCATACACAGCATTTTTATCTTAGCATTCAGTATTACTTGTTATATTAAGCAAAACACCAGTCAACGCTTAACTCTAGCAACTGCTTGACGTAAGACGATGTAACTACATACTTTTACACAGTATATATATTAAACTGTTAACCCACCTAATTTATTCTTGCAGATCTCAAGCAAGCAAAATAAGAATCTAAACACTAAGGGACAAGGCAGTGTTGAGTTTTCCTTCTCCCTGTAAAGCAGAGAAGAATCCTGCTGACACCCTCCATTATAGCAGAGTTCTGCAAACTGGCACAAGCAGAGGTAGCTGCTTCACTAGCTCCAAGCTGCTCCACAGTCTGACTGCCAGAAAACAGATGCTGGGAAGCCATAGCAACATTTATGCCATTTATCAGAAGAGTCCTTTTCAATTATGATGTGAATCAACAAATTTCAGCCAGGAAGAATAATGCCTCCTGGTTAAAACATAGAAATAATGAATTCAGTCACTTCCTACTCCTGCCAAAAAAGTCTGTATTCACGAGTACCTACCTTACAGTTTCCATGTTTTTTTCTTTCATAAAATAAGAATAGTAGTTTATTACAGCAGTGGGATGTAGAAAAACATGTTTCATTAGTATTGACAACATTCCTCTTGAGGATTACGAAGTCAGCAACAGAAATTAGTAATTTGACGTGACAACTTGTACAGAGACACATCTTATTGATGGTTATTCATACAAACTAGGATATGTACAGGTAACTGGCTGTTCCCCCTATAATATCATCAACCCTTCATATGAGCCTAAGATTATGAATAGGAATAGGCATTTTATTACAGGAATGCACAAAACAGGCAAGCTGATACAATTCCTACCCGGAAAAGCCTACAAACTTATTTTTAATGAAAAATTAATTGAGTTTAAAACAGCAGAATGGAAGGACAGGTGAAGATGAAAAACCAGGCTGTGAGGTTACTCAGGACCTGTTTTTAAAAGTACAGATCATGGTAATTCAGAACAATTTTAAACAAAATAAATACAGATTGAGGTTCATTGTAGAGATTATCCATACCATGAAGAGCTTACAATTAAAGTGGTAGAAAAAAACATTCTAAGAACAGTCAATAAAAGAAAGGTAGAAAAAGGTAAAAGGCAAGGATAGAGGAAAAAACCCCCATTTGTTCTGCAGTCAGGGTAGCTGGGCATAAGTCTTTAGGGTTCCTATGAATGTGTATCCATGTATTTCTATACTGCACTCTCTGCTGGTCTAATGTGACCTAAATATTCAGCAACTCACCCCGCAGGCCAACAAGCTCTCCTTAGCCTCCTCCCTTATCTCCTGGTGGGAAAATGCCCTTGGACAGCAGCACCGCTTGGCTTGGCCAAGTGGAAGTGGTGGCTGTAGGTCGCATCTCGTACGCGGCCATGAAACCCAGTGAGCGCTGCCATCTTTCACCTCCCGTGTCCCCGCCGCCACGGCAAGCCATGCAGATAAACATTTAAGGGAGTGAAAAGGGTTTTAACCTTCCAGCACTGTCTCCTTAGAGAAAGCTTACAAAGAAGGGGATGCCGATAAATTTCGTGCAGTTTTAAAAGCTATTTGCAAAATAACGGGGTTTTCAGGAAATATTTCAGGGTGGGGTGGGGTTGCAATTTACAGCGCGACACTGCCAATCCCAAGGGAAAGCAGGGGAGATCCAACGCTTTTATGGACAACAAACTGGCTCGACTTGGCTTGCGCTCACAGCGCGCAGGGGCGGTAGGCTGGCTCTCCTCGCACAACAGCACTTGTGTCTTCCCAAGGCTCCTCAAGTTCCCACCAACCTCTCGCTCCGCAGGAGAGAACAGCAGCGTACTTGTTCACTTCAGCATACTTCTTCATTAGAGAAGAAATGCTGATTTCAAGGGATGTTGCAAAAATGATTATGTAGAACAGAAGCATCTCTTCAGTTCGGGATTACTACCTATGAAAACTTTAAATTTTACTTCCACATGCCAAAACACAGACCATGTAGACTATGATAATAGCAGATACAATGCTTGGATTACAATTCAAATAATCAAAACTAACCCCACATCTGTTACAATAGCACTGCTTCACTGCAGACTTTAATTTCAAATAAACTGAAATTTAAAATTAAAAAATAGAGTACTAAACCACACAATCACAAGAGCAGAATCAAAAAGTGTTCCAGCCTATGTAAAAAAATTATTCATAATATTTTGGATGCCACCCTTCACCAGCCCCCCAACAATGTCCTCTCCAATTGCAACATATGTTTGTGTCTCTGCTTGAGATAATTTTCGACAGTGGGCAAACTAATTAAACATTCTTTAGAAGCCACAGGGCTGAAGTCACAGTGCAGTGACTAAACACTGCAGCTGTCAGGAGAGGCAAAGTGGGTTCCCATCCTAATCCCACCCTGACCTCGGAGCCGAGCCTGAGAACCTGTCAGAAAGGTGCTCTCACAGCACAAGACAGCAAGCAGCAGCTGCTTATGCTCAGCAGGCTGCAGCCAGTCTACGTTGGGTTTTTTTCCTTTTTCTTTTTTTTTATTTTGCCTTTTTTTTTTTTTCCCTTTACTGTCACTCTGGACACACGCTGCACAATGCTGGCGCACACGCGGCCCCGCTCCTGGTGAGAAGGAGCTGCCCGTGAGCTCAGTTCTTCACATGCTCAAACGCTGCTCAAGCCCAGATCGAGATGAAATCTGATGTCTTCTCGTTAAACTGCAGGCAGAAAACCTGCACCCACCTTGCGTGTGGGATAAGAAGGATGAAAGACATATTTAAAGGCATTTCCAAATCCAAATAAATGCAGGTATCTGACACTGTTAATTCTTTTATGTAATTAACAAAAGTATTAAGCTTTCTTCCTTTGAAAACAAAGAAAATTAGTTTGAAAGGTAAATCAATAATATAAGCAAAAGGTAAAGAAAGCTTCTTTAATCATACTAAATTAGTCACTAAAGCATAAATATGTGCCAGAATATCTATTCTATCTTTAATCTGAAGGTGTGATTTTTTTCAAAATACAAGGTAGAAAGCAGTGAGAAAGCCAACTTTTTTTGTATTTTAACTGAGATGCAATGCACACATAATATTAACTCACAGAGAAAAACCAGACTAGATGGAGAGGGAAAACTTGCATAATGCCTTTGAATCAGGCATTCACCCAAACAAACAAACCTCAGCAATTCAACCAGGTATGGTCTGTCCACAAAGGCTCAAATTAATAAATTGACAGGAGGACAACAGTATTCTGTCTGCAGATCGATGAAGGAGCTGGTTTATCTGTGATGACAATACTCTGGTCACCGTGCTTCTCAACGCAGTGAGCCCCTCATGGCTCCTTAATGCAGCCTATTTTTCTAAAATAAAAAAGAATGCAAATGTGATCACTGTTTATGGAAAGCTAATTCTGAAATCAAGAGACGGGGAAAGGACTTTTTTTTTTTTTTTGCATGAGTTACTAAAACACAGTTTAAAGAATTACTCAGCATTTCTGCACTACTCAGCATTGCTTTATCAGTTATGCTTACAGTTCACTGCAGGGTCTAGCTTAATGCACTGCAAAGACCTGTTCTCATCACAGGTATCCACAATTTTCCTTTGGTACCCTGGGCCCATCCATCCACCACCAGTTAAACAACTCATCAAGTTTCCTCCAGCTCAACCCTTACCTGCATTAGGAAAAACTGAACAACTTTTGCAAATTTGACCCATGTTGTTTCCTGGGTTTGCACCACTGGGTCATTTCTTGACTGGAAGAGTCAATAGTGGTTTCAGTGAAGAAAAACTTCTCCCTTATAGGTACCAAAGTCCCACCTGTACTAAGGTCTCATAAAATTTAAAATAATACTTAGTGATACCCACGACCAGACAGTGAAAAAAATGTTGTGTCATGATTTGTACTAGTCTGATCTCAGAAATAAACACATCTTAAACTAGGCAAGCAGTTTAGAAAGCATTTGCCTTTTTCCAAATTCATTTTCAGACTCCCTACTTTCTCACCATTTTCTCAAAGGTATCAGTGCTTAGACGACAAAATGGTTAGACCTCCTCTGTGTGCTGGGAATTGAGAAGAGCACTTGAATTCCACCTCCCCTCATGAACAGCCTCTTCCTGCTTATTTCTGGGACTGCACCAAACTGGCCAAAGACTCAGTTTCCCATCTACCAATGAAATGGGAGAGAGGTGAGTATCAGGCACTCGGACAACAGCATCATCACTTCTCCGGGAATCAAGCCACTCCTGAGGAAAAAACAGCTACAAGTTCCTTGGCAAAACGGGTTATCAGGAGCACATCAAACCCCTCCTTTGATCAGCACACTGCAGCACCGCATTACGAGATCTTCATCCCTTGGACTCAGCGGTATTCCCAGACACAGGGCTTGGATATAGAAAAGATCTTCTATTGGGTAGATTTCTATTATTTAAAAGTATTTTTGCAGTTGAAGCACATGCAATTATTTATTCACAAATCAAAACTTAAATCTTCAAGAGACAGACTTTTCTGAGGGCATATGCATGAAAAGAGTGCCTGCCTACGTGAGAACACCCTTGTGTTTCACGTACAAGCTGCATTCCTTCAGCTGGGGCTCCTTCTAGGAACCAAACTTAACAAATGAAATAAGAATTAAAATCTGTAAAAACAAAATTCCCTATGAAATTTTACCTCTGGGAAAAGGAAAGAGAAACAAAGAGCAGATTGCATGCGACAGATGTTAGCCATGCCTCTCACGGTGCTGCTGGAATGTGCACGCGTACGTGGTGATGGAGATGGGACCTAACCAGAATAAAAGTCCAGTGTCCCTAATCTAAAGAAGGAAACAAGCAAAACTTTGCTTTTAATCTTCAAAGTACAGTTGGGATCACTATCCCATCATACTTAACTAATATTCAAAGTGACTAAAACCTTAAGGGAATAGGTTTATGAGCTATGACAAGCTGAGCCTGGATACACTGACAATACAATACGAGGCGCTCTGCCATGAACAGCCCATAAAATACTTATTAAAACTCTGTGTGAGAAGTTTTAGGTTTGATAACAAGAGTGAGCACAGATGAGCTCTGTTAAATAAAACATTTTTCTTGTCATAAGCAAGAACCCCAAGTAAGTATGTAGACCATTTGTTTCCAACCAGGGATTTTTAAACAGCCTCATTATTACCAGAATTAAAAGATGCCTTTCTCATGAATCAAAATTTTGGCTGTAAAAATACTATTTTTATTAATCCTAGGAGTCAGGATATATTGGGGAAAGATTTTATACTCATGTCAGTACGTATCACATAGTTTGCTATATAATTAATGCTTTCTGCTGGGATTAAAGTTGGCTACAATGCAACCTTCTGCAAAATGACTAAAAGTTGTACTTGCAAATCAAGAAAGGAGAAGTACCAGAATAGGGGATGCTCTGCTAGGGGAATGATTGATTGATTGATTGATTGATAGATAGATAAAATGGTATATCTACTACCTTGCCAGCTGGTCCAGGTGTCTGCCTTCAGAGAGACACTGTCTAGTTCCTCACATAACTACAATCACTTGCCAATGTGTACTTGACAGGTGCCAATTTCAAGCCCAGTTAAAACAAAAGCCTTCTTACCAGCAGTACTTCTGCAATCACTTTGTTCTGTCAGCTGCAGGATGCAAAAAGCTAAAATAAACGATTCAGGTAGAAGCTCAACATCCTGCTAGATTGCATCTTACATGCATTAATTGTCAATTTGCCCAGCCAGAAAGTTTTGAGTGCATTTAATATTTTAAAGGGGAAAATAACTGACAGGATGGGGGTAGAGGGAGCAGTATCTGAGGGGGGGTGGTTCTTTCCAAAATTTCACCTTCGGAAATCTGATCTTCTATTCATGGTATTGATTGGCTAATTTTACATTTTACCCTCCTTCCTCATCAAACAATAGTGACTTCTTACTTCATATTCACACAGAAACAGAGTAGCGTTCTTGTTCTCCATCTGCTGGCTCCGCAGCAGCAGTTGACCATGATTTCCAGAATACTCCCGCTGCTGATAAGACAGCCAGGAAGAGCAAGGAAACAGACAGCAAAGGTTTTATCCTATGCCCCTTACTATTAATATTTGATAACGTTGTGTCTGTAATGAAATGAAAGCAGACATAACAGAACCAGAAATAATCCCAGAACTAATCAGACAGAAAATATAAAGGTGATGACCTGAGCTTTAAGACTGCAAGGAATTCACTGCTTTAATCATACTCATTTCTTCTGCGTAAATATACTTCTGACTGGTTATCTGTTAAGAATGCTATTTATTTACTACATCATGATTATTGTGATCATCGATTTATAACACCAATATGACATTACTGATCTCACAGCTTGTACTGTGCCATATCCTAGAATCCTTCTACTTGATCTAAGTGTTAATTTAACAGTTACCTTCAAAGTAATCTCACACACGCAGCCCAGCATGAGAGGCGCTATCCAATCCTTACCGACAGTCTCTAACAATAGTTTGTAAGACTAAGTTATTTTAAGAAGCTAAGAGCAAATTAAGAGTTGTAGATACATATTTGCGCCCTTAAAAGTACATGAGAGACAGACCTACTGCAGCACACACGCTTGTGCGGAGCAGGATGCTCTAGAAGACGGACTCCTGGACAGGCTACCCTAAAACGGCAGCCAGTGGTTAAGCAAGGTGGTTTGGTTCATCCAACAGCCTCCAATGTGCAGGGTGATCAGAATTCTGGTGGTGAACAGCACTACTCCCAAGAAACAGCTTCTCCAGTTTCCTCAAACAGTCCCATATCACTCAATATTGCTCAAACTGCAGACAAGACGAGCCCAGGTGCCAAGAGAAAGGTTACTTTTAAAGAACACTAATGAAGATTGTAACCATCCCATTTACGTCCTCTTAAGTTTTCACCGATCGCATTCCCCACTTGGTTAGATTCACTTCAAACTTCGGTTTCCTCTTCCCTTAGCCCAGGGCACCGGTTACCTTGTAAGACTAGCACAATCTGGTCTGGATGAGCCACTCCAGCTCCCACAGAGAAGAAGCAGCAGCCCCTTAGGTGCCCTCCTACCTCCCTTTTCAGTGGGAAACCTTTTCAGAAGTTTTCAGAAGGTCCCTGACAAGAAGATCATTAAAAAACCCAACAACCAAACACCCCACACAGAACACCATGCTAAGTTGTCACGGGGTAAGAAGGATAATCATCACATTGATGAAAACAATAGGAAAGATGGGAAATAAAATAAGGAATAAAGTGGTTCATTTTCTTAATAATGGGAAATAACCAGTGAAGTTCCACAGGAACTGTAATCTGTATACAGTCTCCCCCAAAAATGAATAAGGAGGTTACAGCATTTGCTCATAATATTATTTATATTGGTAAAAACAAAGCTAGTTGCAAAGAGCTGTGTAAGCCCTCACAGGGTCTTGGGAATGGGATATAAAGTTACAAATTAAATTCAATGCAGGTAAGTGTGAAGCACTGCACATTGGGGGAAAAACATTCGAACTTTACACACGCACACTACATTGACACTAAACTACTTTCTACTGCTCAGGAACAAGGCAGTGGGTTTACAAGAGACGATTTAAAAGAAAACACCAGCTTCAGACTCTGTTGCAGTCAAAAAGCAAATCGACTATCTGGCTTTCCGTAAGAAAGAACTAAACTGAATTTTTTTACACTACCGTACAAAATCACAGCCTTAAAAAGCATCGCCTATATTCATCCTCTCCTGTAAAAGTATATAGTTAAACCTGGAAGTGTTCAGAGAACAGTGGAAAAAACAGATAGGACTGTTGAGCCTCAAAAAAGAAACGACTGACCAGGAACCCATTTGAGCTTCAAGTCACGGAAAGCACCAAGTGGGTAAAACTGTTCACTGTTAGCTCTAATACAGGAATAAGTGGGCATTAAATAAAAATGGCATGACAAGCTAAGGAAAAGTAACTTCATTTATCACACAGGCTGTGATGCTCTTGTCATAAGTTACTGCAAATGCTAAAACAGTCGACAGAGGCTCAAGGAGTGTTTTGCTGGACCAGGGGACATGAGTGAAGGGCTATTAACCACGAGGACACCACCTTGAGCTTGGGAAGCCCCCGCAGCCACAAGCTGCTGGAAGCCAAACAAAAGCACTGCTCTGTTACTGCCCTGTCCTTAAAGCTTCCCCAGGAACTGGCGGCTGCCGCTGGAGACCGGGTGCTGCAAGAGGTACTGCTGTCTAACCCAAAATAGTTGTTTTTACATTCTTGTTTCTGCCACCAGAAGCCACAGGCAACCACAATGAGAGGCTCTGGGGGCAGGAGATCAGCCTCCAGCCAGGCTGGAGGGAAGTGGATGCAACAGGAGACTGGAGTTCCCAGCTGGGAAGTCCTTCATTTCCCCTCAATCCTGTGTTCTGCGTCCATTCAAAACACCTTAAAAACCTCAATTATTTTTCAAATATCCCCAGACATGAGTTAAACAGCTGTGATCAGAGGGAAGTAAACTCTTTAAAAGCTACCCTTATACTTAAACTGAAATACTCAAAGACCAGGAATCTCACCACTTACCTGGAAGCAAAACTTAGTCACTGAAAAGGAAAACACAGATGCCCTGGAAACTTTCTGTTGTTCAAACATGAAAAGGTTTTTAAAATAATTGGTTTAAAGATACTGATGCAAAAACTAAGTCTCAATCTAAACTGAAGGTAATTCAGCAAAAAGTTGTTCTTTCTTCTCACCAGGAATGCAACCTTGCTTTAATTAGTTTAATTTTTTTTTAAATGGTTTACATTTTTTATGCTTGTGCAGCCTCTTTCATTTGAAGTAATAAAAACCTCAGAAGTCACTGAAAATTGCATGCTGAACAAACTTATTCCTTTCATGTATTTATACCTATTAAAATGCATGCAACTGACTCAGCACTTTTTACAACATAATTTAATTAAAACCAAGAGATCCTATATTAAAAATGTACATTTTATGTCACTGAATAGCTGTAGAAAAGTCTACCCAGAGCTAATTCTTTTATATTGAGAGAAACCCCTGACAACGTATTTTATTCACCAAAAACGCATCGTGACTGACCGCCATCAGACCTGGGAGGAGGTCGGGTGTAGTATCAGTGCTTCAAGGAATTAAAACTGCTCACGGAGCTGCCTGAGAGACCACAGAGGTGTCTTCTGAGCAGTGACTTTCTGTCCGGGCTGCAGGATATCACAGATACGCTGCAATGATGGCAGCTACAGGGCTCTCCCCAACAAAACAAGGCTGAGTGCCATGTCCTGCACTTGGGTCACAACAAGCCCAGGCAGCACTACAGGCTTGGGGCAGGGTGGCTGGAAAGCTGCTCAGAGGAAAAGGACCTGGGGGTGTTGGTCAACAGCTGGCTGAAGACGAGCCAGCAGTGTGCCCAGGTGGCCAAGAAGGCCAACAGCATCCTGGCTTGTGTCAGGAACAGTGTGGCCAGCAGGACTAGGGAAGTGATGGTCCCCCTGTGCTCAGCACTGCTGAGGCCCCACCTCGAGCACCATGTTCAGTTTTGGTCCCCTCACTACAAGAAAGACATTGAGGTGCTGGAGAATATCCAGAGAAGGGCAATGAAGCTAGTGAGGGGTCTCAAGCACAACTCTTACGGATCAAAATAATAACATTAACCAAAAAGACCCCCTTTTAATTGCCTGGAAAAGTTACTACTTTTTTTTTTTTTTTTTGGGGGGGGGGGGTGGACACCTGATATGATTTTCTTACTTCATATTTAGTTTCATATCTACAGTAATATCCTGGTTTCACCCAGCAGAACTATAGGCTACCATTTGCACGCCATAACTGATTTCTACATGTCCAACACTTTGTAACCATACCTTCAAATTGCCTTTTTTTTTTTTTAAAAAAAAACCCCTTTTCCCAACTCGTCAACTTAATTTTGAAACTTTAAGGCCATACTACAGTTTAAAGGAATCTGAAACTGGATTAACAGCCCCCCTCGGCCTGGTATTATCTATACATTTAACGATCACACTCAGTATTCCGTCACCCTGAGCATTAGCAAAAATGCTCATAGCTACCATGAACCCAAGGCAATGTCCTATGGAAACAAATTCCATGTGTCTTTTCACTCAGACAACGAACCACTCACCGATAACAACACACTATGGTTTTAAAGCCAGTTTTGCACAGCCTTCCCTGCCTTCTTGCCTTCCTAATTTGCTATCAGAAGGCCACTGAGAAAGCACAAAAACACTTACTGATGTCAAGATTATGATCTGCACTGTTTTCCTTCTGTCCAGAAAACCTGTTAACCCAAATATTTATTTTTTTTAGAGAAAACTATGTTCATTTTACACAATTTTTAGCAAATCCAAAAGGACTGTTACTCATCTTCTTCTCACTTATTGCAAGATATAATGCAATGCAGGAAACTAATTTCATAAAACAAAAAAAATTACAACGATCATACAGTAAATTACATTATACCTCTAAAAACTTAGTGACCGATGACAGGATGAATGAGATTCTATTAGATATAAAAATTAATTAGATTAAATGTAGATAGATCTACTTATCTTTTCAAACTCTACCCCTTTTAATTTTGCTGTCCTTGCCTCGCACACCCGATTTTAAACAGAGAATGCTTTGGACAGGGAAGAATTAATTTTCTTTGTGGACAGAAAACTTGCAGCAAGAGTGCTATATAAAATACTGTGCAGTTACAGAGCAAAGCCAAAGATCAAGTGTGGAATTTTTTACCTATGAATTCACTTCCCCTTAACATTAACTGAAGTCACCCAAATACAGTAATACTACAAAACCCACAGCTCCACGTAAGGGCCAAATCTGCCCTTCTAATACAACAAAAATGATTTCACTACCATCAATATACAGAAAATAAGCATATCTAGTACCCTGACAAGTATATCTAAGAAGTAAATATTTTTGCAAATACTTACTTTTCTCTTCAGGACTTTTTAAAATTCAACCTCATTCCTTAACATATTTTACAATCTAAGGCTCAAATATGAACCTTTCTTCCTGGTTTATAAGAATCACGAGAAAAAGGGTTTTATTAAAGAGAGTGACATTAAACATCAAAAGTATCAGTGAAACACATATACTACACACCTAATTTTCAAATAATTCACGTGTGGAATTTTTCACTGTAAATACTCATTATATATTCCAATATGTATTTTCTCATGGTAGATCTTAATTGATCCTCAGCAGTCCTTTCATAAAACAACAGCTCTCAGGTAACTGGGTCAAACTGTTATTTTTACAAGTGTCTAAATACAAATTTACACAGACATATTACATTCCTTAGAACAAACAAACACATATGCAAACTGTCTACAATAATATATTTGAGTATTGACTTTGCTCTTCTACTTCTATTTAAAATAATTGCACAAACATTTGGAAGAGCAGAGCAGATCATTGACTATCCAAATATTTCTCCTAGAAAACATATGAAGAAAATGTAAATGCACAACTTCTGCAGTATAATTAACTTAGCAGTAGCTGCATGTACCCAAGACCAGTCTGGTCAGAAGAAAACATTTCCATGCTCAAGGACACGATCCCTTTCCCCGTGTGGTTTCTCTGGAAGGACTAACCCATGTCTTCACTAGGCAGGCAAGAGACACTTCACCTATCCGTGACATACAACTAAGTGCCCACATGGAGAAGAGTCGGCTGTCCCAGAGGCATAATACAGGTAGATAAATCCAAGAAGCTCAATTCCTTATATTCCAGTCAGGTACACCTACTGGGAGGTCTTCCACAGGAACCAGAATTCTTTACTATCTGTGCTTACTATAAATTAAAAGAGATTACCTTTTCCAAGCAGAAGTAGCCCTTCTTCGTGCAACAAGAGCTAAGTTCTCGCCAAAGAAGATCCTTCTTTTCTGAAGAAGCCTGTGCTATGATTTGGGGTAATGGTTTTAAATTGGAAGAGGGGAGATTTAGATTAGATATTAGGAAGAAGTTCTTTACTGTGAGGGTGGTGAGGCACTGGAACAGGTTGCCCAGAGAAGTTGTGGAGGCCCCATCCCTGGAAGTGTTTAAGGCCAGGCTGGATGGGGCTTTGAGCAACCTGCTCTAGTGAGAGGTGTCCCTGCCCATGGCAGGGGGGTTGGAACTTGGTGATCTTTAAGGTCCCTTCCAACTCTAACTATTCTATGATTCTATGATTCTATGATGGAAACAGGTCCTTTTTTGTGCTTTGCAGGGTGAACTTTCACTGCTGGAAGGTTCTGCAGTGTTCGTCTGAGGTGATGCATGATCCCAGGCAAAAAGTCAAGCTTGTGAGTAGAAAGCATGGAATGGGAGACAGTTTTCCAGGGCCATTACCATCTTATTCCAAGTGGGCTTTTACCAGAGCAAACTGCAGACTGTAATTGACAGTTGTTTTTTTAGATTTCCCTCCATATAACCAAAACCCATTCAAACAGCGCAGAACAGGTCCGTAACGGTACCCACCAGCCTGGCACACACAAAGCCAACGCTAGCACTGCTACTCTGCTGTCACTCAATAGGCAAGACTAGAGTTAGGAACTCAAGAAATGCTCCAGTGAGGCGTTAAAGTAACAGATTACTGTCATGCACACAACTGAAATGGATTAAATGACCATACAGTGCCTGACTAATAAGCAGGACTTCCACTCCGCTGGGACCTGCAAGCCTCCTCTGATGTGATTTACTATCACATCAGAGCCCCACTGAAGTGAATAGGGTCTACCTAAAGATTTAAAGATACACACAAGTAGGGTTTGACTTGGTCTTGCTACTTATTATTAAACATTAATACCAGTAAAGACTATTTTTGGCACTGTGGTTTTGTACAGTCAGACTGCAACTCATTATTAATGTTGTACCTAAAAGGAGAGGACTTTCAGGCTTTCACAGACTAGATTTAGGTGTTTAACTTCCACTGAAATTCAGTGAGAGATGGAAGAGCTTAACTACTGTTGGCACCTCTGGAAACTCCCTCAAACTTACAACCCATTTTTCTTCTCTTCAGATACAGGTATGGGGCATTCTGACGTTCACACAGACCCCAAGATGCAGCTTTAAAATTCTGGGTTTTTTTAAAAACTGTGACAACACATGCCTTTCTACACACTTCACAGACACACCAGCTTGAGTATCTACCCGACTGTCTCTCTGAGTATGTGCCTCTGCATATACAATGTCATCAGCTCAATGTATCACAGGTCTTTATCTCTGTATTTCTCATTCTAAGATTCAGCAACCTACTCCTGAAATTAGAAGTGTTTCATTTTTAAAGAACAGGTGTGGCGTTTGGTTTTACATTTAATCTGTATCATCCATCCTGTCACAATATATAATTAACTGGGCAACTTGATATTGTATTTTTCCCCACTAGGACTATAAATAGGCCATAACCTTTAGAAAGGAGTATCTATCTATTAATAGCTCTTATAAGTAAATCGTCATCATTCTTCAAAACAACGCAGTAATTCCCAGTTTGAAAAGCATCACCACAGGTCATCAATGTTTTAAAATCTTCCCAGCCTCAAACTTCAAATTCTCCCATTTTCCCATTTTAAGGCAAGTATTGTACCCATTCTCTACAGCACGCAAAGCCAGATTTCTCCACAGTTTTAAGTAGCCCCCCCCCCCTTTCCACTGCTGGCCGCTATGTGCAGCGAGCCGCTGGAAAAGCTACTTTTATTGACAGGTATCTCCCCCCTCTCTGCATCCCCACGGCCTTTTCTTTTTAAGGTTACAATGGTGAATCCGGATGGGAAAATGCTGGGCTGCTTTGTTTCAGGCCTGGGCAGCATCTTGCTTTCCCACAACAGGTAGGCACAAGCAGGGAGCGCTGCTGAATGCAGGAGACCTCGCCAGAGGCTCAAGCCACTAGTTACTGCTGCTGTCTCAGGCAGGGCATAGGCATATTTTCTACTGACCGTGGCTCTTTGCCAAGCTCTAATTAAGACACTTCAGTATGTCAGAGAGTTAACCCTCTGCTGCACCTACCTTCTCCAGGAGCAACCAAGGCATACACATCTTCTTTCGACAAACACCCAAGCGGCTCTTACATTACCAGTACTGCGAGGGCTCCCAGCCCTCCAGGTTTCTACCTCACCAATTCTACACATGAAGACGAATCGACCACTTTTAGCAGCATTTCTAAAATCAAGTAAGTATTCCTCCTGCATGAAATCAGTGTGTACTGCCATGTCTACTTTCCTTCAAAGAAAACCAGACTGATCTCAAATTATCAAAGAGCAGGAATTCCTTTTAAAAAATAAAACAAGAATCGGTTGTTGAAAATTCTTTACTCTCCAAATAATTTTTTGTTTCGTTCTTGAAGGCTGCAGAGCAGCAGTTTTGTCGTTAGGGTAACGAGGAATTCTGAAGGAGGTAGAGCTGCCTTTCTGTTTTACAAGAGATCAAATATAAACACAACATTTGCTAATCTATCGATACTATCTATTGGTCTCACGCAAAGAACAACCACCACCAAACTGAATGAGAGGAAGCTGGGACAATAGTCAGAGGGGGTAAAAGGAAGCTTGCATCGATTGTAATCTATATTTTCTTGTTCCAAAACCCCGTTTAACCACTGCATCCTGCCTATACACGGAAATCTTCCCTAATGAAAAGCAGTAAGTCACAATGTGACTGCGAGATGAACTAAGTTAATTTCATTCTAGTAACTGGGGGGGAAAAAAACAATCTGAACTTGAATATGAGAAACGTCTACATGCAGTAAAACCAGCAGGAAAAAGCAAACTCTTTCAACTTTTAAAGGAGTTACAAATCCAGAAAATTTAGTTGACTAGCCAATTGCTCTCATATTATGGAGTATAAGACGACATTCGTAATGAAAGCTCTGATTACTTTGGGGCAATAAACCTGGATTTACACAGTCTAAGAGACAATTTGTAATCCAGCCCCACTTCTTTGCTCTTACTGTGCATTTGCCCCCATGACAGGAAAAACAGAGCTGTCTTCCAGAGCCATCACTGATCTGATCTTGGTTGCAGAGTTTTCCTTTTTTGAAGTGATATTCTCTGCTTTAGACAGCATGTTAACAGCTAAAATACCTGATCCTCCCTATAGCTGTGTTTATGTAAAGCAACACCTGAGCTCTTCATTTCGACACATCCAGAAAACTATGCATTACATGAACATGCTCATAATGTTGTTTCAGTAGTAGATAGTATTGTACATTTTTAAACTGAAATAAACAAGCTACTCAGTGGGCTCTAAATGAATTAATTTTTTTTTAAAGTTAGTAGAAATAATTTCAAGTGTTTTGTGCTATTCCAGTTTTCTGCTCAGATAAATGCACTTTTTTAAACCTGAAAAACATTAACATTCAGTTGTTTGTATTGGAAGGTCACAGAACCACAAATCCTTTCCCACAGGCTACACAAAGACAAATCCTAAGAGCAGCAGTGGTGACAGGCTGGACTTCATCTACAGGTATTGTCCATTCCTACACTTCACTGCTGTGTTTTCTTTATAGCTGTAATCCACAGACGCTATGTATCGGAAAAGGGCTGTCCCACCCTGTGCTATCGGAACGTTATTTCCAGTACTCAAAGGGTAAGCCCTCAAGTATATTTTTAGAAAGGTTATTTCAGTTTCCATAAAGCTCTTTTGAACTCGCACGGGCAATACGTGCCAAGCGTACTGTTGTTTTTACACATAGGTTATGATACCCCGGGGCCCTTTGTTGAAAAAAGCCAACTATTTTCTCTTAGAAACCTCTTTTTCTTTTTTTTTGACTCACACTTCATTTTCCTTCTAAGAAAGGTGGAGGAACTATGCCTATTTAGATTATTAGCTACACATGTGTCATATATAAATTACATATATGTGCATCATATTTAGGGCTGACTTTACCAGTAAGTATACCAGTTTCAGAAAGAGTATTAATCATTTCCAGTTCCAATGCAGGAAGAGAGATACCGATTGATAGATAATACTACTGCATCGTGAATAGTCTCACATAGGCTAATTCATATTTAACTAAAATAGAAACAGTGATACATTAAAACTGAAGCATAATCTAATCCATGACACAAACCAATCTTTAAAAAAAAAAAAAATCAAGCAGAATTCTTTATAGAAGGTATAATAAATCACTATTAGTTTTTCATTTGACACATGCTGCTACTATGAAAGATAAAGGAAAAGCTGGTAAACATTGACTGGAGACATCTTGTTTACCATTTAATAGCAAGCATTATGTAATACCATCTCCCAGGAAAAAAAGAAAAAACGCTCATTATTCATTTCAACTGAAATTCTTTACACTTATTTGTCTGATTTCACCTCTGCAAGCTCCCACTGCTTCAAGAAAATTAATTAGACCAACAACGCCATTATGAGTTTTTCATTCTAGGAAAACCAAGGAGTCCCCAGTGAAGTGGTTCTCCACGAAGTGCAGGCCAGGATGCTGAGTACACATATTGCACATGCAGGTAATCAGTTTTCAGCGCATATCCAAGAAGTCCACATTCTCTGCTCTCTTATTTTGTCTAGAACTGTGAGAAGTGTGCCTCTAATGTCTTCTGCTGAGGCATGAAACTAAGCTACAAATACCATGCAAGGTTTCCCCCTGATTGCATTGATATTAATACCTTAATACTCCAAACCACTGAGCACATAATTATTTCTGCAACTAGTTTTCAACCTTCCTTTCATTATAGAGCGCCACCTTCCAAAGGTGCAAGAATCCCGCAGTGGTTAGTACCCATTTCAGTAAGTCGGGCGACATATCTAAGGACAAGAAGTCATCTTTGCCTCTTTAAAAAAATGTGTTCTTATAACTTATTTTGAATTACCTAAAGAGACACTCAGAATTACAACTGAGATATCACATGGCATCAAAACTGGAATAACCAAGTTAAAGTTTGCTCAAGTTGCATTTATTAGGTAAGCCAGGGGAAAAACAATTCAGCCAGGAAGCTTCTTGATCTCTGTTGGGAATTCCCATTTCAAGTTCTTCCTGACTTTTCATATTTGGAGTGGAACAGGTTTTCTTAGCTATAGAATAAAATATTTTAAAGACTGTAAGGGATTTACAGACTTCTATAGGATAAATCTTTAGTCTCACTTATCTCCTCCACAGGTAACACAGCTGAGAAGAACGCTGTTTTACACAATTCAGTCCTTTACATAAATATTATTCTTTGGTATTCCCTTTACATTAGAAAAAACAGTGGACACTGAAAAAGAAATACTGTGGTTTGAATATTTTCTTGTTTTAAGCAGAGAAATGGGCAAATGGTTTAGGAGACAGAGCTATCTAGGTGAGAAACAACAAATTCCTAAGACTATCTAGTATTTTCATTAAGTTAATAAATCTACTGGGGAATGCACAAATAGAATTTTCTGCATATTTGGAAAAAATTGTCTTGACACACAGGCAACAGAGAGACTGTATATAGCCCTGGTACATCCTAGAAAAGTCCCTAAGGAAATTTATTCCTTCCTACAGCAATAAGTATTGAAGAGCCACAGAATCAGATCATTATAAAGATGTAATTTAACTGACTTTTGCTGGTGGAAGGACTTGGTCTTTCCTTACTATCTTCTGCCTAAAAAGATGCTAATGCCAACACATTTCTGGATACATTTGAAGTATTTATTGTTTTGGCTTTTTTACCCTTGTTTCTTGCACAACAGTCAGTAAGTTCTATAGAGGCCCATAAGGAGTAGAAGAAGGTCGAAATCAAGTGAAAAAACAACCCGGAGAAAAAGAGAAAAAGCTAATTACGTAACAGATGCCTGTACAAGACAATTTTAGAGATCCACAATACACACAGGTTCTCGTGAGTCTGAGCAGGCCAGCTTTTCTCCCTCCCTGCTCCATGAGTAAAGAGCTCCGAAACAGCGGACATGCCTTTGCAGAAAAAAGTTTCATACTTTTAGCAATTACAGTCCTCCCATAACCATGAAGGAATATATATATATATATATTTAATGTATTTGCCGTAACATGTAGCACCTGCTCTCCCCGTTGCATTACACTTCACATTGCAACAGCTCTTCAGAATAATTGGCTCCTAAGGAGCAGCGCTGGGATGCAAATGCACGGAGAAGCAGCTAGCCATTCATTCCTGCAAGAGATTCCTTAAAGCAGGGATTTATCAGCTGGCTGCACTCCCCTCCTGCTCTGCAGCCAGGGCTGCCCAGAACCCAGTGTGCTCCCAGCTTTGATGTGCCACGGAAGTCACCCAGGGCTGTGTAACCCTCTCTCCCAGTTTCCATAGTGGCAGCTGTCTAGCCCATCACTGAAGGCTGGACAGGAGAGAAAAGCACACTGTTTTAATGATTACGTGTGTTATATAGAGACCTCTTCCCTCCCAGCAGACGGGGGGAGCGGAGGGGGATGAGCGAGAAGATGTGTCAGACTAATTTACATGCAAATACTACGTCTCAGTTCCAAAGTACATTAAAAGAAAAAGCAGTTGCCCTAAAATAATTTATGGCCAGTAATGTTTTACTACCTTTGTACACCTACCACTAAGTTTTGAAATGCTGGTCTACTGATAACAAAGGTTTGTTACCCAAATATATTGGCAACTCAGCCTCTAGGGACAACTGCCATTGTAAGCCACTTGGTTTAGAAAGAAAAAATAAAATGAGTTAACGTGGTGGCTGTTCACAGGGCTGTTCTGCGCAGACATTCCACAAGACAGGATAACAAAAGTATTTTGCAGCCTCTCCTGATCCAAACCCGCTAACATAATAACTGGATCAAGAGCCCAGCCAAGCCCGCAGCTATGGGAAAAATCCGATGTGTAAGGTAGCAGAAATACCCAAGCGACTGCACTCGGACTTCTTTCTGCCTACATGGATAAAGTATCCACCTTGTTGACCTGTCAGTCTCGCTAATCCACCCTCTATTTTCAGTTAATATCATTAAAGTTCAGCGCTTGAGAGCCTGGAGGGAGAGGCGAGCGCCCCATCCCCTTTTTCCATGGGGCGGTAACCAGATGTCAATGGCCGCAGCTGTGACTACATAATTACCTGTTTGCATGAACGCGGCCCGCAGTTCAGATTTAATAGGTCAGACGACAATGCAGCAAAACGCATTTAGCCCACGATTACCCCTTTTCAAACATTCTCTCGCTCGCAACTTCGACCCTGGGAACATTGCGGGCACAGACTCGGGTCAATAAGAAACATTGGCCGGCACAATGGGGCTGGCCTCAAACAGCGCTGTTGACAGACACCGGCACAAAGGCGGTGAATAGAGTCCCCCTCAGTTCTCACACAGAGCGAAGAATGAGTCAGTGTACTGCCGCTTTGGTGCTCTGTTTGTACAGTGTATACAGCTTTTGTCCCCTGCCACTGTTGGCCGCTCAATGGGGGCTAAAGAGCCGAGGAAGTGAAGGCGGAAGAATGGCTTCGTGCTCGCCCCGGCAGCCAGCGGCAGATCCTCCGGCGGGAAGAGCCGGCGGCCAGGCGGCTCCCGCCAAGCCCACCGCGCCGCAGCATGCTCCTCGCTCCCGGCCGTGCGCGACGCCGGCCGCGCCGCCCAGACAGCGTCGCAGTTTTAAGTAACACAGTTCACCCCCTCCAAAAACAAAACCCCCAGTAGAGTGCACCCCCCCACGCACAACCTCCCTCCCCGCCACACCACCATTCACGGCTGCAGCTTCGAGCAAGAAGAAAAACTGAGCGTGGGGTACGGAACGAGAACCGCCCGGCGTCCCTTTCCAAAGGTACACCCAAGGACGATAAACGAGGTAGTCGTCATTTTCAATCCCCACTGCAAAGGCTTTTAAAGGAGCTGAGAACAGTAACAAAAGACAACCACAGCTAAAAATCTGTATCTCAGACAAAACATTTAAATTGTGCAAATAAAGGGTCAGGGAAAATCAATCATATGCATAATATGCACATTAGTGACCTATTAACAAAGGAAAAAAACCAAACCACTTCATATAGATTACTGCTACTCTTCAAATAATTATTTTTGTCAACCTTCCCTTTATGCTAACTGTAATTCTATTATTTACATTACCATCCTTACATTACCACATTTGTTAAGAAACACAAGTAGCCCTCCAGCACAACATCAAAATTGTTACCTGCTTCATATACCAGATTGTAAAACAAATTACGCATCCATCATTCTCAGGAGTGAAGTCTTTACTTGCATAAGGTATTTAGACTTTAGAATGATTAGCACAAAGCTAATAAGGGAGTCAGCAACTTCTTTAACTCATGCAGACCAGACTACATATAAAGTCATACATGACAAAGTTGAAAGAACTGTTTAACATGTTTTATGACTGTGAATTGGTTAAAAAAGGGGGCGGGGGGAGAGGAAAATTGCATTTTAAATTAAACAAATCCCTGTATTTCCATGAATGCAAAACAAAGAACACTGTTCATTGAATCACTAATAGCCAAGGTAGTATTAGCATGCTTTCTACTGTTCTTTCAATTTCATTTTTTAAACTCAAAATACTGGAATGTTGTTATTGGATTAACCATCTACAGAAGGAAGCCCCAAAATACTAAAAAAACCCCACCCAAACCCAAAGCCAAATTGATGTGTCTAATACCAGAAAAATAAAACCAAATCCCATCAGTTGAAAGTTTCATTATGTATGAGCTACTCATAAATATTTTGGGAGTCTGAAGCCACAACTTCCACTCCTGACAAATGACTCGTAACCTGAAAGACATGTGAAGACCATCACTTTATTCTCAGACACTTTATTTTAAACCAGCACAAGAATTTCCACTTTTTCTATCTACATATGGCCTTATTTAAATAAAGCAGGCTTGCCAGCTTCGAACACTAGCTATAAGACATATGACTGCACTTGAGTATACTGGCACTGATATGTAAAGTACGTAAATATTTGTACGAATGCCAAAGCACGCCTGTGAGCCTACCAAGGATCTGATCAATCACAATACTGAATAAACAGCTTTTAGTTCACTTTAAAGGCAGAAAATCCTCACCTCTCAACTACTGTTAGGGTTACTACACACCCTGCCACAGAAATACTCACAGATCTAAAGGCTGAACAAAGCACATCTAGAGCATTTTATTACTATTTTAATAATGAATGAGAAATTCTCAGAAGAGAAGGACCTTTCAAGTTTGCCCTATGATGAGAGAAGGAAACGGAGAAATAAAATGCGCTCCACTGATTCTTTCAACAGAGTGATTCTAAATCACTCCAAAACTCCTTTTCCACTTTTTATTTAAGCTTAAATCACTGCTTAGCAAGTTGAGCCCCGCCTAACCTACTCCAGCTACACGTTATTCCTTTCCACTGCCTTACTGGAATTTAGTTTTAGCTAGATGCACCACCAGTGTGTACAGCAGGCCAAAGCTTAGCATACCCTTAATACATCTTGCAGAAGCAGGGGAATATTTCACAAACCTTCACACTACAGCAATGCGTGAGTCAAGTCACCGACAGACCCAGAAAGGGATGTTGCGTTTGCTGCCGCTCATCAGGGCGGCTCTGCATCGCCACCGCCCCGCAGGCTGGCAGCAGCGGCAGCCCAGCCTCCTGCCAAGCAGAGGATCACACGCTGTTTACCCGGCTCTGGCGGAGGAAGCAGAGCGCATTTCAGTCTCGTCTCCAGCCGCCCCGTCAACCCAGCTGCCAAGAACAGTCTTGAAAGGCTTCAGAGGCAGCAAAATCTAGTATTTAGGTGGTAAGTAGACTAACGTGGCAACGGGGATCCAAAGACGAGTGAAGGGGAGCAGGGACTACCCAATCTGAAAGATTAAAGCGCTTTTAGGTAACTTCAAATGTATAAAGTCATAGGAAAAGAAGTAACTGAACTCCCTACATGCAGGACAGATTAGCAATCAATTTGTAATTACCGCTCAGATTAAGATCTCTACCTGAACACTTGAAGCTAATGAGTACAAATTGCAAATAAATTAAACTCGTATGCTACTTACATTTCCTTATGATGTATGGAAAAGACCCGAAAAGCCTGATTGGGATTTCACGCTCTAGAAGGTAACAGTTTAAATATTTAAATTTTTAAAATTGACACTCCATTACTTCCAGAAGATTTTTGAAGGGTTAAACATGTGCACTGTGCATTTCTATAAAGACATGCTTTATATAGGTTCATACAAACTGTGAAACTGGTTCATAAGATCTCATTGCCTTTGGAAGAGCCCGCTAACTACTATGAAAATAAAGAGCAAAAGGTTTCACACAGAACAAGCAATCCTTCATTCCTTCTAATAAAATCATTAATCAAAGAAAAATTGCTCAAGCCCTTTTCCTTTTACCCTACTAATGGGAAGTCACCAAACACTAATAAGTGACAGGCAATTTTCATTGTACTCAACGTTTTTTTCCCTGCCTTTAGAGTCGTATCTCAATTTCTCGGTTAAGTGGATACGTGCTCACGCAGTGTGACCACATTATGTGCACTGCTCCATGTCATCAGAGCCTGCCAAGTCTCAAAGCAGACCATTTAAAATATAGCTTCAGTATTTTTCAGAACAATCCCTTTAGGATTTGGAGGACTCAGGGGAGGGAGGGGGTGTTATTATTTCTCACCCAAGCTGGGTGGCTGGATTTTGAGTTCTTTAGATGAGAAATAAATTGTTGTAAAATGCTAAACCAAGAAAATAGAACGTTTGCCTCTCTTGACAGCTACCACAAAAGGAAAAAGTGAAGAGCTTTGGTTTTGTTAAAAAAAAACACTCCATGATTGACTATCATCATACTTCATACCTCAGTGTCCATAAATCACGGCTATGTTCAGCAAGTTCACACAGCAACAGACATCTGCATCCCCGCTTGGCTGTTATGATGCCTAAAATGCTGACAGAGCCATGGCAGCAGTGACCACACACAGACTCCAGAATTTATTAAGGCAAGTTTTAACAGCTACTGAATACACTTAGAAGAGTAACACTTTTTTTTCTTTTCTTTTTTTTTTTTTAAATATATGAGTCTTTATTTACCCTGCAGTTCTTCAGCACAACAGCCATACCTGCCTAAGATTTTAAATTTAATCTTGAAAATTTAAGAAAAATCAGGCAAGCAAATACAATAGTAGTCTGACTGTGTTGTCAGACACTACTTACTCAGGAAGGGCAATTATATACAACCTAAGCGTTACTTCAGTTCTTCTATTGCCTCTGCTTCCTCCTCCAAAACATTTTGATACAAAAATTGTACTTGATTGCTATTCCCATCCTAGTTCCACACACGTGCAGGAGAAAAGAGAGGCGGCAAGGACTGCGTTGCTTTTGTTCACATATTAGGGAGCAGAAGAGAAACGGAAAATAAATTACTCTTAAATAATAGACATGCAATGTTATTTATTTTTTCCCTCTATACACCATTTTTTCTTTTTATTCAGATTTGCTGAGCTGCTTAAGAATAGCAAAGCAAAGAATAAAGCAAAGAATCCCCTACACAGCTCAGAAACGCTCTGCCTGAAAAGGAGTACCTTGCTTCGCAGGCATTTACCCGCTTTTGTGCCCTGCTTGGGTAACAGCATCTAAATAGGCTGACAAGGAGTTACAGAAAGCATCAGGGGAAGAAAAGCATCTGTCAGGAGTTCGGCGCGTAGGAGTAACAGAAACAATTTTATCGGTCCTTTGGGCCTATTCCAAGCGGCAGCCAGCACCCACTCCTCCCTCTGATGAGCCATCCCTCTGTGCAGACAGCTGACCGCAAACACAACTGCGTGACTGAATCCTCAATGGCCACCGCCTTCAGTCCGGCAGACAGGTCTTCTACCAAGTTATCATCTTAGGACCACAGAACAGCAGAGGTTGGAAGGCACCTCTGGAAGCCACCTGGTCAAAGGTCCCCCCGCCTCTAAGGAGGATCCCCCAGGGCCGTGGGCAGACAGCTTTTAAGTATCTCCAAGGATGGAGACTTCACAACCGCCCTGGGCAACCTGTGCCAGCGCTCGGTCACCCTCACAGTAAAAAAAGTGCTTCCTGGTGTTCAGAGGGAACCCCTCGTGTTGCAGTGTGTGCCCATTGCCCCTTGTCCTGCCACTGGGCACACCACTGAAAAGAGCCTGGCTCTGTGCACCCCCCTTTCAGGTATGTGTACGCACTGATGAGATCCCCCAAGCCTTCCCTTCTCCAGGCTGAACAGTCCCAGATCTCAGCCTTTCCTCGTGGGAGGGATGTTCCAGTCTCTTCATCATCTTAGGGGACTTTTGCTGGACTGTCTCCTGACCTGGGGAGCCCAAAACTGGACACAGAGCTCCTGGTCTGACCTCATGTCGAGGGTTTGGGCTGGATCGGCCCAAGCAAGCCGAGCGACAGATGTTCCCTCTCTCCTGCCGAGCAGGAGAGAGAGAATAAGAGAGACTAGTTTAGTAAGAACTAAACTACTTTAATGAAATATAAAGAATAAAATAACAAAAGAAAATAATGAAATATATACAAAACCNTTACTGAACAAAATTGGTCCTGTTTTACCTCAAACCAGGACACCTCACCAGGGCTTGAGTGGAGGAAAAGGATCACCTCCCTCCACCTGCTGGCACTACTTTGTCCAATACAGCCCAGGACCCCATTCGCCTTCTTTGCCACAAGGGCAGATTGCTGGCTCACGTTCAGCTTGGTGTCCACCAGGACTCCCAAGGCCTTTTCTGCCAGGCTGCTTTCCAGACTGGTGGCCCAAGCATGTACTGGTGCCTGGGGTTGTACCTCCCCAGGGGAAGGACTCTGCACTTCTCTGCATTGAACTTCATTTCGCCAGCCTGTCAAGGTCCCTCCGGATGGTAGTGCAACCACCCTGTGTAACAGCCACTCCTCCGAGTTTTGTACTCTGTGCAAACTTGCTGAGGGTACACTCTGTCCCACCACTGAGGTCTAATGAAGATGTTAAACAGGACTGGACCCAGCATTGACCCCTGGGGTACACTGCTACTTATTCCAGCTGGAGTAATCTTAATATTATATAGCAGACTGAGAAGAATTATCAGTGCAATAATTCTGTACAACACCTCTAGCTTTGCTGATATTAACAATTTTATCATACTGTTCTGGTATTCACTGTCTCAAAGCCTTGGTTCTTGCAGCTAAACTGTTAAACAAGAGGCTCAACTGACTTTTAGAAGGAGCTGGTTTAATTAAAAATTAAAAATTCCTATTCTGCCAAGTTTAAAAAAAAAAAAAAGTGATGTGACCCCAAAGACTAGAGAATCCAAAAAGAAATAAAACAAAAATTAAAAACTTTAATATGATGATTTGTGGGAGGCTTGACTCATGCCTCCTGAAAAGTTTGAGATTGATAAATTACCTGCAGAGTGTTTCCCTCGCTGTGTTAATTCCCTTCTCAGACTCGCTTACTGAAACTATTCCAGAGGGATGAATAATTACTACTCGATGGTTATAAGATAGCATTAATTCTCCTGAGTAAGATCTACATTATATGAAGACTTACAATTCATATTTGGTCCAAACCATCATTAATTCAGTTTCCCAACCTAGAAACTAAATAGCTTCTGTCTTTGGGCAAGTCTATACCTCTCCACGGATTGCTCTGCAGAGCCCACGAGCTAGTTTAAACCCAGCTGGCTCCCAACGTGGAATCAGAGGCGGCAGGAGCGCAGCACTGCAGCTCAGCTCATTATGCTAAGAAGAGGGTTCAGCATAGTTACGCCCAACCTAATACAGCAGTTATACCGCTTCGGTAACCTGGATTGTTTTTTCACCTAGCTCTTACCTCTGTTGCAGGAACAGGTCAAACTGACCAGACTTAAAGCCAGAAACATCTGCACTCTGGCTTTGTGGTCCAGTGAAGTACAGTTCCCTGTACCCCTGAAGAGTACCAGGCACCTGGAACTGGCATATCCCGACCTCATCCGTGGTCAGTCAGTGAAGCGTGTTGGGGAATATTAGGGTTTTCACTAAAAATCATAATATTCTGCACGTGGAATGGCTGAGACTCCTAGAGCCTTTTCTACCTATTGAGGTAATTAATTATACTTTACTAGAAATATTTAAGTGAGAGAGCTCTCCTCCCTGCATGCAAACCACAAAGCTTTCTCCAAAATGGGTGGGGTGGAGGGGGGTGGGGGGCAGAATTTCCAGATATGCTATGTATAGAGATTCAAGTCATTTATCCTCATCAATTTCAAGACAAAATACTAGCAACAATTTTAAGACTTCTGCCAAGTCATGAGTTTGTAATTCTAGTTTCTACAGTTCTTGACATCCAATATCCAATTAAGGGAAAAGAGAGTTAACCTACCTCATCTTCCACAGACAACACTCAAGCCTTCTAATACAGTAGTAAGTTTCCCAAGCCTTTTTTTCTATCGTGTATGTGTGCACGTCCACAGATGAGAAAAAGTGGGGCTTAACGAGTATTTACAGACTTTGACACTGCCAAAAAAGCTCCAGGCCACCTATGGACTGCTTTGTTCTCCCAAGACATTTTATACAGTGTATTCCATCTCCCATTTATCACAATGCCCTCGGAAGACAGAGCTGGCACAAAATTTTCACTGGTAAACGCTGCTAGTTTTGTGTGGTTTTTCTTCTCCAAAGGCCATCAAACTTCGTAACTCTCTGCTACTTTTGGCTAATGACAGAAGTGAAAACAAAGATGAAAGAGTGATTTGCAGGTTCGCATGCACTGCTGCAGCCATAATTCTAGGCCTATGCTGTACACTCTGCACAGAATGCTGCACAAAGGCCCTCATTAATATAGATTAATTGTGCTTTTGATAACCAACACCTGTCCCGCGCTATTATTACATTAACTAAACTCTAAAGTATTTATCTGGGATGAAAAATTTACAGTAGCATCCAAAAAACCAGACTTTGGGCTCTGGGAACTCTGAAAGCAGAGTCTTACATGCTACAGAACCACACAAAGCCAACACCTCCATTTGTGGTTGAAAATAACCACTGAAGAACGATATACAGTGGGTGGCAAAAACAGTCACAATTGTAAAGTAACCAAGCAAATAATAAGCTATATCCATAGGGGATAAAAATGCTGTAATTTCTAAAATGCACGCTGCTATAAATAAGTGAGAGGTTATTTACTGAAGTACACAGATTAAGTCTGCAATCACATGGCTATTCTGCATGCCATTTTTTTTCGTTAAAAAAAAAGCTGAAATTGTTCAACAGCAGACAGAGTGGCACCACGTGCATTGTTTGGGCTCGGAGCAATGGCGAATTGCACTATATGGAAGCTTTGTAGAAAAGGGTGTTCGTGCCACCTCCTTGAATTTAGCCCTCCTCAATATAAACAATAAGGCTTCCTTTTTAAGTTGCAATGTTGGTATGTGGGAACAAAACAACAAGATCAGTCCTGCTTACCATTTCTCTCTGGAATTTGGGCACAGTTTGAGACCAAAGGCTGACCAGAGTGCCAGAACCCAAGTTTGCTGATGACTACTGCAAACCACCTTGGTCCTCAGAGAATTTCAACATGACATTCTGGTAATTTTAATCACAGAAAGAGACTGGTTTTCACAGTGTGGAGACCGGCTGTCTGGTTATGTTTTCCATAAAAGACACACACTGGAAGAGATTCAGGAAAGTGTGTGTGCATACTCTGTTTTATAGTTAGGCAAATTTGACCAGGTCATAATTATTCAAGAGTTCAAAAATAATATGGTCTAAGTTCATCTTTCAAAATGCACAGGAATTTTGTCCTCCAGTAAGTAGATGCTTACCTGATAGGTAGGACAACTTGGAAGCTAAGGAAGGTGAGAAAGGAGCAGGGAAGTACGAAGATTGTTTTGATTTCTGATAGCTATTTAATATTACAAACGTATTAGTCATCAACATGGCACTGGTGAACTTAAACCATTTGAAATTATAGGCACAAAGGAAATCATTGTCATATAAACTTACTAAATTCTCCCGGGTTGCTTTCTTATGCCACTTTTTTTTTTGATAGACAAGAAATACTTTACAAACAAAAAAAAAATCAGAGCTGATGACAAAAGAATAGAGCAAATTCCATGTGAAAGGCCAGGTAAGTGTTCATGCTGACTAAATAAGATTATATTAATGAATATTTTAGTAAGTTATGCAATTTCTGCTCTAATTATGTATAAATGAGCAAAACTTATTTCTAGAACTTTCCAGAAGCATTATTAGAAGGAACATATGATATATTGCTGCAATACAGCCACCTCTAAAACACAGTGACTGCTTAAAAACACACAACAAAACTGCAAATTCTAACAGTTCAGTGGGAAAACATTGGTAAAAAGGTGAGCAATTAAGCTACATAAAGCTAAAAAGGCTGACACAGATCTAATAAAACTGTAATTAGTTATAAATCTAACTACATTATATTTATATTTGAAACATATATTAGCAATCAGTATATGAAAAAAGAATACAGGGAACAAGCCTGGAAGGGGTAGAAATAGTTAACAACAGAGCACATGAACAAGGACACAGCAGCAAAACTGATGGAAGAAAGGAAGATAATGTGTTCCCTCTAAGAGGCTGGCTACATACTTCATCATCTTACAAGATCTTTTTTCTACAGTGTGGTTACTACTAGAAAGACTTGTGAGAAAAAGACTGATCCGTTGGGAATGAAAACTACAACAGAAGAAGGGAAGCAGCGAAGGATGAAACCACTGATTTATTGCTGATGAGTTAACAGCAACAATTTGAACAAGTAAATAGAATGTGAAAATGCTGCTAGTATAGTCACTGTGTTCATGCTCCCCACTTACCAGAAGTAGGACTTAAAAAAAATTAAAAATTTCCTCAGCAGACCTTGAGCCTGTTCTAAGCAAGAACTAGACCATGGAAATCAAAAGCAATTTTGCCCACCGACCCAGCATGGTGTGCCTTTTATCACCATGCATTAATAATAAATAAATAAATAAATTACTAAGTTTCTACAGCTTTTCAGTCTTTTTTATATGACCTTTTCTTTTCCGCATCCACATGAGTTTGAGAACTGTACTTGCAAAAGCATCATTCATTCTATCACCTGTACTGCTGGTTAGCAATTTTCTCTCTCCTAGAGAATTACACATTACAGATAGATGCTATTTTTTTGGCAACAGACAGTAAAAAGGAAGTAGACTACTGTAAAAACAAACATGTAAAACTAAACTCAGCATTGCTGCAGCAAGAAATGTTTCCTTTATATAACACATTAATTAACTTTTTTTTTTTTCTTCAAAGGAGTAATACTTCCATCAACATTCAAAGTTTGACATGAAAGCTGTAGGATGTGCCAGGCTGCCAGAACAGGACAGGGAAGAAATACATACTCTGAAGAGAACATCAGTGTCTCCACTGCCACCAGATCTGTATCCTGCAGGTGGCCCCATATTGCTCCTCAGAGACTTCGCTCCCACTTCGTCACACACACCAGGTTAAGTGTGAATTTGATGCTTGTGAGTCTTCTGGCAACGAAAGAGCGAAGGCCCCAGGGAAGAGAGCAGGGTGCTGGGTCTATCGGACCAGCCTTCTGGTCTTTATTTAATCTTAAGAGTTAGAAAGTCTTTAACATCATCCATCTAAACCCTTCCATAGTCATCTTGCGCCATTATACGCACAACAGTCAAGGAAAGGAGGGTTCAGCAGGCAACAGGTGGATTTACCACACACTGACAAGTATCTTGGCCGCACAGCGAGAGTGAGGTAGCTTTGTGTGAGGTAGCTCATCCTGGTTGAAAGATGAACTAACTGTTCAAAAAGCATATTCACATGACATCAAAATGGAGTAGTTAACTACAAACGGGAACCAGACCAATTGGTGTCTTACTGAAATCCTCCCCCTGCAGAGCATCTCTCTCCATGCACCTCTTTTTTTCAGAAATTGATCATTTCTTTTTAAATCTTAAAAGATCTTTAAAATAATTTCACCACTCACTATTAACTTAAATTTAAGACTGTCTTAATAAAATGAACGTGCTAGGAAACAGCCACCCTTATTCACATTACCTACTCTGAAAAGATACATTATTTTTAATTGGATTCCATTCTGCCCTTATCTATAAATTTTTTCTAAAAAAGAACAAAAGGAGAAGAATTTGAAATGTTTCCCAAATAAAATTCACCTTGGCAACCACTCAAACAGTGTAAATATTTTGATACAATTTACAGAAACAGCATTAGGTAATGTTTTATGATGCTCATTAAGCTGTCATGTTCTAAATCACAACTGGCATCAAATGATGCCTTCCCTTCTCTGCCGTTTAAGTTTGGCAAATATGCACTGTATAAAAGGTGTCAAGTAAAATCGCCACAGGATATACTGGAAATCCCTGCACCAGCTGCATACTCAAACATAAAGGAAGTGTCTTTCTGATCCTACAGCCTGATAATACTGGAGTTGCTGGAGGGTTACAGCAGTCTTTGAAAATGAAGCTTCATTACACTGGCATGGAGAGGTGCAGTTTAATCCTCTTTGGAAGCTGGTCCCGCAATCCTACATTTTAGAAAATTGCTGAAGGCCATTGTGCTTTTGATGGGAAATGGTCATTAACAGTACAGGTGCAGACCGTGCAACAGGCAGTGTCAGCACAACCCCTTCCCACATTTTCTGGTTCTTAGGAATTCTATCTGATAATGGCAGAAGCACGTTGCAACAGCAGCTTTCAGCCATGGATTCAGTTGTTGCTCATTTGGAGATCTAAGACAGACACTCTCCTCTTTACAACTTCATTTCTTCAGCATGTTAAAATAAAATAAAAAAGACCGCACCACTTTCTCCCTATAGCTGAAAAGTTACTGTATGCTTACTTTCCTACAGACCTTTTTTCATTTGCATAAACCCTGGATGCTTTACAGGATCGCTATATGTTGTTGGCATAAAACACAAATTTAATACAGCATTTAAGTCCAAGTGCATCAAGAAACATGTTTTTACAAATTACAGCATATATTAAATAAGTACAGCACATACTGAGTAAGACCTTGAAATCATAAGCGTAATAAATACTCCTGTCACATTAAATAAATCCCAAATAACAAAAGTCATCGATATTTATAACCAAATACATCCTTGCTTGACCCCAGTGAGATTTTGCCAACAATATCGTTGGTCTCTAACTAAGCTGATGCGTGCTTCCAATCTCAATACCATTAATGCCAATAATGAAATATATTTTTTGCAACCCTCTGAAACAGCTTTCCCAAAGAGGACAGGAAGAAGGAAAACAACCAGAAAAACCCAAAAGAAAACAGCTAGCAGATTCTTCAAATGTTTATTCAATTTAAAGGTTTCTTTTACTTAATAGTTTGTGGTGTTCTGTTTTGTGGGTTTTTTTCTAAAAGGTTGAAGTTTACTTTAGAAGAACTGATGGAAAAATGCATTTATATAGCCACTTTAACCTTTCCAAGTGAGGAGCATCTTTTTTACCTAAGACAGTCTTGAGGGTGGAATCCTTTCTGACGGTCACATGGTGGTAGCCCTACAGGTGTCTTTCACTTGGACATCCCAAGTGATCACAACTGTTAGGACGAGGAATGAGCAGTTTAAAAGAACAAGCTTTACAGACAAGAACCTCTTGTAGGATTTTTGTTTCTTTTCAAGTGACTTCTAGCACTTTCAAAGAGCAAAGGACATTATACAAAAAACCAAAACTGTATTACAGTATCATGAAAATTGTTGAGTTCTAGTGAGAAAGAAGGCAAGTGACCAAGGAAATACTGAAAGCACGTGTCCTCATGAAGAGACCTCCTTACATCAATGGTAAGAGAGATGTTCTTTTTCTTTAAGGATGCTAAACTGATATTTTGGAGGATTTGCCAAATACCTGAAAAGGCAATATATTAAAAACAAAGATCAGCATCAGAATGCATGTATTAGAAGTGCCATGCTCTCAATACTGACTTCATAAACATGGTATCATGCATTTCCATGTCTGAAGACTAAATCTGGTTCTTCTGTCCTGAACTGATGGTCTTCAAGAAATCATCTGTCATCTGTAAATTAAAAGGCCCATTCCTCTCCTTGGCACAAACAAGGAGAGGAATTTTGTAAACAAAAAAGTAAAATGTTTTACACACACATGATTACACACATGCACAATATGGTGATAAAGTCACTCTTGTCAGCAAGTGAATTAACAGAAATAACAGTAACAGAGTCTTACTGCAGTCACCAACGTAAGCTGGTAGAGATCTAAATAGACACTGCAAATTCTACCCAGTTACTTTCAAGCTTTGGAAGAAGATACCCCAGCACTAGTTTAACCTTTACTCCAGTGATCAAAAGCAGTTTTTGCCTTCCAAAGAGAAGTCACTGTCCATCAAAAGTCTCTAAGCCTTCACACTTACTAAGAGGCCAGTGTATGAAAAGGTTGTATTTGTTTTGACAAGGCAAACTACTCTGTAAATCAATGAGGTGCTGTCCTTACCATGTAAGCAGATCAAAGCAATTGTACAAGCAAAGGCGTTTCCCATTCCTTTTTAATTAGCAGGGAGATCCAAACTCAGCAGCACCTGAATGCTATTGATGACATACGCAACCAGCTAAAATAGTTTTCCATGTTTAGTTTTGATTCCACCAGTACTTCGCAAATTCTGTGCATAAATCACAGTTAGATATGAATTGGCACAACTACGTTAAATGACACAGCACCTTATGACAAGCTACAAGCTGAGCAACAGAACAAAAGATTTCCCGTGACCGCAATTTTTTGTAAATCCAGGTAAATTTTAGAAATTCCAATTCCAGAAACACAATGAATTGGAAAAAAGTGGCAAGATTTATTTAAATTATTTATTTTCTTCTACAAATATTTTTATGTAGGGGATTTCCTCTAAGTCCATTAGATACAGAGTGTCAACACTACTCCTTCCACTGCCACTACATCATCAGTGTTGTAAATGCTGTCTGCATCCTTTTGTGGACTATCTCCTTTAGTTACAAATTTTATTTCATTAAAAATGCCCAGGCTGTTTATTTCTCTCTCTCTACTCCCACTCAAAAACAGTGAAAGGAAAAGTGTAAACAAGCCTAGGCGGATCTGCTTGCTTTTATCATTACAACAGGCAGCCAAAAATACAACTGGCCTAGATCCTCTCAGCCCTGGGCTTACGCTCCCAGCGTTCAGTGGCCAATTGACACACTCTGAAGCATCTGCTCCAACAAGAGTTTCCTTGGGCCTCATTTCCCACTGTACCCCCGCAACATGCACCAGAAAAAGAGACACACAGCGTTAGGAGAAAGATGAGAGTAGGAAGACACTTGTCTGCCTGTGAGCTTTTTTAGGAAGACACAGTTCATTACTTTCCTCCAATCCATCTTGCCACCCAAGTACACCAGAGCACCATGACAAAATGAGACATTAACACCACACAAGGCAAGGGCGAGCAGTAGGCTCAGCATTCACACGGTGAATGAATCACAGCCAGGGGTCTGAAGACAACGCACGAACTCGCCTGCGCCCCAAACCCGGGAGAAAGCACACAAGCAAACACGGGACAAGGTAAAGGGGCTGCACTGGAAGCAAGGAAGAGACACGAGTGCATGGAGCCTTGCTATGAACCATGCAAGGAGACAGTGGAGAGCTACGGGTCAGAATCGGAGAGGAGACCAACAAAGACAGTGCCACAGTGGATACCTGCTACAGGTTGTCTAATCAGGAAGAGGAGTGGATGAACCCTCATTCAAACAACGAGAAACCACCTCATGACTACAGGTCTTGATTCTCACAGGGGACTCCAGATGTCCTGATGTCTGCTCAAGCAGAGACGGATGGGTGCAGGCAATCCAGAGGGAGTGTCCTGGAGACATTTCTTTGCCAGAGGTGCCACAGGAGAACGTCAAAGAGCAATGAGGGCTTTACCACTACAGCAGCAAAAGACTAAGAAAATCTTCACGTGCTGCTAAATGTGATAGACATAAAGGACTCAGTTTATCCTTATCAGTCATTTGCTTTGAAGGTCACAGACCCACCAAAAAAGGGAAGTTGAGTATACAAATACTCTGATAAAGTACTACCACCACAAATGTGTCATTATTTATAATAAATCTTCCTTTTTAAAAAAATCAACTATTTCAGAACTGTTTATCACAGGAATTGTACTTAATGTTTTAGACACAGTGACCTTGCAGATTAACAAAGATGCTTCCCCTCTCTCAAGGAAAAAAAGAGAGAAAAGAGACAGACTAAAATATTCTGATGTTATGAATTCAAAAACATGGTATTTTGCCTACATATTAAAAACTAAGTGTTAAAGCAACCTGGAGACAAATTAAATAGGCAAGATATCTTTGAATAATACATAATAATAAAGTGCTAAAGACAGTTTGCAAAGCTTATTAATGCTATTTCCGCTAGAATTCATCGCTTCCTAATCTTTTAGCTCTTTAACTACCACATTCCCCAACACAACTGTTCTAGCTCCACCACAGTTGTTCTAGTTCAGGACACAGAGTGAAACTTGCCACCAAAATCTGTATAAAATTTTCTTCTACAATATGGAATATTCAACTACATTAGCACTGATCATCTGTTACGAACCGTAACTCCCCAGTACATCACCTCATGTACATATATTTAGCATAGACAGTTCCTGTCTAAGGAGGCTTACAATTTACATGGGATTAAAGTTCCACATTCACAAAACTCCCAAGTATTTCAGTAAATAGTGCTTGTTTTAATGACTTGGATGATAATGATTTCCCTTTTCCTCAGTGACAAAACACCCAGTAACTTCCTTTGGTCACTGTAAGTTGGAATATTGTAGATAGCAAAAATGCAAACGTGCAGAGGAATCTGCATTCAAGACAATGATGTCTGAGCTATGCAGATCTGTTTGTGATACCTTCATTCTGCACAATATGTTAACTTCCACAGTTTAAACCATAAAATTCATATGAACTATCCAAGCTCAGTGCAGAAGACAGTCAAGTCCCATTAGCCAATTTCAGTATGTCATTCACAGATGTTAATTGCTTACCATATGTTTATTACTTACTTTCCATCTACTTCTGGTCTTTTGCACACACAGTGAAACTTGCCACCAAAATCTATATAAAGATCATCTTCTACAACGTGGAATATTCGACCAATGGCAATTTTATCTTTGGCAGGTCCCATCTGAATTAAAGGAGAGCGTCTCAACATGGATGCAAAGGATTCCGATTTCTCTGAAGGAACCTACAGATTAAAAAAAAAATAATTAATAAAACATACTACCTGAAGGAGGAATTAAACTTGTAACATACAAAAAGGTTTTATTTGCTAAATTACAAGTAAAGATTTCATGTGGCTGGCATATTTTTAGTAAGGAGGCATCTGGTACATTTCTCCAACCCAAAACATTTTACACTCGCACAAAAACATAACACTTTGCATCTTCTGAAAACATCTGCCAGTTCTAGCATTGATTAGGTAAGTTGATTTTAAAAATGCATTCCCAATATTAGGAGATACTCCTGAAAAGAACATCTCTCATCTCCTTGTTATCTCCTCAGTGAAAACCAAAACAGAATTAGTTCCTCGCAGCTATTCGTCCAACTATTTAATAATGAATAATACTTAAATCTTTAAGGAACAAAACCATTTTGCCAAAGCAGCAAAAGTAGAAAGCATGCACAGGACTGAACTAACACATTACAAAAATTTGAACCATCATGTCTCTCGTTTTTCACTCTACAATACCAAAGTAAGCATTTTAATTCAGAAACTAAATAAACAAAATGACAGTTTCTTCTCACAGGGCTTTGGGAAAATGGGAGAACATAAATCCTCCTGCTCTTCTTCATAGATACCTCTGTTCTGTGATGTGAAAAAGCTGACTATCACAGGCTTCCCGTTGCACGCTAGGTGAAAATACCCAGCTATATCAAAGCAAGACTCATTCTCACACACGCTTTCGCTGCTATACTGAACTGGACCATTTTTTAAGATTACTGCATTTGAAATACAATTAGTAAGAAAAGCTTTTTTGTCACTAAGAAATGAAAGGGGATGCATTTTGGAAGCAATATGTACCCGAAATCTGAAAGTGATCCTGTGATTCTGTGAAATCTGAAAACGAATCTAAGGGAATAGTTTGATAAACGGATAAAGAGGTTCAAAGAAAGAGAGCCTATTAATTTTCCCTCACATTTAGCGGTAATTAACTGATATTATGATTACTTCATGCAAGATTTCAGACTATTTTAAAGCCAGCAGAACTAAATAGAACAAAATAAACAAGCAATTAAAGGTTGAGAAATCTTTTGGCTTCAACAGCACACTTTCCTATTGACTACTTCAAGCGGATGCTGAAAATCCATCTATATTTTATATGAACTGAGAATTAATACCGCAATTTTCCACTTGCACATTTGGAAACTTCTATTCTTGGGGAAGTCAAAACAAGAGACAGTTCTGAATTCCAGCTCTGCTGGAAGGCACAAACAGCATGGGTTGTTCTGACGCGACATAGCCTCAGGAATTATAAGCTAGAGATGTGATACCTGGCAAATTTGCTGCTTCAGAAACAGGAACTTCATTGTCGCACCCAAGGACAAGGGCTGAATAAAGTGCACCACACTCACGCGTGCATGCACACACACCACAAAAAGGAAAGCGGCTGGTGATAGTAAATCACAAACAGAGCAGCAGGATTTTATACAGGAAAGCTAATATCAGATAACATTCTAAGCACAGGACTGTTTGCATTTCACAATGCAGTCTAAATTCAAATAGGTGAAAATTAATTGTACAGGATGCATTTGTAATTGCTCCAAGAATAAATGCAAACTATTGGAAGCAATAAGAGAAAGTATTTAAATGAGATTTATCATATGAATCGAGGGGGCAGCAGCAATCTAGATACAACTTTAAATCAATGTATAAGCCATAAACTAAAAGTAAACATCTCAAAACGAACTTCCTCTCAAAATTACTCCACCTTGGCAGGAGATTATAAATCAATCCTCATATTGAAATGACAAAACCTGTTTGAAGGGAAACTGAGGTACAACAAAGTGCAAAATTCAGTGGTCTTCTACCGACTTTCACTATGAACTCACTAGAGTTTGCATATTCATCCAATTGCCTCGGAATTCAACTGGTTGCCCCTGCAAAGTAAGAAACACTTTTCCATCATCCTGTACGCTCATAAACATTGTTTTCAAAGATGATAGATCTCACCTTGTCACTCAACACCAAGTTACAGCAGTCAAATACAACAAAACTCCGCGGTCCAGTACTCTATCCACTGAGTTGATCATTCAGTCCCCTACTTCCCTAACCAGCATTATCCCATTTCTCTGTCCTTCACTCCTGACCTTACTCCATTTGCCTGAGGAAGACGACGCCAATGAAAACAATCATCAAGGAAGTGATAGCCAGAATGCTCACAGCAGAGGATTTCCAGTGGACATTCAGCCTCCCAGACGGAGCAGCTGAGTGCTGCATAACAAAACAAATGTCCCAAGTAAGAATTAATATTATCAAGGGGGGATGCCTGCAGGGACTTAAGAAATACACATAATGTAAATACAGAAGGGCAGTGTGTATGACACTGAAGAGACTAGACACAAACACCGTATCAGCAACTGGCAGAGATGCTGGCTTTTCAGAAACTGGTGTTTTGGAATAGATCATCCTTCCACATACTACACCTGCTCCACCTGTAAGACCAAACACCTCACAAAAATCTTTCTGAGGTCCTCCAAAAATTCTGTTAAGTCTTCTTTATTTAGGACACAGGCCTAAGGGTTTAAACTAACAAAGCTGGCACTGCCATGCTTCATCCCGCCCTCTCCACTCCCTCCCCGAACTCCTGTGCTCTCATGCCACCACTGAAACATGTCCAAACCTGGACTAAGCCCGTTTCAGGAACGTAACAAACAAAAGCTCTTTGCTTTCTTGTAAGGACAGTTTTCTGCTGGTCTAGTTTCCAAACTAAATCGCCAAAGGACCAAGTGAGTATCAGGATGAACAAAGAAAAGAGTGTGAGAGTACCCACAGATAAGGGCAAAGATAAGAATGTAACAGCAACATATAAACTCAGGATGATAAGGACAATTGTAGTTTTATCACAGAATATTTTCAGTCCGCAGCAAGACAAACTTAGTAAGAAAATTGGTCTAGGGGGGAAAAAAAAAAAGGAAGAAAAAAAAAAAGGAAGAAAAAAAACCCGCCCAAATCACAAAGGCAGATGTTATCATTTGTAGGCTAACACACAGACACTCCATAGATAAGTTCAGGTCTCAGGTAAACAGCAGCTTTGTTTTCATTGTTTCAACAGGATGTGAGGACGTCCACCTATGGTTTAGAATAATTTAATGAATGCTAGTGGAATCAGACACTCCACTAGATGATCCATTTCCAACAAATGAACTGATTTTTCTTGTATGCAGATCATCCAGAAAAAAACTGAGCTAGTAAAGATAATCAAGAGAACTTCTGAGTTTGGTTTGAAGAAGTTTTTCCTAAGTTATCTAGAAAGATGGCATTAGTAATGGCCATTGAACACATTGAGCAACACTGAGCTTTTTTTAAGCAATAATACAAGTCACAGTAAATTCCTTCATCTCTTGGCAATTACACTTGTTAAATGCATTTATCTCACTCTTGTTTTCTTCATACAATGGCACACACAGTCACTACACTAAAAAAAACTTTCTGCTTTTGAAAAATTATCTCCACATCATCAAGACAGGCACACTAACATCCTATGGATTTCCTGTTTTTATTGTCTAAAAATCCTAGAATCACAGAATGGTTTGTGTTGGAAGGGACCTTTAAAGGTCATCTAGTCCACCCCCCCTGCAATGAGCAGGGACAGCTTCAACTAGATCAGGTTGCTCAGAGCCACGTCCAACCTGACCTTGAACATTTCCAGGGATGGGGCATCTACCACCTCTCTGGGAAACCTGTGCCAGTGTTTCACCACCCTCATCGTAAAAGATTTCTTCCTTATATCTTGTCTGAATCCACCCTCTTTTACTTCAAAACCATTACCCCTTGTCCTTTCACAACAGGCCCTGCTAAAAAGTCTGTCCCCATCTTTCCTGCAGGCTCACTTTAAGTACTGAAAAGGCCACAATAAGGTCTCCCTGGAGTCTTCTCTTCTCAAGCTCAACAACTCCAACTCTCTCAGCCTGTCCTCATAGCAGAGGACTCTGAACTCGAATTCTTTGAACATCTTCGTGGCCCTCCTCTGGACTTACTCCAGCAGGTCCATATCTTTCCTGTGCTGAGGGCTCCAGAGCTGATGCAATACTCTATGTGGGGTCTCACCAGGACAGAGTAGAGGGGCAGAGTCACCTCCCTTGACCTGCTGGTCATGCAGGATACGGTTGGCTTTCTGGGCTGTAAGCACACATCGTTGTCTCACGTCCAGCTTCTCATCCACCAGCACCCCCAAGTCCTTCTCAGCAGGGCTGCTCTCAATCCCTTCATCCCATGAAAATGGTCACTTCCAGTTAATAACATCCCCCTCCTTTATCTCCCTGCCAGGAAAAAAAATACAGATACAAGATCCTCCCACGTGCAAACTTGCCTGTGAAATAAGCTCTGTACACAACACACAAGTGCTATCTTTACGCACGGACAGATGTGCTCATTCCTTACTAGAACAGAGATTAAACTCACTAAGATACAGGTGCTAATGTACGAAGAAAACTTTGGCTATTCTTCATTGTGTACAGTTTTCCAGGAAGCAACCGGGAATCTGAATCCTATTGCAGGTCTACAGGTCCGTAGCGTTCTGCATTCTGGAGAGGAACTTCTCAAGAGCACAAATATCTAATTTATGTATATGAGAATCGTCAAGAGACTCCATTGGTTCTTTCGTGGACAGTCTAGAAACAGAGTGAGCTAAAATACAATATTTTTTCCAGTTTTCTGCATAACCTAAAGATAACTCATTAAACAGTAATTTATCTCAAGCATTTAGAGAGATTTAATGACATTTTGAGTACCTTCCTTCATGATTTCTGAATCTCCTTAATGGGATTCCCCACAGTAGCACTACAGAAAAACAATAAGACAGTGAGATAACAGGGGAACATACTGTATTAAGCACTCCAATTTTCTGATTCTTAAAGAGTGTTGGCCATGCAACTGTGATAGATAACACATCGATAACATGTCAAGTTGCAAAAATTGGAGAATATTATGAAATTCAGAAGCACAAAAGGCACATTCGTTTCAAGAACCTGAAGCGTAAGGGCTTTTCCCACCCTCCTCCTCCTTAAATGCCTAACCCGCTTGATATTCCTTCTGACTTCTAGGTTCTAAAGTTTTTTGCAAGTATTTGGATGCCTTTCACTTTCTGTACGCATAGTTCAATAAAAACCAGTAGCTCTTTCAATAAGAGAATACTCTGTAAGATGATATCTATTAACCAGAAAGTGGAAGAAATCATAGATTTAAACCCCAGTAAGATCCAAAGAAAAGAAGTAAGGCCAACGGAGGAACGTAACATACTATTTCTGGAGCAAGGCCTGTGACTATGCAAGCAGGGTGGTCCTATCCCACCCACTGAGCAACACATCTCTATAACCCTAGCTACGTATTTTATGTTTGCTTGCAAAGGCAAGCATGGATGTTGGAATGTGAGAGATACGGACGAGACATGGTGAAGCGAGATGGGAGATTACCAATCTGACTACTACAATTAAGGGGTGAATGACATATTAACATCAAGCAGCATGCAAAGAATGCAACAAAGTTAGTTACACAAAACAAAATGGGAAAACTTATTTGCAATAACAAGTTAGTACAATGCCACAATAGCTAAAGGCCCAACGGCTTAGAGATACTCAAAACTTAACAAGAAAAGGCCCTGAGCAACCTGAACCAAGTTTGTCCTGCTTGGAGCGAGGGGTCTGAACAGATGACCTCCTGAGATCACTTTCAACTCATATTATTTTATATTATTTAGGAAAGAGAGAAGACTGGGAGCCTCCCATAAAGAATATTAAACCAAACCCCAAAATATTAAGCTATTCTCTAACCAAGTATATATTGATATTATTTCAACCAGCAAACTAAAAATATTTTGGTATCTGCTAGCCCACCAGACCTTAATTTTCCATACCTTGTAACTAAATAAGCGTGCACTGTTGCTTAGATATAAACCTAAATCCCAGGATTTTTTTTAAAAAGTTGCTGTAGGCATTACTAGGTTAACAGGTCATAGTAATTCATGCAGTTCATTTAATTCCGAATTCCTCTCTAGTGTACTTTTACTATTTTTTACTCAAATGAATGCAAAAAGCTCTAATTTAGTCAAAACTCCATTATGCAGAAGAGTATCACCTTTAAGGCAACAGGACCAAGTCAGACAATATACCACAAAACCTGACATCCAGCAATTCCTGTCCTTCCATCCGGAAGCAGCATAACAAGCATTGCCAATTTGAGAGCTCTCCTAAATTTATCAAACAACAAGCACTGAGCTTTGGTTTTACCACCAGAGTTTCCCTGCACACTGAATTTCTTCCAAGAAACGAGGGTGAAGACTCAGAAAGAGCACTGAGAGGACCGATATATGACTACAGTGACTGAAGTTTCAACATTCAAGCATACAAGCAATTACAGCTCAAAGTAATTTCTCTGGGTGCCGCCTTCTTTTTATACATTACACTATTTGGTCTAATGCTGATGACGCTTTATTGAGAAGTCCAATGTATCTTATTCTGGTCTCAGAATATAACCACTCAAATTGCTAGCTAATATACATTATTCACACATGGAGAAAACACACCATAGTCACTGGAGCATCAAGCTGGTATCTAAAAGATGTACAGGGCTATTTTAGCCTTTTTCAAAGTCTGACGTTTAATTCAGCAATAGGTACCGAGGCAAGCATTAAAACGCTGTTATTAAAAAAACCCAAATGTTTATGGATAAAGCAGACACGTGAAACTATGCACAAAGTAGAAAACAGGTAGATTATTCTTATACAGCTCTGCATAATGCAAACTAGTACACAAGTTTTAGCGAGTATACAAGTAATTAAATACAACTGCCACAAAACTCACCTACTAAGGCTTCTAAATAACAGCACAACATCATCCCACTTACAGCACACAATTAGACGGCATGAACTCAGAGTTTGTTCTGTTAAAGTCCACCGTCTGTTTTACATTTTTTCCCCACCATAATACAGCTCCTCTTCCTCCCTGATTAGTGGCCCGAGGTTTTGTCCTATTAAAAAAATGTGAAACAACTGAAGTTCGTACTGTTTACCAACAGCTTCAACTTACAACCTAAATTAGGCAACCAGAAAGACAAGGAAGATCTCTTCACTTTCCTTCAAACAGAGACTTTTTCTATTTTATTCCATACAAACAGATAAAAGTGGAGAATATAAACTTCTTTCTAACAAAAGGTTTTGAAGATTAACTACTGTATAAAGCTGAAACAAAAGCAAGATTTGTGTTATTTAGTAAAACAGTCCAAAGAGAAAGCATAAAAGGAGGATCTGTGACTCAAAGCGGAAATAAAAGCAGTGATTTAGGGAAAAAATCTAAGATTAATGACTGCAAAGTCACAAAGGAGAGTTCTGAAAGCAGTCAAGGAGAAAACTGGAAGTTTCCCTGCTGGTAAGCAAGAAGCTTTTGATAAAAAAGCTTCATATGAATCACTTCCTTTGCAAAGATTGTTACAAGGCCAAATTTCTGTAAAGACGGGCACTTGCACACCAGCTTCCACTATGATGATCTGAATTCTTTAAGGGAATTATTTTAGTTATAAGGATTCTAACATATTCTAATATTAATTATTTAATGGATACAGTCCAGTAGAAGAAATATCAGTATAACTAAAAATTCGAGCAGATACCATATTCATTAATTTCTGCCCATACAGAAGGCTGTATAGGTTTAGGCTGAGAGAGCTGGGGCTGTTCAGCCTGGAGAAGGCTCCGGGGAGACCTGAGAGCAGCCTTTCAGTATCTGAAGGGAGCCTACAGGAGAGCTGGAAAGGGACTCTTTGTCAGGAAATCTAGTGATAGGACAAGGGGTAATGGTTTTAAATTGGAAGAGGGGAGATGTAGATTAGATATTAGGAAGAAGTTCTTTACTGTGAGGGTGGTGAGGCACTGGAACAGGTTACCCAGGGAAGTTGTGGAGGCCCCATCCCTGGAAGTGTTTAAGGCCAGGCTGGATGGGGCTTTGAGCAACCTGCTGTAGTCAGAGGTGTCCCTGCCCATGGCAGGGGGGTTGGAACTTGATGATCTTTAAGGTCCCTTCCAACTCTAACCATTCTATGATTCTATGATTCTGTGATTCTGTACCTGAGTAATGATCTGAATCACACCCTCAATGGCAGCAAACTCCAAATTCTACAGTTTTGGAATAAACATAGGGCCTATAGCCATCTTTTTAAAGTCAAGTCTTGAAGAAAGCAGAAGGCAGCAGAAGAAAACAACCACTTTTTAATACAATATGGTACTACAAAACTGGTATTCAAGAAGAGCACAGTGAGCACTGAAAGCTTTTCCTCCAAAACTTTAAAATTTGGAGGAAAACCCCTCAGATTTTATGACCGGGAAAAGCAAAGGAAAACAGCTCTTTTTGCCTAAAAGACTAACAGTGAAATTGACTGCTGTATTTTCATTCTTACCTTTATTAAATCTTTATTCACTTTCAAACCCCTTGCATACTTAGGGTTTTAATTGTCCAGAGTTATTTCCCATCACAGCCTTAAAACTGCAAGCACCCCCAAAGAACCGCCAGAAAGCAACGCAAACTTCTGCTGTTTCAACCAAAAGATGAACATCCATACATTCTCCTCAGCACAGTGAAGAAATGTGGTTTTATTTTAGAAAGCAAAACAAACAAAACTCTTCACCCAAAAAGGCTGGAAGTAAAAAGCTGGAATCAGACATTTAAGCATCCCTTGGTGAGAAGCAGCGACTAAGTGTTTTGGCAAAGCATCATTTAAATTTCACTGTAGATATTAGAATTTTTGGCGACTGATTTACTGCACAAGTCTAATAGTATTTTGTAAAGGCCTCTTGATTAAAACCCTGACTCCATATTTTTTTTAAATACTGCAGGATTAGGCTTTAAGGAGCCATCTCCATACTCACTAACCTGAAGGTAAAATCTGGCAGGGACTTTGCTGCATACAGTGTGCTATAAATCTCACTGTCCCAGCGTGACTTGGGAGCACACCTGAACCAAAGTCTCTGGAGAAGAGCACACTCCACTGTGGAACATCTGAGAGAGCATGATCTACTCCGTAAGCCTTCTATGCAGCTTGGACAAAACAATCTGACGATATTTTAAACCTTAGTTGTAAATCGGAGAACTTAAAGCTGCTCTTGCCAATACATTTGAAGCTAGCTGAGCTATAAGCCCTGGAAAATGAAGAATATCTTACTTTATTTTTCAATGTAGTCCTAAGTAAACTACAGTAATACTGAAAAAAGCCTCTAGGAAATCCCATTTAGACAGTTACATGAAGTGGATATCCAAGCTGCCATCATAAGGCAGAAAACACCAAAAGTAACACTGGAATAGAAACTTTGAAGTTGCTTTCTTACATGCAGGTATTACAGTTGACACTTTTTTCATGGAATGGTTTGGGTTAGAAGGGACCTTCAAAGATCGTCTTCTGCCGTGGGCAGGGACGTCTTCCACAAGGTCAGGTTGCTCAAAGCCCCGTCCAACCTGATCTTGAACACTTCCAATGATGGGGCATCCACAGCTTCCCTGGGCAAGCTGTTCCAGTGGCCCACCCTCATCATTCTTCCTTTTGTCCAACCTAAACCTACCTTCTTTCAGCTTAAAACCATTGCCCCTTGTCCCATCACTACATGCCCTGGTAAAAAGTCTCTCTCCACCTTTCTTATAAGCCCTTTTAAGTCTTGAAATGCCACAGTAAGGTCTCCCTGGAACCTTGTCTTCTCCAGGATGAAGAACCCCAAGTCTCTGTGTCTTTCTTCACAGGCGGAGTCTCAGGAGAGTAGAGTACAGGGTATTTATTTAAGTGCACAAATTTATCTGAAAGACAAGCTTGCTGGGTAAGAACAAGAGTCGTTGGCTGAAATTCAGTGCCTTACGTCAGCCAAAGTCGTTCTAGATCACCACAGCGATCCTTTCCAGCCTAAAAATCAGTTGTTTAACCTTTAGTCACACATGTACATATTCTACTTTCAACAATACAGGCACCAATTTTTCAATGCCCTGTGCAAGCAATAAAACATTCTGGCACGTAACTTGTAAAGAAAACCTGCAAGAGCTGCATTGCTTCATTGACTTCCACCTAGGAAGAACTGTGACTAATAAAGAAAGAGGCTACTACACAAAAATATCTACAAAGCTATTTTGAAACGCATGCAATGCAGAAACAACTGTTTTTCACTGAAGATTGTCTTCATTTGATCCAAGTTACAGAGCCTGTTTACCAACCTTTCTCATCCCAAAAAGAAAAAATACAAAAGGACTGAACTTCAGTTTTACTAGGAATAGGACCATTCATGTTTCATAGCATTATCCAAAGGGAAACAAACACGGGTATAGAAAGTTATAAGGGTAATAGTTGTCCTACTTGGCAAAGAGCAGTAAAAAATTTTGCTTGGCTACAGACGCAATTTTTAAGCCAACTTCACATATTGAAATTACACTTCTTTAAAAAGTGTTTAAAATTATGTTTTGACTGGAGAATAGGAAAGGATTACACTTGTACGTTAAAAGCAACGAAAGACTCATCATACACTATTTGATATGAGTTTATGTTCATCAACATCTTTCCATCAAGCTCCATATTTTGGTACTCATTGCAATGCTGACTGATGAATACAGTATATTCCAAACCTAGGTTTACTTTTGCATGCAGAATAGCTTCTAATTAGAAGTATCTCAGCTGTGCAGAGAACACACAATATATTTGTATATATATTGTCCTCATAATAATGAACAAGGTAATATTGTGAACTCAGCAGATTTTTAAAAGAGATGCAAATAACAATTAACCAAATACATGTAGCACTTAACCATTAAAATATCATGGTGAAAACAATCTTTGTCTCTCATAATTCCATTTTTCAAATAGGATCATGCAGATCTCAAAAAAAAAAAAAAAGAGATCACAGGAATAGGATTTGTACACTCTGCATAATATTCAACAGGTTCTCCTGAACTGCACTTCTAATAAATATCAGAACTTCTTTGTTGTCTAGAAATCTCTCTACGTTGTTGTTAAGGCTATCTGCGGCTTTTAACTATTTGAAGATGGATATTTCTTACACTTATCATTGAGATGCAGTACACAAACTGTTCTTCAAACTCATGAAAGAGCATAATTATTTAGAATACTTTGTAAAATGAGGGGAGTTACCAATGTTTTATTACATGCTGCTAAATCAAATGTAGCAACACTGTTCAAAAAACAAATGGAATTTTTTTCAATTAACAGACTAACCTCCTATGTCCTACAACAAATACTGCACTACCATAGTAACCCCAAAGCAGGTGATTTTTTTTTAGTCAATTCTGGCTATACCTGCCCCCTATCAGAAGAGTCAAAGGTATAGCCTATTTTGTTTGGGCCTGAATTTTTTGTTATTATATACAGCAACACACATGACTAAAACTCAAAAACTATTCTTTTTCCTGTGACTTTACGCAACTGTGCTTAGCAAGAATAGCGTAACACAATAGAGTACATCTGGGGCAGGGAAGGACATCACAACTGTATCAAGAAAATAAGCACCTACAGCTGCTTCTACACACTTTTGTGAAACTTCTTCATCAATCAACTGCCCATTTAAAATACCAGAAAGCAGCAGTCATATTGCTAACACACTATAATGCTACCCAAACCACCATGGCTTACCAAACAAATCTTATAAATGTATGATTTGCTGCACTGATTGACTCAATACCAACTTCTTTCTGTTTGTAGTACAAGGAAGGCTTTCCAGTTATGTTATTTTGATTGGATACACAGTGCAGAAACTGCAAAACAAGAATTCCATAAAGAATTTCAAACACAGCTTTGAAAATACACTGTTGACTAGCCAGAAGGATCATTTACTAAACAACACTGAGCTAAAAATTTATTTTGTAAAACAAAATAGTACATAATGTGGTTACAAAAAAGCTGCTTATTTTTCTTGAATTTAAATAACTTCTACATATAACTTAAAACATGAAGTGTATATGTATCTTTCTTTCAAGGATGATTTTGTAGCAAAAAATTAGAACATTGCAATGGTATCAACACAAGATTAACAAAACATGAAGATCTCAGAAAGGTGGAAAGAAAGAACAGATGAAAACAAAGATGTGAAGACAACAGTACAGATGAAAGCTCACTGATGGTCTGCTTTAAGGAACAAAAGGAGAGTGCCAAGTCTTATTGCAATTTCTTAATCAGTAACAGGAAAGGAAACAAATTCAGACCACTTACAGTTATCTATTTTTACTACTTTATGTAATATAAGGAAAGAGATGAGAAAAAAAACAGGACCAAGAGGTGATTCCTACAGTGCCCTGAACGTGAATGCCCACAGCTTTTCATGTTCCTCCCAGCTACCCCCAATTGAACATACTCTTCCCCTGTGCCTGCACCAGTTCCTAAACGAGCTGGGATCAGCTACCTCAATGGCAAGACTCCCACCTACCCCGGCAAGCTGCCAGCCACCCCGAGGAGCACACGAACACCAGTTCACCCGCCAGTGTGAGCTTAGCGAAACTCACAGCTTGCCGAACACACAAAACGTCAAACTCTCCAGTGCAATTCTGAACAGAAATCACCTAGTCTCTAAATCAGGGAAAGTGGGTGAACCTACGGCGCGGATTACATCAAAAAGAAGATCATACCAGATGAGCACACGCGGCCCACAGAACAGCCTATGGTGTTCTGCACCCAGCTTCCGCCTGTGCAGCTAAAACTGCTTAGGAGAACTCTGCACCATTCCTCTGAGCAATTACATGTCTGCGTCCTTGCGCTTTTAGCTTGCTGTACTGGGTTGCCACGCTGAAATGGGGGACACAGCATCTCACGCAACAGCACTGTCTCATCCTCAGCCTGACAGCTTCCCCACTTATCACCGCTCTGCCCTTCCAAGCTCTTTTTTCCAGGCTCCTGGAAGACAGGATGCTGTTTCAATAGACCTATCTAGGAGAGTAACTGTGATCTCCCACAGCAATAGTGGATGTAAATACCGTGTTGATAATAACCACTGGGAAGGATTTAAATTCCTATTTAACCTTTACATTATGGTTCCATGCACCTCCTTCCAGATCTCTCTCGTGCAGCTGATCAAGAGCAGGTAGCTGGCATTCACTTGCTTTTCTCCACGATGCTGGCAGTCCCAAGGCAGTTTGAATTTCGGGATTCCACTCTGACAGCCAGTCATCCAAGGCGTACCACATACGCCTACCACTAGCTGACCTCCAGACGTGCCAAAGCAATCACTTGCTGACCCTGAGCTACCGGAAGGAGCGAGTTCCAGGAGACAACTGCTCTTAGAGCGCTGCAGTCTCCCTCACACCGAGGACGGAGGTGTGCAAGATGCTCAGGGTCTTCCCACACAAATTTGTCTTCCAGAGGCACCACTGCCTTTCACAACTGCGCAGAACTGTACCGAACTATAATTATGTCCTTCAAAGAGGCAGCATGCATCATTTGTCTGCTGCTCACCAACAACATTCAAACTCCTGTTTACTTCATTTCCAAGAGTGTTGCTCCAACACCATACGAATTCTACAAAATCCTGTCATGCATGGATTTCTGCCATAAGCAAAGCAGGACATTCAACAGACCCAGCTGGGACAAGCCCAAGTCAGAAGAGCCAAGTTTCGGTGCCTCAGCAAGAGCATTCACAGGCTAAAACTGTTCCTTTGCAGAGGTCTCAAAGCCAACCGAGCTCATCCCCACTATGATGCACTTTGAGCAGGTCCAGCTGAGAGGATGCTGAGAAGCCTGTGATACAGTCCTCATCCAGCACGAACCTGACAGCACCAGGATGTGTTCACAGTGCAGCAGGAGCACACACATTCTCAACATGAGCTGGCAACATGCACTCACAGCCCAGAAGGCCAACTGCATCCCAGGCTGCATCAAAAGCAGTGTGGCCAGCAGAGCGAGAGAGGGGATTCTGCCCTTCTCCTCTGCTCTGGTGAGACCCCACCTGGAGTACTGCATCCAGCTCTGGAGCCCCCTACAATAATAGAGACATGGACGTATTGGAGCAGGTCCAGGGGAAGGTCACGAAGATGATGGAACGCTTCTCCTATGAAGGCAAGCTAAGAGAATTGGGGTTGTTCAGCCTGGAGAAGAGAAGGCTTGGGGAAGACCTTATTGTGGTCTTTCAGTACCTGGAAGGGGTCTACGAGAAAGCTGGAGAGGGACTTTTTACAAGTGCATGTAGTAATAGGACGAGAGGCAACGGCTTCAAACTGGAAGAGACTAGGTTTAGATTAGATCTCAGGAAGAAATGTTTCACCACGAGGGTGGTGGGGCACTGGAACAGATTGCCCAGGGAAGTTGTGGAGGCCCCATCCCTGGAAGCGTTCAAGGCCAGGTTGGATGGGGCTTTGAGAAACCTGGTCTAGCAGTAGGTGTCCTTGCCCACGGCAGGGCAGTTGGAACTTGATGATCTTTAAGGTCCCTTCCAACATAAACCATTCTATGATTCTACGATAACCAAAGTTTCTCAAACGCAGACACACAAGCTGAGAAAGTACGCCAAGAGAAACTTCCAGGTGAAGAAAACTCACTCCAGCTCCCACAAATCCCACAACTGGCAAGTCCCGCTCTCAGTCAGCAGTTTCCAGAACTTGGGTGCTGGCCAGAAGGTAATCTACCTAAAAGAGTAACTACTGTGCTTGGTGTATAGGTTTTTTAAAACATTGTTACATTTGTAAACAAACCAAAATTGTTTTTAAGTTATTATTAACACTGGAAAAGCATTCCATCTACACAAAGATTATAGGTGTCCTAAGAACATTACACTATGAAAATTACAAGTGAGAATTGCACTAAATATAAATAAGTTTTTTTGTTCTCAAATAACTGCAACTTCAGTTAAACTGTCTTCTAACTGTTAACTTTGGTGGGAAGATAGACTGACAGAAATATTTCCCATCAATAGTTACATTAAAAATAGTTTGGGGGTTTTTTTAAGGCTTGATTTCAAACCATTCAGTGTTACTCATTATTTGAAACTGAGGTTGTCAAGACACTGCATAAGCAACAGACATACATCCTTTATAAAGAATATCCACGTAGCTTTCAGAACAGAAGTGTAATACATTCCTTTAAAGGGATCACTTTTAGTTTTTAGTCTCTCCCCTAAAACATAAATAGATAAGGCAACTATTTATATCACTTATTAAAATAGTTTTTATTTTCTTCTCTTTATGAATATTGATATTTTCTTTTTTTAAATACTGACAAGAAATTTAAATACACAAACATCCCCTTCAAATTTCTGAACCCTCTCAGGAAAAAGCCTCTGGCTCACTAAGCAAATTTGAAATATATATATATTTCTGGAAGAATAATTTCTAATCTATTTCTGAAATTAGTTATTATGATGTATTGATACCGGCCCAGTTCCTTCCATCTGAACTTACATTTCTTTTTAATAAATGCTTTCCCTTAAAACATGTTATTCAAGGAACTAGATAGGAAATTCCTCAAACGTGCTACTTTTCCTGCGACATCTAGAAAGAAGCAATGCCCTCTGCTGTGCAGGGCGTGGAGGTTCACCTAAACCCAAGCGCAGCGTCCCTGCCCAGCTGCTTCGGTGAGACTGGCAGCCGGAAATCTCTTGCTTTGGAACAAGCCTACGTTTCTGCTCACGACACTGATCTCTGACACACACCTGATGGTTTGTACCCTGTTCCGGTAAAGTAAAAAGGTATTAACATAAGTTTTAACACATTGTGCTACATATTGCAATCCAGTGGCAAGCTATCAGACTGATATCCCATTTCCACATAAAATTTTTTTACAAACTTCACCACTCTTTTTTTAAAAAAAAAAAAAACAACAAACCCCCCCCCACACACATTTTTTAGACTATTTAGTTCACAGTGCACAAAAATATGCAATTTATTCTTAATCAGTTACTTCATTCTCACATTTTATTCTTGTTCTTAGTTGGTAACCCAGCTAAGAACACAGCTTAACAACCACTGCTCTACTCATATCAACAAAAATCATCACTTTCTACCTAAAAGGCAAGGTTTCCTATTTTGCTAGGCAGGTAGCTTCAATCTGCAAATAAAGGTAGCAGCTAAAGCATTTCCTGTCCTTCTAAAGATTTCTTTGTATGATTCCAAAGAGAAGAAAAGAACTTAAAACTTGTCTTTTTTTGTTGAGTTTAAGAATGCAAAACTGAAACATTATAAAAATGCAGGAAAAAAAGCATCAAGAAGTAAGCTGCCTCCTGTAGACAAGGTTAAATATCATGTGGGTTTCTCAGAACATTTTGCTTACCATGTTGCTATGCTTTTAACAATTTTGATCAACATTTAAGTGTCTGCTCTGTAACTTTGACTATTTGCAAATCAGTAACAACAGAACTATGAACTGAAGGTGAAAAATAAAACACAAGCCCCTAAAATATTACCAACATAGCAGCGAATAACCCTAGGCAACTACAAAGCAAGGTCAGCATTACGTACTGGCTGCTGTGCCCAAAAAATTTTAAAAAGCTACCTAGGAAAAATATCGTTGTGCTTTTTGAATTATCTGAACATGTGTCAACATGTCCATTTATCAAGCTTCCTGCCATTCATATAAAATAAGCCACTGCCTACCAAATACCACAGCATTCATGCAGTTTCAAAAATGATGGAAAACCAACTGATATAGAAAACCGGTGCAGAAACATCATCAAACCTCTGTATTTTTTTTCTTCCCTAAAGAAACAGAAACACTAAGAACCCAACTAACATCCCTATTCTCACAGGGCATAAGGTACATCAGAAGCCCGACAGCACTTTGTACCTGTCTATTTGCCAGCAGAGATAGGGAACACAAGCTTTCATGCGGATGTGGCTCAGGTAAGGGATGAGCAAGACCACCACACTCCTCCTGCTTGAAAGAGCAGATCCTGAAGACTCGTGGCACCCCAGAAAAGGACTGCAGCTACAGCCACCGGACCCCCTCCTGAGTAGAGCGTGTTGCTCCCCTTAGAAGGATTTTCTCAAAAGGTCTTCTAACACTTTGAGTTTTTCCAGCTGCATCCAGTACATTCTCCCACGAGTATTATGCAGCTCAAGGTTGCTCCCAGCTGTGGAAAGTTTCTTTACCAAATAACACACTTCCTAGCAATCAAAAATCAGTTAAAATTGGTGAAAAGGTGATTGCAAGAAAACTGCACAGAACCAACAGATTACACTGCAAGTCAGATCCTTTTCACCTTCCTCTTGTATCAGTATCCCATCTTCCACTGCTAATTCATTCTCACCAAAACCCACCCTCTCTTCTGCACGCTCTTTTGAGAGCAAACAGTAAATAATCATCAATCACACTTGGGCTCACCGAGCACTTTGCTAACTAAGCTAAAAACAGGATGAAAACAAACTCGTGAGAATCTTCTTTCATCTCACTGTTATGCTTTTAAAATCACCGTGTCACTGCAAACCAAGCTACTGGTTTTCCTCTTGTTCAAGTGAGAAAGTAATTCAGCACAGCATAGAGAAATCCAGAGTTGTAGTCCAGCATTATTGCATATAATGCAGTCATCATTGTACAATTCTAGTTTGATTTCTGTATTGCATTTGTACTTGTATACGTAATTGCATTTGGACATGATGTTGTGAATACTATGTAACATGAGAGTTAGTTCAGAACCTTTAAAGGCTTGATGACAACTTCTTTATAGCTAGAAACAGAAAAGAGTATGTTCCTAGTGTCTTACTTCAACAGGAAAAAAAATAAAAAATCAACCCCCCAAATCCCAAAGTAGTATTCACTCTCTTCTACAGCTAGATCACCTGGATTTCTTCCCAAACTCTTCCGTGGACATCCCCCATGGACACCACCTGAGCCAGCAGCCTGGGTTAGACCTTCATCCTAGCATAACCAGCCTCATCAGTGTGGATATTCAACAGAAAATAGCGTGTTACAGATGACACTGTAATTTGGGATTTCACGTCCTGGATTCAGTGACAGAGGCATTTCTAGTTCTGCACTCCCAGTACTAAACCAGTCCTGCAATATTAATCTACAGCACTAACCTCCATAGCCTACCAGGCACACTCCAAGTAACCCCAGCCCCTGATGTGGTCCAACAGAACTGGAAAACTTAGAAAAAGAAGAGTGGCAAGGATGAAGAGCAGCACAGACTCACTTCCACCTGAGGAAAAATCAGAGGTCAGGGTTTTTCAGCCTGGAAGAGCTATTCTGGGATACCTTAGTACACACACTGCTTTTTTCTGCTTCCCTAAACATCTGTCAACGGTCACTGTCACAACAGACACTGGGGCAAAATCAGCATGACAAAAATCAACACAACAGCCAGATAAAGTGACGGTTATTCACAAAATATCTACATTGGCTTTACCCACTCACAGTCATTCTTTCACAAATTTCACCCACTCATATTCTCACACCCGCAGACTCACAAGAAGCATATACCCAAATGGTCTGGGCAGGACCACTTGGGTGCAACACCAAGGATGAAGGACACCAGCTATCAAGGTCTCACCACATCTCTCATGTTCTTCCTGTTTGGCAATGATGAACTAGGTTTTGGACAAATCTTTTACACCCTTCAGGAGTCAACAGTTGTTTACAGGGCGGTCCTTTGCTCCAGAATCTTACTTAATGCAGCCTCAACAGTAGACGGCTGCTCACTATCTCTTCATGTTTACTTTCATGGTGGAGTAACGGGAAAACAAACGGCACATAAGATATGAGACATGTGTTGCCCTCCTCCTGTTGTTCACAAACAGGGTCTGCTCTTGATGAATCATGTGTGCTCCAGGCTTATCAAAGTGCAGGCCTTGACAAGAACATCGTGATCCTCAACTTTACTCCTAAGAATCACAGAATCACAGACTCATTTAGGTTGGAAAAGACCTCTAAGATCATTGAGTTCAACCTTTAACCTAGCACTGCCAAGTCCATCACTAAACCATGTCCCTCAGCACCACATCTGCATCTCTTAAATACCACCAGGGATGGTGACCTGAACCATTTCCCCAGGCAGCCTGTTCCAATGCTTGATAACCCTTTTGGTGAAGAATTTTTTCCTAATATCTAATCTAAACCTCCCTGGCGCAACTTGAGGCCATTTTCTCTTGTCCTATTGCTTGTCAATTGGGAGAAGAGACTGACCCCCACCTCACTACAACCTGTTGAGAGCGATAAGGTCTCTCCTGAGCCTCCTTTGCTAAAAAAAACCCAATTCCCTCAGCCACTCCTTATAAGACTTGTGCTCTGGTTTTCCACGTTAACATACACCATCCTTTCAAACTCTGTCCTACCGTTTGAACACCTTCACCCACGTGTTCCATTCATACCAGACTTCCTATTTCCACTACAAATCTCTAGAGTACTGACGTAACAGATGTTTGATCGGACCCGCTAAAATTGTGTTAATTAAAAGACGTTCCACATCCTCCCTCGCCTGCAGAAGCCAGAACACAGTTTTGCCCACAGAGCTGTACCTGGCATTCTACACACCCAAAACAACCCGCATGGTTTCTACGTTAGGTTTTTGCAGGAGCACGTTAAAGAGAAAGCGTAAGCGCTGCCGGCGTGGCTGTCGGACATTCAGCAAGCGGAGTGAAGCGGTGAGAAGAGACAAAGGCGCGGGAGCAGGCAGGCAGAGAGGAGGGCTGTGCGGGGAGCCGGCATTCCAAGGAAACAGCGGCGGGGAAGCACGCGGCCGGCGGCGGAAGGCGGCGGCGGGCCCGCAAGGAGGCCCTGCCGGGGCAGCCAGGCCAGACCCGCCCCCGGACGCTGCCCCGGCCCGGCCCCCCC
>VZSF01007321.1:281579-396208 GCA_013398295.1 Chionis minor
CGCCGCCCCGGGGGGGCCGGGCACCGCCCCGCGCGCGTTTGCTGCAGGAGCCGACCCAGCTGCCGGCGGCGGCCGCTCTCCTCCGCTGAGGCGGCGGGAGGGGGCAGCGCAGGGAAAGCGGCCCCCGGCCGCCCGGGCAGCCGGTCCGGCCGCCGGGGACGGGAGGCAGGTGCGTCCGCGGCAGGAAGGCGCGCAGCCCCGGCAGGGAAACTTAACCTGCGACCGCCTGCCCAGGGCTGCTGGAGCTCCCGGGGAGGGCGCTGGCAGGGCAGGGGGCAGCTGAAGCCTATGCGAGGCTGCAGCTGCAAATCTGAGGGTAATAAGTTACAGGACCAACAAGGCAGCTGCTTGGCATTAAAAAAAAAAAAACCAAACCCAAAGCCTAACTCTGGACTCGATGACCCTTCCGCTCATCAGTTAGACAAATAAAAAGAAAAAAGAACCCGTAGAACAAGGATCGTGTTCTGGAAGGACCTGCCCGATGTGGTATCGGCCTTACAGAAGCAGAGCTCCCCAGGCTGCGTTGTTCAGCTCTCTGAGGTTCCGGTGTTACAGGTGGCTGGAACAGGCTGAGGACATTTCCTAATGTCATCAGGGCGGTTTAATTTTACGTAAGCCAGGAGAAGTCAACATGGGCCTAGTCTTTCCTAGAAATGTCAAGCTTCCCCCTAGTACAGTAGTACGTATCAGCACTACCTGGAAACCAAATTTAAAGGACTGTTTCAATTAGAAATAAACATTTCTTACTTATTTATATAATCTTCCATATTCATAGGACAACACATTCCTCATATACAGGTTTTTATTAAGCTGCTCACATATAATTAAGCATATATACTACATCTGACATGCTAACAAGGTTGTCAGGACCCAAGTTTTTTCTCCTCCAGACATCTGTGGCAGTTGAAGTTTCATAGATCTCACACAAATGTTTCGAAACTTGTTTCCGGTTCTAAGCGTGGTGATAAACGCTTGCCAAAAGTTCTAATCTTAGCGACACCGTGTGCCAGAAACATACAAAACACAAGATAATTGAAGAGTACAACAGCTAAAGCAACGCGTAGAAGAAAGATCTTGTAAGAGTGCTGTGGTATGACACTGTGCACCTCTCAAAACGGATTTCTGGGGTCTTAAACAGGAATAGGGGTGCTAGTGGTACAGGCTTTTCACAAGTGAAAAAAAAATAAGACTGTGTAGCAGATGTTTTCGATGGTCAGCCTACAAGGGAAACATTAGTGTCTGAGAGCAATTCTCTTGATGCCTAAAGAAGAACCACTTCTTTTTTATGCTCAGGCTCATTCTTCCAGTCCATGCTTTGTTAGTGTAAATGTGACAGCACCATGTGTGAATTAAGATGAAATTATTCACGACTGATCAAAAGCTCAGAAGAGTATCTTACCACATTAACATCATGTACAAAAAAAACCATGCTGAAACTGTTATTGCAACTGAACCAAACCAGCACTACTAGGCATCTTGCTTCCATTTGTGATGGTCAGAAGTTTCCTAGGCAGATAATCCAAACAAAGCAGTAAGTTTTAGATGTTATGTAGTACCCTACCTGCATCTGTTGTATGAGGAACACGCTCGTAAGACAGTACGTCCCTACCCACGTGTAATCCTGCTATGAATAACTTGTTTAAAGCCCACTGCAGCAGAAGTCCTTTCTTTAGCTGGGAGTGATCCTCCTAGCCTAGTGTCCCATGCAGGCAACACTTAACTGAAATAATCACAAGGGAGTGAAGTAAGAAGCTTCAGTTTGGCAGCAGCAGTAGATTCATAATGATTAAGTTGAGCAGTTGTTACAGATGCAAAAGGAGTTATGTATCCACAGTATATGTACATTATAATTAACTTCTCAAAAGAGTTTTTCCATTGCTGTATTTTAAAGGTTGCCTTCAAATTACAGCTAAGTCCTTTAAATGCTTGAAAGGCATAAAAATTCCCCTTCCCACACAAAACCCCAAACAATGTATTTTAGTTTCAAAAATATCTTGAACCCACAAACAAGCTTGGTATCAGTTAATCTGGTAAAATAGCTACGTGCTAAGTAAAAGCACATCTGGTGGAAAGAGCGCAAAGAATGTTACAAGTGTGCTTAGTTTTTGCTTGCAGCATCTGGCAGTGGGTAGCAGGACAGAGGCAGGAATCTCAGTGGGTCTCCTCCTGTGTCTGTTCTGCAATAGTTTCTGTGGCACTGGCATTGGCAGCAGAGTTGAGAACGTCTCCAAAGTCTCCCCCGGCAGGTTTGCTTCCTCCAACTTTGGACTAGAACATAGAGAGAGCCTCAACATAAAATTGCAGTTACTTGGCATATCAAACACGCTTAACTGTATAAAACCAGTACCTCTGCGTAAGTAAGTTTAATAACTCTTTTCAGCAGAGCAGCTTTTCCAGGACTGGGCTACCTCCACAATACTCGAACGACAAGTCTTTAAGTATCATGTGGAAAGCAATCGCCACCAGTGGATTAACACGGCAGTCTCCCTTTGACCGACATACACAAAGCATGAAGCACAGCCCTCACTCCGGGGAGTCTGAAGGTTGACACACCCTCTGTTAAAAATGGATACAGCCGTTCAAGCCATTTAGGCTTTGAAAGATTCCAAGTTAAAACCCTCTTCTGTATTGCTCAAGAAAGAACCTTGAGCAGCTCCCAGTCTCAACAGCAATTCCCGAGATCTTCAGTGGAGCATAGCAACTATTTTAGCTTCTCCAGGTAATGTGTTTGCCTTTTCACTTCCCTCTACAATATGTACCCTGTGGGATGGCAGGAGTGTTAATGCCAATTAGTTTGCAAGGGAATGCCTAGCTCCCTATGCTACTGCTTGCATGCTTCGTCATCCAACCCAGTGTGCCCATGAGAACTGTCAAATCTGGTTCCAGTTATGTGTATTAGTTATTTTTGAAGTGATTTTTTTTAGCTGTAGAAGCTGTTAATGCTTGTTTCTGGCACTGGAGGCTTCTGTGAGTAAATTTTAAATTAAGGCATGATGGCCTTGCATATTTTATGCTGGAAATAAGAGAAACATCCCAAACTATTCTCGGGTGTAGGATACTAGTCCTTAGGAAGGCATGGAAATAAAAGCCTATACCATTTTGGATACCTAATACCTAATATGTCATACTAGCTCTTTGTGCAAGTTAGCTAGCTCTTAGTCCTTCTAGTTAAAGGCATCCTCCTGTAAAGAGGTGCAGGAAGCCCATTTTTTATTCTCAAATCATTAGGCAGAGAAACCATTTCCACAGTACTTAAAAAGATGTCATCTAAGCACCTTCAACAGTTCACCAATAACTAGAAAACAGGCTACCAAGCATCCACTTCAGTCTTTTCTCCACATCCACTGCTCCAGAATCACCAAGGCGTTTTGGTAATACTTACCTTTAAGTTTTCAACTTTTTCCTCAAAGGATTTGAAAGTAGGAGAATTTCTAGGAAAATAATAAATAAAAAAAGGAACCAGAGAATTAAAAACATATCTGGTTAGACTATAAATATCAAGAAAACAAGCAGACAGTTGCTTTTTCCAATGTCAACATGAGGTTTGTTTGTTTGGGGCTCTTTCCTTGTTTTAAGGGTATCCTAAAAATAGTTTAGATCTGGATCTCCCCAAGTACGACTAAACTAAAGTTCAAACACACTCAAGTTGCAGCTGATTTGTATCTTTGGCAACTAAGCGTTGCCAGGGTCAGTGATAGGATCTTTCATCATGACATGGAAGGGAGAACTGGTAAGTATTTTAGGTTTAGCTTATTATTCCCAGTGATTTCAAACAAATTTCTGGCTTAAAGGATTTGTTCAGAGAAGCTTAGTCATCACTTCTGGTTAGCCTAGTACATTATTGCTGAAGAAAGCTTGTCATCAGAATTTTTTCACTTGTTATAGTTAAACTAGTTAATAGGCTATGTGTTCAGTTAACAAAACATGGTCCGCAGTGGCATTTTCTGCTAACACGTTAAATTTAAGGGGACAGCTGTGATTACAAACGCTAAGTTCTGCCCATGAAGAGCAGGACAGCTTGGGGTTTTCAATGCTGAGGGCCAGTTTAGGGTCAGAAGAGTGGCTTAATGGTCCAACTACCTGTCACTACCATTTGTAAATTTGTGCAATAGCTTGTACACCTCTTCTGCCTTTATGCAGGGTGGAAAATGCTTGCCTTCAGTGGACAGAGACTAAGGATTCGTAGCAGACCCAAAAACAAATTACAAAGATGAAAGACAGGAGGTTGTTTGTTTTGGTTTTTGGGGTTAGTTGTTTGGGGTTTTTTTCCCCAAAAAAGAAGTCTTAAGCTTCCCATCCCCCTTTGGTATTTGTGTAGGTCACTCACACTTACCCACACTCTTTCATTTGGGAAAGGACACAGTGACACACACATACATATAAAGAGAGAGAGAGAGAGAGAGAGAGAGAGAGAGAGAGAGAGATCTCAAACCAGACTCTCAGGAGATGGAGGGACACAGTGCCAAGCAAGGGCAGAGAAAAGGCAAGCACTCCAGGTCAGCAAGAGACTTCTTGTGAAACCACAGTATTTTTTACTCACTTTCATTGTTCTGAACCAGATGCCAAGCTACTGCCTTTTAAACTTGGAATCATTTAATAGCATTACATTTCTAACAGGCAGGGAAAAGTTGTGGTAGTTCTCTGACCAGCAGGAAAGCACACTTGGTCACATTCCAGATGTGTGATAACCACCACCATTACGTAGAAAAAACCCAAATTTTATCCTATACGTTAGTACAGGAAATCCATTACAAAGTTGTGTGGGTTTTTTGGTTTTGTTTTAAATCTGTGTTGGTTGACTGAAGTTCAATTTGATCTGATTCCACGCGTGAACATAAATAAACCCCAATAGCTGGATTATGCATACATTACCTCATAATAGGCATGCTAATTGAATGTTGTATGGAGCGTATACTAAATGCCAGCATTAAGAAAAAAAAGAAAGCAAGAAGTTAGTTTAAGTGATAGACCGAGAAGAAATTGGCTTAGAGAGCTGACTTCTGGATACTGTCTTTGGTAAATAGCTGAACAGTCTTACATAGTAACTGCTTGGGTTTGCTTTTTTTAAATTGCTTAGCCATGCACACATACAAGTACAACAGAGCAAAAGCGGCAACAGCTTATTTTTCATTTTAGAAAGACTCAAGTGCCATGCTTGTTAGTACATATTCTGCTTAGCTGCAACAGTCTGTCTACTCATTAAGTTTCTCAAGCAGTGAGACACATGCTGCGTTTACAGTTTTGACAAGTAGAAAGTGAACACTCAAAAGTCTTATCAGTCAACTAATCTTCCTACTGAAAGAATTATTCCTACATTCAGAAGGCTTTCAACTCAGTGTAAGATTGCCATACTTATCAATACAAGTTATCTACTCATCAATATAAATGACTTCGCGAAAGCAGTCACATCAATCTATATTCAAAGTCAGGTTTATGCTGGGGGCAAGGAGAAAGTCCTAGTCTCAACCCTGTTCTGAAATGCATGGAAGATTTCTGTAACCTGCCAGTGTTGCTATACAGTCACTGTTTGTTCAGTGACAACACATGTCTACTCCTAGAAGGTGACTGGATATAGACTAAGGAGCTCCCAAATAACTTCAAGACCATCTGGAATCTAATTTAGTTCCGTATTCTAGAAAAATCCCCGTTTACTCTTGATATGAATTTGTCTTATATATTAAGCATTTCCTGTCAAATACCACAAGAATAAGTTAGAAAAACTGATGATCACATTTTTTCATAACTGTATTTGGATTGTTGATTTTTGACTGGGCTTTATGATATCTTTCAAGGGAATACTTTCCAGGCAGGCTGGGGAGGGGAAACAACACAACCAAAAAAAACCCCTCTCTCGTATTCGATTCACCTCCAAAACTCCAATTTCAGCACAATGGAAGATACATTCACAGAAGCAAAAAGGTTCCATGTTTGTTCCAGAACAAATTTTAAGAGGTTGTTTTGGGAGGAAAACATGGGCTTAAGCGTGCACAAGCACTAGTTAGTTGCTTTTGTTAATAGTTAGGTTTCCAGCTGATATGCTGATGAATGATGTTTAGAAGTCCATGAACATATCAGACTTCCAAAGCAAGCCAAAGTTACTCTGCAGTCTCAGAACAGGGCAAAGATGAGGAGGTTTGCTCCATAATATGGATGCAGTGCAAGAAAAGCTAAGTGCCAAGTCATGACTGCTCAGGAAGTTTGCAGAGCACTGTATCTTGGTACTACTGCTGGGGTGGGTTTTTTGCACATAATACTGATGTTGCCTATGTAAGGATGGCTAGCTCATCAAAAGCTCAAGACATTCTTATAAAGGAGAATAAAGGTATGCAGAGAAACCTAAGGAGGAACAGGGTTCATTTTCAGCATAACAAAACGCAGAGGAAACAAACACAAAAGGGAAGCAATAATGCACTGACTTAGCACTACCGGTCCTCTCTCTTCCTCTCTATTTCAGTACTTTCCAAGTTCACAGCTCCACCAGCTGCCTTACTCCCTTTCACAACTCCCTCCAAAATCACTTTGCAGTGCAAGAATGAAGACCTGCATGTGACGCTTGCTGCAAGGAACATGCGGAAATAGTCCAACACAGAAGAAATCATGCCATTACAGCTGAGAAGTCCCTAAGCTAAAATAGTATGAGAAAAGCAAAGCCACAATGAAGAAGCCACGCATGAGTTTAAGAATAAAAATGCACCTGCACATTTGGTATTTGTTCAAGTATCAGGCTTATTGATTTTCCTTTCCAGGAAAAAGCTTGGGTATCTAAAACTTTCTAAAGTTCAGACTTGTGCAGTCTTGAAAGTAGACACCACTTGAGTAGTCACATAGCCCTGGGACCTGAACTCCCTGGTTGCATCCCAGATGAACTCGGTCCTCATGAAAGCAAAAAACTCAAGAGGTTTTTAATCTCCTGTTTAAGTGCAACTAAGATCTCGAACAGCACTAATTCTACCCACTTTTATTTTTTTTTTAATGCAGTTGCTTCTGAATTTTTAACCATACCTTGAATTTCCGTCTCTATGATTCTCCCCAAGAAGCACACCAACAGCATGGACTCCTCTAGCCCTGTCACACTCCCTCAGTGTACAGTGGCCCAGTTTCTGACAGAGAGTACTCACCACCCACCTAACCACTAACTTGATTCATTTGGACACTTATTTTGAGGTATTAAACTCCTGAAGCCAGAAGAGAGCTATGAGTCTGTGCTTGTCTTTGTGAAATGCAATAGTCTAATACTAGTGGGGGAACACCATAGTGTTACGGAAAAAAGGTGAACCCTGTTCAGTGAGTAGCCAAGCTCTGAATCCAAAAGGTAGAGACATCTTGCAGGCTCCCTTTGTCTTCCTGATGCTAAAGGGCAGGTATTTCAGACAGGCTGCTGTTCTCATCCTTGAGCAAACTGAGCTCACTTCAGAGCCTGAGTTGTGACAGTGTCCTGTGCTGCTGCCCATGTCCTCCCCAGGCGCTGTCAGCATTCTAGGAGATCCCACTGCTGTCTTTAGCTACCTACTGTGAGAGTACAGGAAAGATGAAGCCAGACTCAGAGGTGTGCACCAATGGGATGAGAGGCAATGGACAGAAGTCACCACACAGGAATTTTAACTACTGAAAGCTTAACATTGAATATATGCTTAAAATAGGCAGATAAAAGGCAACGCAGGCAAGGTAACTGAAACACTCAGTGTCTGGAGCTGCTAAAGCAATCAACTCAAAGATAAGGGCTGCTTCACTGGACAAACTACGAACAGAGAATGCATAAGTTATTTCACATTTAGACCCTAGTGATTTGATTAGAGTCACAATGCTAAACAACCATCATAACAGACACAAAAAAAGGAAGATTTCTACTCTGTCAAGGCAAAACACTGTACAGACAAAGAGAAGGAGGAATTCTGCATGCCATTGACCTCAAAACCATATTCTGCCTCTTTACAAAACAAACTTTGTATCATTTTAACAGATTACTTTCTTAGAAGGAAGACAGACTAATTGATTATTATGTTTTCTCAAGATTTCATGCTCTGGGATAGTTACCAGGGTGAACATGAAGAAACATCTTCCCTGACATTAAAAGAGTTTCAGTTTTATATTAACTAACACCGGAGAAAATAAAGAGATTACCTTATACAGACAAAACTTATTTAAAGATTTTAATGGAGACAGTCTGACTACATGCTTAGTTTCAGAAACAATTCTGGCGCCCACCTTACCTAAAGGAATGTGAAAATGCCTGTAGTCTGCACAATGCCAGAGTAAGCATTAAAGAGAGAAAGGAAGTTCTGATAAATCTGAAGAAAAATATGTAACTGTGTAGCTGCACCTCAAAGTGTTTTCTCACTAGACTTCAAAAAGCAAGAAAGAGGTTAATGGCAGCACTTTAAAACAGAGGGCTGATTTTATTACACTGCAGCAATATTCTGTTAGAATGTGTGACTCTTCATTTGTCCACTAACTGAAAAAGAAGTCTGAGCCACTATTCACAACAAGTTACAAGCAGAAATGAGTGGTTGCATATATGTTCCAGTAGTAAAAAAATATATTATCAAAGAATTGTAAGCTAAACATCTGTCTGGATTGCATCCAGGAAGAGTTCTGCATGAAGCTCACAATACTGCTAAAAATTACCACCAAACTTGTCAAATTTGCATGAAGGGCTGTGTCATTTGAAAAAGTCAAAATGTGTTGTATGTCAATATTTAAGAATTAAAAAGTGCCAACAGTCTATCAAAAAGGTAATAAAATCAAGCCACTGCTATGAGGTAGAACAGCTTACAAAGAAATAAAACACACCTGAAGGAATCCACACACGAGACAAAAAAAAACACTAACAAAAAAGCCAACAACAAAACCAAACCACAAACGGTTCAAGACATCAGTAGTTTAAACGCAGTGTTCCACAAGCTGAGAAAGTCCGAGAACAGAAACAACAGTGCTACGTGCATCGCACAGAGGTAGGCAGAGATGCTGCCATCTACAGTCCTACCAAAAAAATAACAGTAGCAGTGGAGGTAATAGCATACGTTGCTTCTCTTGCATATATAAAATACCCACCGCAGAACTCTGCTGCATCAGTGAGGACATACAAGCAGATTTTGCAGCAAGTCACTCAGCTTTCATAAAACAGATGCTGAAGGTGCCTGATAGACTAACTTTTAGAAGTGCTAGGTATGTTAGCAACATAAATTTATACCAGTGATCACCTGCTTAAATACAAAACGCAACTACTTGGGAAAAGCTAAAGAAACCTACCTGACGTCTTCGAATTTTTTGGTTATCACTGAACCAACAGATGAAAAAGCAGCAGAAGCCTTCTGACCAGCCTGAGAAAGGGTTTCTGATGTTTTCTTGTATCTGTGTTCAAACAAAATTAAGTGTGTAGTTATTTTAGTAGAACAAATAAGCATACGTAAATTTGTATCAAACACAGAGGTATGCTTCAACTTTGGGGTCAAATGGACAAGCTACTTAAGAGATTATTTTGAGCCATTTCAGTCCCTTCCGGCTACAGCATCCCAGCCACCTCAGACTTCAAATGAGGTTCACCAGCATGCACCTACTACCCCACCCCCAGAACAGACACTCTCTGCTACTGTGGGCCACAAAACCAACCCTCACACGCACACTGAAAAAGAACAGAGGTCTATTTTTTGTGCCAAGTGTCTAAAATCTTACACCAAATGGTTTTGTTGATAATCTTCACCATAAGAAGTCTGAGGTGCATACTCTTACATTCTGGGTAGTCATTAATTGCAGCAGGCCTTCCACTCTAGACTTTAAGCTAACAGTTGTGTTTGGCAAGAACATTAACTGTGACTTTGCATTCTTCCTGCATGAACTCACTTTACAACAATTTTTCAGGCTGGAAAAGAAGGGTATTCTGTTGGACTTGGGACACGTTGGTATCTCAGGTAATGGTATCTCAGATCCATCAGAGAAAAAGCATATTAGAATCCCCCATAGTATGGTCAATCATTCTTATTTTGCATGAGATGATATAGCTAATAGTGGCCTTCTTGAAAGAAATCTATGATTATTTATCCAGAGAAGTTTTAGTGTAACTGAACTTCGTATTATCTACACTCATTTCACAAGAACAGAGGGTTTAAACATGACAAGAATTACATAGTTTTCACCTCAACAGCTGAGATAATCGTCATTAACTGATACATACGCTGTGGTTGAGGTAACATCTTGCCAGCTTTTGGTAATGTTCTGCTTTAGTTCCTGTAATGAGTTAATCCCCAGCTTTCTCTTGATTTCTGCTAGGTGCTTCTCTTTGGCAGCTAGCACTTGTGAGAGCGTCTGGATTTCCTCTTCCACCTGTGGCAGCAGAGTTCATGAGACATAAATTAACAAGCAATATACCCAGCCATTTAACTATGCATTTATTAAAATAACCAGTAGCATCAGTAAAGGGAAGGCTAATGCATTTTTAACATTGCCTCACAGTTGTTTCTAAATACTAAAAGGGAATTCCAACATAGTCTACACCAAGAGCTAGTGAGAAAGTAATCTACCTGCAGCTAGCTCTGTTACTGGAATATGCACAAGGAAGCTGGTAGCTAAGACTGTATAGTTAGAAGTCATTACCTTTCAACAACATTAGCCTACGTGAAGCTTGAAGATTAGTCAAACCTGGGACAACTGCCAAGCCTGTATTCTCCTTCCATGTCAGAAGAGATACCAATGTATGACCAGTACCAGGAAGCTTAGAGCATGTCTGATCCACACGCAAGTTTTGTCTCCTTGCTTGAACAGAAATGTTCTTTTGTGGCTTAAGCCAGCAACTGCAGGCTGGATCCAGCCACAGGAATGCCTTCCCCAGAGCAGGGGTGGAAATGGTGGCAGACTGAGCAGTTAAAAAAAAAAAAACAAAGAAACAACACAAACCCAAAAAACCCGAACAACAAAAACACAGCACCTGTTCAGCAACTAGAAAACTGTATTGTTTATATACTTCCTTCTTTACTTCCTTCTTTACACAGATGGTCATTTAAGCCTCTCACAGAAGCATGACCAGAGATGTCAAAACAGTTTTACAATGCCATTCTGTGGGCTACAGAGATGTGACAGAGGTACTAAGGCCATATGTACGAAGGTGAAGGCATGCATGCAAGCCTACTTCCCCATCCAGACTGGACTTACTTTAGAGCACCAGGCTACCCACTCATTTAAGCTCCTTTAAGGAAGTGCCAGTATCTTCAACGCACCTTTGTTTTGGATACCTGTTCTAAGTCCAAGATGATGTACCCTAGCAGGACCAGATCTCCTTCACCATCATCAGCTGATTGGTTTGGCATGAAATGACACTCAGGACTACCAAAACCATGACTGCATTAAACGTGCTTATTTCACAGCTAACCTTTGTTTACCAGCCTTAGGCTTAAGTTAGTGTCTTTTATTAGGGTCCTAAAGTCACATAGAGCTACAAAACAAAAAAGACTGGCAATCCAAAAAAAGCTTGATTTTGACAACTTTTGAAATGAATCTATCAGGTTTGATTATTTGACTGTCCTTCAAAGAGCATGTCCTGGTTTGAGAGCACAAACCACAACAGAGGGCTTCCTTAACTCGCACTTAAAAAAATTCCTGCTATATGAAGTATGAACAAGAACAGTTACGTGGTTAGACATTAGCAAAACAGTGTCTATGTGGCTATTACTACGAAGCATCCTTCATGAAAACAACACCTTTAGTTACTCCACGCCAGTTGAGACAATACTCATTTTTGGCTTTGAACCATGTTCTCATTGACAGCTTATTGACCTCCTTCTCACTTGAGAAAAAAAAAAAAGGGTTAGCATTTATGGATCTTGGTTTAAGATCTTTACACTCAGCACTTCTAGCTTAATTCCCGATATCTAGAACTGGCTGTTCTTTTCTCCTCGACACCTTCCCTTTCCCTCCCTGCAATGCACAGCAATGCCATACCCAGCTTTAGACACTCACAGAATAAATATGCAAAGCATTAACTGTGTATGTTCAAAGACAGCATTATCCCAGATTTTCATTCTCAAAACCAGTTTAAGAGGTATTTGCAAGAGATTTACCTTAGCAAGCTCTTTTCTTAGCTCATCCTGTTCTTCTTCTGAGAGTGTTTCTGCCATACCAACTGTAGCAGCAGCATCCTCTCCAACCTCAGGTATAGAGTCACTTCTCAGCAGCCCTTGAGGTGAATAAACCATTAAAAGTCAGATCGTCACGTGTCTGCCGGATAGCAGCTAACGTTAATATACTGCCCTTTTGTGCCACTGCACAAAGAAAGCTGATGAGAGGACACCAAAGTCACAGTCCCCAAGTACTACGGCATACAGGAAACCAGAGGCATTTTACTGGCTGTTTTATTCTATCAAGTTGTGTTAAAGCTCAATATAATTGCAACTGCTGCTACAATAGGAGACTGGGAACTTGAGAACAACGCATCCCACTACTCCGATGGAAACCAAGGCACAGAACCCTATGTCCCAAGCAGTGATTCCTACACAACGTCTGCCCAAGAGTTGATGCGCTCTCTGCTCTCTCTCACTCACATGGCACAGAAAGTCTGGCAGCGCTGGAGGTGCTACAGACCAACGCAGAGGCTCCCCCACTGCTCCCTGGATCAGATTTTAAAAAATGCCCATTCTCGGCATTGTGGGAGCAATCATGGTGACAAGCAAGCTCGGCAATAGTGGAGAAAAGGGTTGCACTGCAAGTACAAACTCTTCCCCCATAGCCTGCTCAACCTCTCTGTCCCCAGTAACTGGGACCACTGTGGTGAGAAAGCTGCAGATATCATGGAACTCGAGGTAAGCTGCTGTTTTGCACCTGGACATCAAGACAGGTAAGAAGCCTTAGAGAAGGAGCTTGGGAACAAAAGGCCGTCACTTCAGAAAAAGTGATGGAGTGCTGAGAAGGGACTGATGAGGATGTGCCCCACTCACACTGCTGCCTCTTCCCCTTCCAAATCCAGAAACCAAAACTCTGCTAAACTCCTCTGTATGAATACCAAACATCCCTAAGGCCTTCCTCAGCTTTGACCTTCACAGCTTCAGGGAAAGGAAGAGCAATATTATTTGTACCACTATGATGCACTCACTTTAAAGACTCATTCATTCTTAGTCCTTCATGCTTGCAGTAAGATCACTTTAAACCCTTTTTAATGCGTCAAACATTTTCCAGCAAAAGACTTCCCATTTTGAATCTTTGTCACTGATATTTAAACATACAGTTTGCCAGAATGAAGGAAGCCTGTTCTAATGTGCAAAGAGACCGGTTTGCAGAAAGACTGCATCCTGGAATGGTTGTGGATTCCCAGAATTAATTCTCTATTCAAGATGTAATACAGCTTTATAGATGGTAGAAAATAAAGGAAATAAAAATTTCAAAATAAAAGGAAAAAACCCCAAGAGGATTGATTGTAAAGAGAGAGGGTGAGAATGTGTGTATGTATATATATGTATATAAATACATAATTCAGATAAGTTGAGAACATATTAAGTAACGTTCCCTTCCTAGTCACTATAGTAATTAACCAGATAAATTTCCATCCTCGTTTCAGCAGCTTCTGATGCCACTGCACAATATCATTTGGTCTGGAAATTCAGAAATGCATTAGTGTGCAATGAGATCACCACTACGATTTTGTTGTAAGGTTTGATATCAGATAGCTACATTACAATCAACTGGAAAGTCAGGGGAAAAAAAAAAGATTCTGTGAGTCTGTAATTAGTTGTAAGTATTCTATGAAACATGCTCCTAAGCAGCCATCAAGCCTAAGAAAAGAAGAGGCCTTGTCCTTGATCAAGTTACTGAACTCAGGTAAAGCTCAATTCCACAAATTCTTTCCAAAATAGTACATTTTCTGCTTGTATTTGTGTCCAAAATGCTTGCCCTCTAGAAGCACACTGCTACATGGGCAGAACATTTGTAAATGGTAAGTTACCAGAGTACACTGAGAAGGAAGCATACAGAAAGCAACTGAAAACCCATTCTGCATTTATTTATGAATTTATTTATTTCCCAGAGATTTATGTCTGTCTTCTACACAAACATAATGTAGTTCCTACAGGTTTCCCAATACACTATTTTCTGGCAGGAATCTAGGGCAGAAAGAACGTTTGAGTCTAATGCCCAAGCCAAAGCACAGCACTACAGCACCAAAACAAAATAAAAATTATTACAGCTCATGTCTCACAATCAGATAATTTTTGTTTTCTACATCAACATATTTCCTTAATATCAAATGGTTAAGAATGCCATACCTTTTTGTCAAATTGCTATTTATCCTAATAATTATATATGCCTATGCTGAAAGAAAACCAACAATTTAAAGTGCATTTTCCCCTGACGCTCTAACGACCCCCAGTACGTTAACCTCCAACTCCTGACCCTGTTCTCCATCTGCAGCCCCTTCAGGGACTACAGAGCTTGCCGTTGCTAAAGCCACTTCAGAAAGTTTGCAAATACCAAAGACCACACTGACTCCAAAAGCATTAGCACATCCAGCTGAAAGTCTGTTCCATCTGGTTATGAAGAGTCATCTGGATTATCTCGCCAAAAATAGATCAAGTGAATCCAGCAGTAGGAAAACATGCTGGATTGTCTCCAGCAGCAATTGCTTCTGTTTTGGGAATATACCTTCGCTTTGGAAAACGCGTTTTAAGGGAGTTTCTGCTTCTTGTTGCCTACATTGAACTTGAGACACAATGCTAAGAAGCAAGGGAATGATCTTTCCTGCCATTTCTAGATCTTTCAGTAAGATGGGCAATCACTGCCGCTCGGAGTCATCCATACCTCACCCTGTGCATCCAACCGTGCCTTCCCCTCCTCACCTTCTGCTCCCCTCCCATTTATTGCCTGTTCTTTAGCTCCATTTGAAGTATGCAAACACCTTCCCAGCAGTCTCTGTTCCGGCACTTCCCCTCTCACTGTTCACCTCTGTGCTGGCTTTGCTCCCATTCCTCAGCTCACTGCACTACCCGCAGGACAGAGGGTTGACCTGTGCTACAGGAAGGCCGTGCTACGCAGCCTGACCAAGAAGCAGCTGTCTACACAGACAGCAACCCCCCCACCTCCACAACAGCATGGGCTACAACCCAAACACACCCCACAAACCGGGGCTGACAGACACTAAGATCCTGGCTTTGAGCAAGCTTCACAGAGAAAGATGCACAGCCCACCTTACATATTTTTGTGGAGTGTGGGGCAAGAAACCAGGGAAATAGCAGCCGGCCAACAGATGGAAAAACTTCGTCTCAAGCTGTTATTGAGAGAGCATTTCTCACTTGTGGTTTTCTCTTTCCATCAGCAGAACTGTTGTTACCGGCTTCCAACTTGTTACCTTTCATTGCATTCCTTCTCTTGCATCTTCAGAGTTGCAAAGGACTTAAAATTCAGTCACTTGTTACCCTAATTGCTATAACCAACTTTAGCTAAGCATTTTATATCTCAAACTCTTAAAAATTCTGCTGGGGGAAAAAAAAATAATTGGGAAGAGTCATCTAGTATTGCAAAAACTTAACTTAGTATTAAGGTCAGTTTTTAGGTGTCTTTATTTCTAACGTTAACTTATTATCTCACCAGTTTATGAGATCTACTTAAATGAACCAAATAAAGACATGAAGAAGTTAGTCGATTAGGATTCCACAGACCACGTTCAGGGAAATGGCACCTAAGTCCCTATTATTCTGCCAGAGAAGGCAAAGCATCGGAGTAATTCAACTAAGACTCAGGTTTTCTGGTTTGAGGTTTGCTTTGGTTGGTTTCAACCCAAGTTTGTGCTCTATTTTGACCAGAAGCTCCTACCTCTTTCTGGCCTGAATTCAGAGACTAGCAGTAAACATGAGCAGTTCAAGGAAGTACTGGTTATTTCCAAGGAGCAGCCCTTGGGGTGGGGAAGGGTTAGTGCTCACAAAGACAGGGTTAGCCCTTCTCTTTAGACAGACGCATCCTGTGTCAGACACTCAGAACAAGCATTTTGGCTGTCACTATACAGTTGGCAAAGCTAAAGAAAACAGGCACTTGTTAGAGTTCAGGAGAACAAGCTGTTACAAGATTATAAGATCACTTCAACGTCTGAGTAATGTACAGCGCTACAGAGGATATTTATTTTGCAATATATAAGAAAGATCAAATTTAAGTGCTTCCCATTTATCTCAGTGAAAAAGCAAAAGCGAGACTCATTTCTTCAACTTAGGGGAGCAAGTTCTTGGGCTTCTCCCAAACACTAATCATATATTCATCCAAAGTGAATGAAAAAGAAGAAGAAAAAAAAAAGCCCAGCAAAGGTTGGTGCTTATGGTGGTGCATCACCACCAGACACAAAGGCCTGCTTGCTCCCCTGTAGAAGACATGGCAGATGCAGTCAGTGCAGAAGTGAAAGCTTACCGCTGCTCCCCAGAGGCCCACAGCTCATCAAGTTCAGAGGGGTACGTTTTAGTTCACAAAGAGGTTCCCCAAGGGATTCAGATTTTAAAAATTTTAAGATTTTAAAAAATGAGCCCATTAAAAAAAAAAAGTCAACACCTTTGTAGCTTTGCTTTGTCACACCTGAAGTAGGGCTAAGCGTTCTGTATTTTTAATTACTCCGGAAGATCACAGAACGGAAAGGAAAGGTGGTAAAAGCAGAGTAGGGTGTGTTGGGGGTACAGCTGTAGCTGTTCTGTACAGCAGGTTACCAGCTAGGAACTGGTGGGGTTCAGCACTAGACGGATGCCACTGCAGCACAGCACGCAACAGTTACTTCTGGCGAGCCCAAGTACAGTTAGTATCCGCAGGCGTAAGATTTACAGCACTTTAATGCTACATGGAACAGAGTAAAGGCTTTAGAGAGCATTTTCATTAATATTTTCAGTACTAAGGCAAGAGCATATGTTACTCTATCCAGAGCTCTGGAGTCATACTGAGTATACAATCCCTATCTCCCCCCCAAACCAAAGCTAATAGTCAAACTAGACCAATTAGTCCAATCTTGCAGAAGTTGCCCTTTTGGTCCTAATTTTTTTTGCTCACTTCAGTTTTCCCCCCCCTCAAACTGCCTTCTACTGAATTAAGAAGTAACAAATAAAGTAAAGCTGGTAAATGCATAGCACATGAGATATTACCTACATGGCACACTGAAGCTAATAAACTACCAGAGTTAACAACAGGTCAACTTTTACCTTGATTTACACCTGCATTTCAGCCAAATTGATTCTTAATTTGAGAAGTTCCTTTTTACAGATGTTAGTCACTAAGCTCTCCATGTAGAGGTTTTGAAAAAGAAAGAGAAGGAAGTTACCAGACTTCGCCAGTGTAGGTGATCCAGGTGGAGAAAGGTTTATGCTAGGCGACAGGTAAAGATAGTTTCTGTTCACTCCAGAGTTGAAATCGAAGGGCGATTTGTAATCCTCATACAGATCCATGCCAGAAAATTCAGAGTGCGCAGCTGTCTTCCTCTTCCACCAAAGCATTCATCTTCACTTTCTGGGGCGACCCAGACAGCAGGATTCAGAAAACCTCCGTTTCTTCACATGACACTCACTATACATCCTCATAAAATTCAGCGCTCTTACGCCTGTTAGATTTGATAGAGCTGTCTAGCAGGTGAGCTCTTAGCCATCTTGTAGCTGCTGCTGTTTACATGGCACAAAGTTAAGTTCCTGTAAATTTATAACCCGAGCTGGACTTAAACAGACCGTTCCTTTAACAAACATTCACAATGCACCATTCACGGCTTCTGGAAGAACCTCGGTCCTCTGCAAAACTGCATCAAGAATTTTCAGTCATTTAAATAAAAAAAGGTCAGCTGACTGCAGCTACACCAGGATATCCTTAATCTTCTAGGACACAAAAGGATTACTAGCCGTAATCTATCCTATATACCATCTGTGTAGGACTTTTTCCTCTGATTAATGGAAAATTCTGCCTACATAACTATTTCTCCAGCTGCTTCCACCAGCGTAATAACCAGTAGCCAGAACCCAGTCTCTGCTGCCCAGGTATCACACTGTCGTACAAGCTCAGAATAGCAGAAAGCGGTACTCCTCTCTGAAGGCTATGTTACAAACATCACCTAGGTTTTTTAATGAACATGCTAATGTGCATTATGATTTTTGCCTATGAGGCTAAACATATCTGGGTATGAGGGGCTTTGGTTGTTGGGTTTTTTTAAGAAAAAAAGATATTATTGACATGTACTGCCTTATGGCCTCAGTGCTTCAGCCAGCATCATTTAGAGTAGCCAGTTACGCCAGGAACTGGTAACACTGGAATGCGTTGTCCTGATGAAAAGTATTTATGTTTTGACACGTATACCATAAAAAGAGATCAACTTACATAAGCCATCTGACTTCATGCTGGGGGTGTAAGATTTAGCCCTGGGAAACACAAGTGCTTCTTATCTATAAGAGGCACTCGGCACAGTTTTGCAGTGCTTCACTACATTTTAATTTTTTTTTTCTTCCAGGGTCAGCTTCTTTCACTGAAAAAACAAGCTTACTAGCAGCATAGATCACCTTTACAGCTGAGCAACAGTTTCTTCCCCACACCTTCACCTGGACTGTTCACCACAGCCTGCACACAGAGGAGCATAATCAAATGGAAGTTAATCTTTTCCTCCACCATAAGAGCGATGTTTTAAGACAGGGCTGATTAGAGACATTACGCCACCCTCTGCTCAAAGCTGTAGAAATGAAGGAGCCTTGCAGCATACCCAAGTCAAGCCTGGGCAATGTATTCCCTGGGGATACAAGAAGAAAGCGTTCCACTTCTGAAGTTTTAACTTCCCATTTCTACTGCAGTCAGTGGGCGCAGGAACAGACCTTCCGGCTAATTAAAGAGCAGTTCCTTTAGACAGCAGACCTACATTGGTTTCTGGTGCAGACTACCTGCAGGCTTGTAACAATGGCAGTGCCGGAGCCTGGAACACAGGCCTCTGCTATTTTCTGAACCCACTGAAAAAAAGAAAATATAATGCCCCTCTGCATTTCTGACACGTGGCTGCGGCATCCGCCAGAAGTACTGCGAAGTTCACCTGACAAAGGTCAAAGCTTTGGTCACACATTCCAGTTAAAGCTTCCAGAGGCAGCAGAGAACTGTAACACAGCCACAGTAATAACACACTCTCTATTAACCAAGCACACTAATATGAATAGCTACCGATTCTGCTCTGCAGCCTTCCTTCGTGTAATTCAGCAGACAGGGACTGCCTTCTCTATAAATGCTCAGGCGGTAGCTGTACTAACTGGATTAGGCAAAACGACAAGTTATCAGATGTGGCATACTGGTAGAAGACACCCAACTCTTCCATCGCTCTCCCAACGCAGAAAGAGAGCGCGAAGGTGCTGCTATACCACCTAGGACTTCTTCCCCAGCCCCAGAGAATCATTCAATCTAACACCAGTCCATGCTAGCCAGCTATGACACCTGGAAGTAGCTATTATAGGAAAAAGAACTCCGTAGGAAGATCTGTTCATCCCTGCTAACAATCAGGAATACCATTTCCTGGACAAAGGCAATTACCAGAGTCAGAGCATACATTCTTGTAATTTACAGGAAACTCCTTGCATTCAGTTTTACCCCATACCATATAATAATAATAATAACAACAACAACAACCACCACCACCACCGGGTACTCTTCCTGTATCTTTACTGTGCAAAAGTTAGTTTTATGTCTGGATTGCCAGTCTAAGACCCCTGACCTGGCCTGTCACCACTACAGACAGAATCGTGTACGGGCCAAACTCTCCAACGCATCTTCAGCGTACTCAGAGACACAAGCATGGGACGTTGCCCACTACTAGAAGATACCTTTGGCTTACAGGGAAATCTTGCTGAGTTACAAATCTGAGTCCCCAGACTAGAGGCTGAATTCTGCTTTTGCCCTGGCTTAAGCATAGCCTAAGCATGAGCCCCGAAGTCACCCAAGACAATTTTCTAGATTTTAGAAATATTACTGTCCTAAGATCATTGCCAAGAGAGGGGACTGTGCAAGCACTCCTCAGTTCAAACTACCCTCTTTGCTGAGATTAATCTATTTTCTAGTGGCCATACAACTGGGTTGCTATAGCATCTCCCAAACAAGCCACCTAAACACATCAGACTCCTGATCTGTTACCTGCAGGAGTTTACAGGAGCGTTGCTCCTTGCTCATTCTCAGCTACAAATCCTACCTGGTGATGAAGGAAGCTCTCTGGCTGAACAAGCTTCTTCCTCATCACCTAGGGAAGTTTGAAGGTCTTCACCCTGAAGAACAAGCCAATCTGGCTGTAAGGAGAAAGGACTGCAGTCCACCCTTCCAAACCTGCTAGAGGACAATTTCTAAGCTACCTGTCATCCCTAACTCCTCCGCTTCAGGGAAGACGAGTAATCCTCTGCCAGCCATAACAGCCAGTTTATCCGCTACTTGCCCAGTAGCTCCTTAGTGCACCCAGGGATCCAGGGCAGAGCAAGGCAGCACTATCCCTGTGCTGCCTAAAGGCAGTCTGAAGAAGATGGGCCCTACTGGCTGTTAGCACAGTGCATTTGGAGGAAGAATGACTGTCTCTCCAAGGGACTTTCCAAATTAAAGTGATGGCCCCAAGGAAACAAAGGAGGATGGGGATGACAGACAGCGGCCACACAAAACCGCAAAGAAAGGTTTTGCTCTGTAGTGTGAAGCTTTTTGATGAGTTTAGCAGCTCTCCACAGACTGTGTCTAGCTGATGGCAGGAATCAAGATTTCTCTACACTGTGAAAACAGACTCATTATGAGGCCTTTCTGAAGGACCCTCCCATGACCGAAATATGGCTGCATGGCCTCCCTCCTCCCTCTGCACATGCAGCTAGGCAGAGGTGGAACTGAGGCCATAGAGCCATACCCTGCTAGCTGTACCCTGCCTTCCCAGTGCAAGACAGACATTTTAGAGCCGAAGCTTAAGTTTAGACCTGTGTTAGGTGGCTTAGAGTAGTTCCTGTGCATGCTCAAGTACCTTTGTTCTTTGCCCTGCATAATAAATTCAGTTGTTACAGGTGAAACATTGGTCCTTACAGCAGGTATCAGATGCAAGCTAAGTACCTGAAGAGATCTTGAAACCTAAGGACACACCTGCTCCAGAAAAAAGTAGCAGAGAGGTTTTGCTCACTATGCAAGAGATCAAAACTGCAGATTTTGCTGTTCTAGAACAAGTACTCATTTGCCTTTCATAACTCAGGATAACTGAGATGTCAGTACTTAAGTCATATATGCCATTTTAGAAGCTGGTGTTTGAGAGACTGGCATGAAGGTAGATAAACTTCTGTCAAGGATGCCTTGAAACAATTACTGACAAGTTCAACTGAATGTCACAAAGTGGCTCAGGAAGGCTCAGCAGCTTCAGCAAAACATTACCATCACAACTCCTACCATTAATCTCCTCTGTTAATGTTAGAGAGGGTGCTTAAAGATTTCCCAGGTAACTATTTAGCATCAACAGTCAGCACAAATTGTACACTACGGGAGGAAACTTCCTGCAGGGCTAGAAAAGCTGTTGAGCAAACACTGTTAACCAGATATTTGCCTGCCTAGTCTCCGACATCGTTCTTTCTTCAGATATCACCTGCTACCCAGGTCTGCAGCTTCCACCTTAGCCCAAGGCTCTATCAGCAATTTAAGCAAGGGGATATAGTATTAAAGCACTTACACGTTGTTGCTAGCTAAGCCAGGATAAGATGTTAAGGTACCCTTGCACAGAAGCTGCTTTTCCCACATTTAGGTCTAGCAGAACCGTAGTTTGTTTATACGCAAAAAAGTTGTATCCCTCTTTCCCTAAGGAAACCAAACCCAACTCAAGCACAACTTAATACTACCTCTGAGCTTTGGAGAAACTAAGCTATGTATTCAGCAGTGTTTCACATGAAGGGTTAAATTCAAAACTGAAAGGCTACTACCACTAATGTCTTGGAATTGGAGGAATGCAAAGGCTACCCTAGGACAAGATCCAAACAATACTTTGAATAAAGCCACCTAAATAACCAATCCACAAGGATCTGTGCCCAGCCAGAGTTCTGCTGCTACACAGGCACCTTCACCACCTTGGACATCCTGTTAAAGCACATAGGTGCCAAATTTGTGCACCACAGCCCATACTTTTGACAGGCCTACCATGACTCCAGCATTTAATTCACCAAGCAAAAGAAGATGGGGGAAGATGAGGGGCAGAGTTTGTCGCCAAAGAAGAGGAAGAGGTGCTTGCTGTTTTGGGGGCATAGCTAAAAGATTCAATCTCTAATAAGAGATTTATTGTTACGATTTAATGCCTGCTCAGCCTATACCTGGTTTGAATTTGCATCTTCTGCAGCCTGCTGACAGGCAAGACTGACTGGGGGCCTTCCAGTAACTGTGGCTGGGGTAAAGACTTCCAGCCAGGTTTTCCTCCACCCCCATCTTTTCCGTGTAGATCCCAATCAGGCAGCAACAGTCAGGCTCCTCTCTCCACTCCAACTGAGTTTTACAGGGCATAAGCCATTTTAAGAGCTATAAAGCTACTTAAGCATCTTAAGCCAATCTAGGTTCTGTAGCATCAATTTGATCTTCAAAGTCTTACAGTTTACAGACGAGTAAAGCCTTTCAGCACCTGATCCAAGGCCTTAAAACTGCATTAAGAGAGAAACGAGCCATGAAGCAATAGGACAGAAGGCCAAGACACTAAGCAAAGCCTTAAATTAGTACGTGCGTGCTGCTGTTTCCACATTGTGCTCTCTCCCCTGCCTTTAACAGCAGATACCTCTTTCAGCGCCTGAGGTTTGTGCGTGATGGGAATGGAGCTGCGCAGCCATGGCAGCTGCAGCCCTGTTAGTAATGGTCCACGGACTGTGGCTCAAGGGTTTAGGCATTTGCTGTCTTCTGGCAGAGTCCAACTCAACACCACCGTATTAATCTCATTACTTCAGCCTCCCCCCACGTGCTTTCTCTGGACTAGCTCTCCCTGATGCAACAGCATTTTCCAGTATGGTTCTTTGTATAGAAATGTCTTCTCCAGCATTTTCTTAAGCCTAAACACTGCCTTCATGTACTCATATTAAAAAAAAAAAACAACCCACACCTAAAAAACCAACAAACCAACCAAACACACACCACAACAAACAAAACCCTCTTAGAACTATCAGTATTCTCCCAAGATGTATCCTCCTGCAACACAAACACTTCTGATTGTTACAGTTAAGGATTATGGGGTTGTAGTATTGCTCTTTTCCGAGACCAAAGTCTCAGCCTACAGCATTTCAGACAGCTGACACATGCCTTTGCTAAGGCAGCAGTTCCCTTCTCTCCTCCTCCCAATCCAATTAAAAACTCAGACTAATTTCCTGAGATATTCTGAGGGAGTAGACCCACGCTCCAGCATATTTTGCCACTAGACAAGCTGATACCACAGTAGGACTCTTTACCCATTCGTATCAGACAGTAGTCTCTCTATTTGCACAGGTTCTCCACTGCCTTTTGAAGACATCTGCTCCAGCACTTAGAAGATTTTCATTAGGCAGAAATCCCTGACTTATGGCAAAGCTTTGCACCTCAAACAGAGCTCAAAGCAGTCACATTTGTCACCTCCAGCAATAACAGGTGAAAAGCATTTCCAACCTATGGGAAGAGTCCAGGCCAAAGGACACAGTAGCCAGTACCCCAGACCCAGTGATCAGGCAGGGCATTGCACTGACTTTGGAGAAGTTAGGCCATACTCTGCCAATACAGAGCAACATTTCCAAGTGAGATTAACAGAGTCAAAACACTGTCAGGTAGTTTTCAGAAGAATTTGACTTTAGTATTATTTGACTTCAGATGCTTATCCCAGTTATGCTGCCATTCTCTGGAGACTCCAATCCCTGCTAAAACTGAACCTGTCAAAAATGCTGGAGAAATAGTGCTGAGCTGCAGCCAGATGACAGCTGGAAAATAATAAGAAGAAAAGGCTGTAGCGCAGAACAGGATTGTTTTAAACAAAGTTTTAGTATATAACCTTGCAATCTATTTAAAAGCTTTACTTTACTTGAATGAGTTTGATTGGAGCGATTCCCAGCCTCCCTCAGAAGACAAGCCTGCTCTTTTACACTCTTAAAGCAAATCTCCCTCTTTCAATGCTGCACCTCAGAGCTTCCGCTTCTGAAAAGCAGCTCCAGAAAAGCCCACCATTCCTACTCCACAGTACCACGTCCCACCATGAAAATAATCCTGAAGTTTTAAGAACAAAGCAGATTTGATTACATATTAGGCTGAATCGCGTACTGTGATATCTGGAAGGATAATTACCAAAAAAAGCACCATCTGTAGTCTTAGCAATACCTTAGTAATACCAGCACTCTTCAATGCTTGAGGTACACACTAGCTCCCACCATGTAATTACCAAGTTCATGCCTGGATTTGGTGTAGCACAAAACCTGCACTATTTACTATAAAGTAGAGAAGCACCTAAGCAATCAAGCAGTGCATAATTTGATGCAAGGAACGGGGCTTTGGGCAAGTACTTCACAAAATCCATCCTTGCAGATAGATTTGCAAAAGCCATATGGACATGGTCCTGGGCAACCAGCCCTCAGTGGCCCTGCTGGAGCAGCAGGGTTGGACCAGACGGCCCCCAGATGTCCCTTCCCACCTTAACCATTCTATGATTACGACAATGGCTGTACAAAGTCACAGGCTGCTCACCCAGATCCTCCAAGGTCTGCAACCCTGAAGAAGCCATTTGGGAACACGAGGAGTCCTGGTGCCCTGCCCCAGCAAAGGTCTGAGGCCAGCCCTTCATCTTGGGAATTAGATTTGCAAATACCTACCTGCTGACAGAATAAAGTTCAATTTTCTCCCACGCTTTCTAAACTGAGGTATGGACAGAGACTTCACAGGAGACTTGGCGCTTCCACACATCTCCCCAGTGTACAGCACTATTATGACAGCTGACAGGAAAGGCAAAAACATTTACAGCAGTATTTTGATTTCAGTTTGGAAGGAGTTTGCAGAAAAAAAGTAGCTGACCAGTCCAGTTGGGCCAGATTCTGGGGAAAAAATGTCCTATATTTGCATAAAAGGGACTGACGTACGTTTTGCTCACAAGATGAATGAGCACACAACTTCTTGGGCCTGACAAGTGATTCCAGACCTTTATCACAGAAGCTGTTGGCAAATATGTTTTAGAAAGCCATCCACTTCTCCCTGAACCCCACTTTTCCGAGGAGTAAAGTGAATGGATGCTTCTGCAGCAGGAGGAGTTCAGAAAAGCTTGAAGTACACAAATTAGCTCAGTTTCACTACGCCAAAGTTACCTTACAAGCAGGAGCCTCTCCTCCTCTTCCCCTTTAATCTATCGATTAAACAGAGATCAGGGAAACTAGGCTGAAGTTAAGTCAGTGTATTCTTTACCCACTCCAGTACAGCTTCCTTTACTGCTCCAGCAATTTTCCCTACTACTTGCTCTCAAGTTCTCCTAGCAAAGCTCCTCAGTCCAGACAAAAGCTGGCACAGAAGCTTCCAAACACGCATCGGTTCAGCTAGAGATGTTAGCTTGCCCTTCAAAAGCACTGGGAGAGGCACTTCTGCACTTAGGACATAGTAATTTTTAGTGTTGCCATCTGAGTTGCCCAGAAATAATCAAAGCACAGTAATCTGCAGGTGGGCTCCCACAAAGGATGCATGCTTAACACCAACGGGAGTCAAAAATTGTTAGAAGCACTGCTAAGTTTACCATCAGAAGACAAACTATGGAAAGCTCCATCTTGTCAAAACAGCATTCTCCTGTTGACGTAATTCCACTCCAAACATCCCTAATGCCAGTGAAGGAAACAGCTAGCTGCCTGAGCTCTCCTAAGATCCCACCCAATTTTCTAAATGCAGGCACTGTTCAGATACCTTCACCCCTGTCAACCTCACTGCAGATTTGATGGGACTTAATGGAAGCATCACTTTGACTTCTGTTGTTACACACAGGCACTGCTCAGCAGCAGCCTTCATACGGAAGCCTGGCAGACAACCTTTTGCCAGGTTGTTTGGATATCTTAATTTTTTTTTTTCTCTGCCTAATCCCCTCTTTGGGCTACCCTGCCCTCCTCTAGGCTCACAGCATCAGCCAGCTTAGAACAGATCCAAAAAATAGGTCAGAAGTCAACTGAAGGTACTTGATACTAGCCTGAAGCCATTTCAGTAAGCTACAAAAATGAACAAGAGCCCAGGCTTCTAACTTACTCTTTTCACCCTCAAACCCAACATGAAGCTTATTGCAACTTGTGAGAGAATTACACCTCTCCAATAAAGGCATATTAAAATGGGGAAATTAATTTGAAAACTTACAGCTGAACCTAGCCCTTATTGTACTCACTTCTACCAAACACAGGTGGCTACGCACAAGTTCCTGGGCTACCAGTTACTCCTAAGTGGTTCCTCCTGAGAAGCACAAACCTTTCCAGTTTCTCAAGTCTCACAGCTCCCTGCAGTCACATCATGTTCTTGGAAACCGCCAAGCTGTAAAAACTTTTTTTTTTTTTGCCAGAACTTCCACACACAAATTACCGGTTGCATGGCTAAGCTCCTGCTGTAGTGTGGCTCCTAATTCAGTTATCCATGACAAATATAAGCTTCTTGCTTAATAATTCAACATGATGATGACAACCACCAGGTTGATGCTCTTCTTCCCTTCTCAGGCCTTGATTAACCAAGTTTAAGATTTAAGACTGGCGCTGTCAAACAAGTATAACTGCATAACACAAAGTACGATTTCTCCAACACAAGCTATTGCAAGTAGCAAGCTGTGCAGAAATCCTATTAACATTTTTGCTCCTGGCTTATCTGAGAAGATAGTGCGAAACGTCTATAAAGCTGTAAAACCCTGCCTGGCCAGCAGTAAAGTGCACTGGTATAATAAATACGCAATCACGTATGCCCCAGAAACCCACAGAAAACTCTCAGGTCATAAGAACATGCTCCTGATCACCCCTCCCCAGCCAGGCAAATCACACCTTTAGACTGGTAATGCTTTTTGCCACAAACCCTTCAGAGAACCAGCCTGTCCATGAGGTACTTAAAAGCCGACAATAGACACTGAGCCAGTTACGTAGCTTAGCCAGGCAGATGAGCCCATTACGAGGGCAAGCCTGTATTATTCATCTACATTTCTCACCCACTGCAGAATTTTGGCAAGCCTACCTCAACTTAAGACAATAAGACCTAACATAGGAGTGCTAATGGCACACCAACACATTGCTGGTATAAAGCCCTCTTGCACCTGATGCAGCAGTGCAGCGTTACTGGGTATCTCTCATTCCAAAACACAGAGTAAGTTGTGTTGTTTTCTCTGCAGCATCAAACAAGATACCGCACCTATTCCTTTACAGCCCAGCATTTTACAAGTCACACATCCAACCGTGTAGGGTCCCATTCCAGTTGGAGTCTGGCTGCTACTTGCCCATACTCCTACACGGCATAGCCAGCTGGGCAGCAGCAATTCCTGCGGTGCTTCCAAGCTCATTTGGAGCAATGGCTGTCACCAGCAAAGGGACCTTGAACCGCATTCTGTCAGGGCTGCAAATTGGTCAAACTCTAGACATGGGGCTTGAACACTTCAGCACTGCTCTTAATCTCATTTAAGAGATTAGAGGGAGAATCCTGCAACTGCGCATGCAATGAACCAGGAGCAATTCACTAACAAACCAACTGCAGCAACTGGCTTGTTTTTTGATAATATAATGCAGATAATGCATCTACCTTTAAAGCATTATGACCACTGAAGTTCCCATTATATTAATAAGTACTGAGATTTTATCTGATTGATATGTCCTTGAATGACATTTAATGCTGCTTGAGCTGAGTAAATCCTGTTAAGAGACATTTGCTCCTACTCCAAGTCAGACTAGGACAGTAAATTAAATGAAACTGTTAGCCTACAGAGATACTGCTGCCACACAAATCAACAGACAGTCGTAAAATACTAATCCCTCCAAAAGAGGAGGAGGGCAAAGAGAAGGGTCAAGAAAGTTTGTCCAGAGATGATTCCCCACAATGAAATACAGCTTTCAAGCATTTCCAAGGTCCTAGAAGCAGCTCAGCATACCCCCCTTCCATCAGATCAGACTCTGAACACGAGACATCACTTTTCACCTCTGGGTGACGTTATAGGCAATCTGTATTTGCCTTTCTACAACTTACACAGGTTCAGATCAGAAAAGTACCGATCTCTCAAGATTTCCAAGCAGTATTCATATTATTTATGCATGATCTAGTTGTGTCCCAGTCCATTCCACACAAAGATAAGTTTTCCTAAACATCAGCATGCTTGGATAAGCTGATCTCCAGGCTCCTCGCTTATATTTCACAGCGAGGTAAGTAGAACAAATGAAACCATTTATTTTACTGAAGTATATGAGAGTGGACAAAACTGGGAAGAGATATCTAGATGAATACAAAGGCAGACATTTTTCACGATTCTGGCGAAAACAGCCAGAACAGCCAACACAATGGAAGTTACAGGGGAAAGGAAGAAGTGCAAGGGCTTTGAAGGGTCAAAGTTTAAAGGGTATGTCTTGAAGGAAGTTGAGCTTCAGCTCTAAAACCTGGAGGGGAGGGGGGGAAGAAAGAAGAGAAAGGGGGTTTGTTGGATTTTTTTTTAATTTTATGTGGGTTTGGTNAGCACACTTCCACTGCTTTTAGTGAGCAGCTGGTCCAGAACTGCACTGCACTGTTTCTGTAAGTTGCCTCACCTCCTCGCAGTATTTGATCTGAAACCGTGGACCCCAGGAATAAAGCTTTGCACTGCTAAGTGAAGTCGAACTTTAACATCACTCCCTATTGTACAAGCTAACTTGCTTTGTCCTCAACTTATCAGTTCTTCCTCTGAAAGAGTTTCAAACGTCTTTTCAGCACCTCTTGATGACATACAGAGGTCCTCCTTTGACTTCTGTATCCCTCTTCCCATTCCGTATGCTCACACTCTAAAAAGATGCTTCTTGAATAGGAAAGTACTTTCCATCAGGGATGGGAGGGAAGTAAGTTTCTTTGATTCACCAAGGTGAAGTTTGCTCTTGAATTGTAAATAAGAAACAGAAGTATATTAAAGACTTCACATACCAGTGTGCAGAACAGAATTAAAGATGACTAAATTTATTCCAGTAAAGCTCTCCCTGTTGCCATTTACTCCAAAAACACTCCCTCACCACTGCAGAAAGTGCTCAACAGGTTGCTATGCAAATTCCACTGACACTCGAGTTGCTTTCTTATGCAATCTCCAAAAACCTTTCACAGCATAAAACCTGCTCAGTGACAGGCATGCAAGCCAACTGAAACCATTCAGCATCAGAACATTAATTCCAAGTTTTCACTTGCTACTGTGTAGAAATATGTAGAAACTAATTCTTGCTGCTCAACACTGCTTTTGTCAACACCACTCATGTTCATCTGCAATCCACACAGAAGAGTATCAAAGGAGGACACCCGAATACTCTTCAAGGGTGACATAAGTTTCTCAATTAAAGATTCAGATAGTGCCTGTGATTTATCATAGAACAGTTTGGGTTGGAAGAGACCTTTAAAAGTCTCCCAGTCCAACCTCCCCTGCAAGGAGCAGGGACATCTTCAACTAGATAAGGTTGCTCAGGGCCCCATCCAACCTGACCTTGAATGTTTCCAAGGATGGGGCATCTACCACCTCTCTGGGCAACCTGTGCCAGCGTTTCGCCACCCTCATCTTAAAAAATGTCTTCCTTATATCTTGTCTGAATCCACCCTCTTTTACTTCAAAACCATTACCCCTTGTCCTTTCGCAACAGGCCCTGCTGAAAAGTCTGTCCCCATCTTTCTTATAAGCCCCCTTTAAGTACTGAAAGGCCACAATAAGGTCTCCCCAGAGCCTTCTCTCCTCCAGGCTGAACAACCCCAACACTCAGCCTGTCCTCACAGCAGAGGCATTCCATCCCTCTGATCATTTTCATGGCCCTCCTCTGGACCTACTCCAGCAGGTCCATGACTTTCCTGTGCTGAGGGCTCCAGAGCTGGATGGAGTACTCCAGGTGGGCTCCCACCAGGGCAGAGTAGAGGGGGAGAATCACCTCCCTCCACCTGCTGCCCACGCCGCTTTTGATGCGCCCCAGGATACAGTTGGCTTTCTGGGCTGTGAGCACACATTGCTGTCTCATGTCCAGCTTTTCATCCACCAGTACTCCCAGCTCCTTCTCGGCAGGGATGCTCTCAACCCCTTTGTCCTCCAGCCTGTATCAGTACCGGGGCTTGACCCAACCCAGAACAATTTGCAGGAACAAATACTACACTTAACACTGTGAACAGCTTGCAGCTCAGAAGCTGGTGTTTTAAGCAAAAAACACTTAGGTGTTTTTGTTAGGCAAAAGGCTCACCTACCATCCCAGCCACGCTCTCAGGGCACCAGCTGCCTTTCCCGCAGGCTGCTGGGCTGTTCACACCAAGTCTTCACAGCCACGATTCGTGGGGAAAGCTGCTGAACACGTACCCCCATACGCGCTCCAGCACAGCCATGAAACTCTTGTTTCTTCACAGAAGTGCCCTGTAGTGCCCAAGCAACCCAAGCAGCAGGCAGTTCCTGCGGCACTGCACGTGGCGGCAGTGCCCTGCAATGCACGCAGTGTCTCTCCAGCACTGCTTACGTGGCTGCTGAGCTTCCGGGTTTGTTCCTCCCTTGATGGGAAACACAACTAAACGAGTTTATATTGAACCGCAGCCCTGGTTCTGGAACTGAGTAATAAAGGATGCGCTGGCAGTAGACTTATTTCTATGAACAAATTAACTGCTGGAGACAATGCAGTCCAAAACTGAATTCTGCCCCTAACATTAAATACTCAGAGATTCCTCCAAAAAAAGAAAATACGTAGTTAGCTGAATATTTGAAGATTAACATGTAGGGCATAGCACGACTTGTTTGCATCTAGAAATCAAGATCTTACTCAAAGAGACATTCAGACACTGCATTTTACTTTTCCAAAGAAGTTTACTACTGCCTGCTTAGTGTCCACACTCGTTCTGCTAGACTAAGGAAAGTGCTAACATATCTTCTAGCAAGGCACTGAGCCCAGAAAAAACCATTATTTAGACTGATCTGCAGTCCTGGCAAAGCATCAAGGTCGGTATACAAAGCTCAAGTAGCAGTTTGCGAGATACAGACAGGTCTCACCGCTGTATCTCAGCATTTGCTGGAAGTGCAGTAAGAAATGAAAATGTATTTCAGAAAAGGCTAATATTAAAGACTGATTCCTAGAAACAGTTATCTAAACGGTAGCAGCAATTTATTCCTTCCTCAGAGTCTTCAGATGAGAAGGTTTAAAGTGGGTGTCTAGAACACACCTTTACTGCAGTGAAGTGTTGATTTATTGCAGAAAACAACAGTAAAGCTTTAAAGTCTTCCCCTCCTTCCAAATTATACTGTGCTTAAATCATATGACAGCATTAGCCAGCTAGAAGTCACAGTAGCATTTTTAGCAGTTAAGTTACATAAATTAAAGGCCAACTTCTATGGAACACAGGATCCCACACACCCACATCCCTAACTTGGGTTTGTGGGGTGTGTCCCCCAGCCCAAGCTTGGGGTTGGGGTCTCTACGCACCCTAAATCATGAGCTGGTGGGGAAGACAGTGTGCAGGAGTCCAAACATGGCCTGAGACCTGGGAGAAGTAGGGAGCTGGACGCATGCTGTGCTCAGTCCAGCTCAGCAAGAAGATCAGGGATGAGCAACTGCTTGGCAGGCAGCAGCACGACCCCAGCTTGCCATTTCAGATACATCATCTGGCCTTCTTCAGATGTGCAGTTATCTCTTTGAGATCCTCTGCAGTAACTTCTCCCTGCTCCTTTAAGTGACTCCAGAGGTGGTGAGGGACCAAATGGCAATGCTCTGGATGCAGTAGTCGGATGCATCCAGGACACATCCCTTGCTCGAGGGCTCTTATGCTGCCTACTTGGGGCACTATAGCTGCGTGCCACCTGAAGAGTCTGCCTAGGCACCTGGCACAAAGGGCTGTCACAACCCAGAGGACAAGAAGGTAAAACAAATACCTGCCAGGCAGGCACCTGAGCAATCCTGAGAGAAGAGAAAGACAAGAACTCACTGCAGGTCTATCCTTTTACTCAAGGCCTCTAAAAAAAAAAAAAGAAAAAAAAAGAAAAAAAAAGTTTTGGACCACAACACTGCGAGTGGCTTATCAAGGAGATGAAACACACAGCACGAATGGTGCTTTTAAGAGCTCACGGCTCCAAGCAAAGCACACTGCAGTAAAAAGGCCTGTTTTCCTTGTGCCAAGACAGTGACATCTGGCAACAGGAAAGCCAGTATTTAAATAAGGCTCCTTCCCCACCCCATGCACTAGGCTGGTACTGCTCCTGATGCGCCTCAGCCCTGAATGCACACCAGCTGCTCAGCAAGCCTCCTCAGGAACTGCCTAGCACAGACCGCGTGGTGCTATGGAAACAGCGTGCAGCAGCGTCTCATCCACTCCGGCAGACTGAAGCCTGTCTGTGTTCAGGCATAAAACTAAGCTTTGCAAAGAGTAATCAAAGTGCACAGAAGAGTCAGCAGCTTAGTTAAAAACAGTTGATTGGGGGGATGGGCTTCTGCTCTGCCTTCAGCCTGCTTCTCAAGACTCCTCAGATGCAGGCAAAACACTTTCGAACTGTGCTGAAGGGTTTTGTCTTCTACAGAGCAAAACAGCAACTAGAGAGCAAGATGCTTCATCCAGTGTCAGCTGAGCCCACTTCATACCCCCAACCCTTCTTTTGGGTTGGAAGTACTGGTTCCTACTCACAGGACAGCTGCTTTAAAGATGCTAATTAGGCAAGTCCTTGTGCAGCTCCACTCCTAGAAGCCCATGTGAGGAGAAGGGGACACATCAGGAGCCTAGATTACTCTGCAGAGACTACAGGAGACCAGAAGATACAAATTTAGAGAAACAGCCTTCTTCAAAGGCAGCCCTTCCTGCCAGCAGCTGCAGATATCCACTATTATACGAGTATTCCCAGGGACTGGACCACTGTAGAGCACTGCAATAAACGTCAGACAGTGATGACTCAAGCAGAAGCATGAGGAATGTGGGGTGTGTTCTAAATTCTGCTATCCCGATCAAGTTAAGGCTTTCAAATACCATGATGTAACACATATTTAGGCAGAGAACAGTCAAAGAGAGAGGGATGAGGAGGATTGTTTTTTGCACATCTTAAGACTCCTACTAGTAGTTTAATTAAAGTACTTTAGAAAAAAGTAAACAAAGCAAAACAGACAGGAACAACATCCCCAGCGCTCACAGCTGAAACATGCGGTTTTGCCATGCTAAAGATCAGCTAAGAAGCATTACTTACAAAGCTGCTTTTTCAACGTTTTTGAGATTTTTCTCATGAACCAAAACCACTGCCAAGTGTGGGCTCTGATCCTAGCAACGCACTTGACTGAAAACACCAACTCCAGCCCAGGTTGCCTCTCCCTTGGCACATCTTTTCATCTATATCCTGGAATTAGGGGTCTCCGATGAAACTCCACTCCCCTCTAGCTGCTAGAGAAGGGAAAGCAAAACAGGAAAAAACACCCTGCTGTTCTGCCTCTGCCAGCCTCTCCCACCACCCCCAGCAAGCTGCAGCTGCTCACCAGCCTCCTTGTTACCCCACAATAGCACATTGCCATTGCTAGTGACAGGCCATAAGCTTTGGACAGAGTTTGCAAGGCCTCAGGACTGCTAACAGAGGCTTGTCGGGCTTGCTCTGTCTGAACTCTTCTTGATTTGCCTGCAGCAGCTTTGTTTTACTTTATGTATCTCAAAAAGCGGAGAGACGGGATGTGACAGTCCAGGCATGGCACGATAAGCAATAGGGCACAGCGTTGACACTGGAGACCCCAGGTCTCCAGTAAGAAAGTCATCATTCGCCAGTTGAGATCTGCAGCTGGACAAAACTGTTTTACAGGTAACAAAGAGAGCAAAGAAATAATATCTAACATACACAAAAGGCACTTTATATAACAGATTTGGATGTAACACAAAGCTTGCAGAGCGATGAAAGAAAGAACGAACCTGTAAAAGGCAAAGATAACAGAAGGACCCCTATGGATCCTACAGTGAGGAAGAAGCCATCAACATCCTATTTCTCCCAGCAAAGGAGTCACAATACTGACAACTTGCTGTAATATTCCTGCCACCACCAAGATGATACTACCAGCCTCAGAAGCCAGGGGAAGGATGAGAACACCAGGAAAAGGTATAGAAACTAACCACGTACAACGTTACCTTTATTATTGCTAAGACTTCATCTGCATAGTCTTTTTCTGTAATAAGATCTAAACTAATAGTCACTCTTGAATTAGACCATTAAAACTTCAATTACACTAACAACAAATTATTTGCTTTCTTTTTTTTAATATATATAGACTCACACAACACGTGCTTCCTCTTTGCCTATGAGGTTTTTAAGCATAGCACCCGTTTGCTGTGCTGCGGGTAGGCTACAGGCAGGCGAGGGGCAGTTCAGAAGGCTGTCACTCCCAACCCTGCGTGGCACAGCATGTTCCTACAGACCTCAGTTCTGCAGAAATTAATGGAGCATCCCAGGCTCGGCCAAGGCAGCGCATACATTTGCTGGTGCGCTCCACTCTCACTGAGCATCCGAGGACACTTATTACTCTGCTTTCACAGTCTGTAATAGATAAGTCAGCTTGTGAAACAGGAAAGCTGCCTCTTTCAGTGACAGCATTCGCACCACAATAGTAGCGCTGGTTTCTCGCTAGATCAATCCACCCCTTTCTGTTCGGGAGCAAGTAACAGCACAATGAGCGTTTTTCCACACACCAGCATTTGCTGGCAGCCCGCATACTCTCTGATGCACTGCGCTGCCCTCCCCCCAGGGGCAACTGGCTGCAGACTCATGCAGACAATTGCCACCACTTCTAGCTGCAACAGCAGAAAAATCCATACAGCTATCTACACCTCTGCCAGAGATACGAGTTTTCATAGCAGGGCAACCATATTCAATGTCAGTTACCCTATCTCATGGTATCACTCTGCCAAACTGCCAAAGCCAACACACGGCTACATGTTCAGATCCATTAAGCGGCGGAAGAGGAGCAAAAGGAAATGACAGGAGTGATGCTGAACCTTCAGGAGAGTTCAAAATCAGAAAATTATGGGTTGCTGGTCTGTTACTGTAGCCCTATTCAAAAGTGAAGGCTTGTGGTTGAAAGCCTACCCTCCAATACAAGGTTTTTGAGTGAAGGGTCCCAGTCTCTCTGGCTAATACACACCCAAATATGAGGGAACTGAAGATGCTTGTTACCTTTAACAGGAGAGAAGGCTGTCCCCACTGGAATCTTAAATTGAAGCTGACACAGAGTGACAATTTTGGCTGAACGAGAGCATTTCAATTTAGTGCTTAATCTCGCTTAATGCCTGCTTTCCCTTTCAGTCACCCTTTGTTTGACATTTTTCTGCTTACTCACTGCAGGATATTAAAAGGACAAGGGTACACACCTCCCTTCTTCCATACAGCAAATGTCAAATCAGAAGTGCCTATATTACAAGGACACCAGGGGAGGCAACAGTGTGGTCATCATCCGCCTACCTGGAGGCAAGCTGCTCTTAAAAACATGAAAACTCCCACACCCATCAGACATCTGCTGCACAGGGTTCAGCAACCGACACTGTTGTTCTTTCCTGTTAAACTAAGAATAGAGTCGTCTGGGGTTTTTTTCTTGTGAAAGCTGGTCAAGAAAACATCGGCTTTCAAGAAGACTCCCTGCACTGTATCTGCTGCCATGGAAACATCACTTTTTGAAGAGATACGGCTGATATCCTGCCTTACCTGCAGTAATGTCCAGCACCATTGTGAATCAGCAGTCCACAAAACAACTCACTGATTTTACGGGGCAAATCTAGTCCCTTGAACTCACAAGACTTCTCTGTCCTGGCTGAGGGGCTCCCTCCCCATGAAAATTCTCTGGACCCCTTTCTGTTCAATGAGCAAACAGTTGTGAAGGAAAAGGACAAAGCCTACCCAGCACACCGGCCTTTACAACACTCAGGGCAGCCAAAGCAGCTTTCAGGGTGCCTTCACCCAGCATGGTCAGTGCATGGCAGAAAGCACTACAAGCCCCAATATCCATTTCCCTCACCACCCGGCTCCTCCAGGGACTATGCTGACATCTGGCTCATGAAGCAAAGGCTGCTAGTCAAGGGCTACTGTACTCAGCAGCTGTAGAAGACAACGGGGGAAAAAAAAACCCTGCATGTACAAGATAGACAGGAGCAAGAAAATGAATATAAATGAAATTCTCAAGGCAGACTAGTGCAATACGTGGTTACTGCCAGCCCCTACAGATGGAAGGGGCCATGCTCAGAAGTCTCCAGGCACAGCTGAAAGCAGCTCAACAGCCCTCATGCCCAGGCCAGCTTTAGGAGAGGTGTTAACATACGGCAGCCAACTTCAGCCATGAAAAACGGCTGTTCCCACTTTACCCACAAAGCACCCAGATCAAGCAGAGCAAGGCACGTGCCCAGCCTCCACAGTTCTTAAACTGGAGCCAAGGTGCAGTGCTTTCTTTTGAGCCTCCAAGGTCTCCCGTTGCTTAGATGGGCACTTGCAGTGGGAGAATGGGGAACCCAGGTCTGTTACACAGGGCTTCAAAGTGTGGGAAACTGGAACAAACAGGACTTGCATCAATTTCATGTCAACGGGATTTTAAAAGCCCTGAGCAGTTACAGCTTGGCCTCATTGGAGGATCAAAGGAAGCAGATCCTTAGCTAAGCTTTCCCTACCCTGAAAGGTCTGAGAGCAGGCTTTACCCTGGCTGGGTGAAGGATTGTCTTGACTGCGTGTGACAGCGCTGGCTATAGGGAACAGGCAGAAGATCCATACATACCACAAGCAACAGACTCTTTCCATCGCTGGAGAGCCAGGCAGGCTCCCTCCTCCTGAAGCGGGTGCAGCATGAATGAAGAGTGCAAGTTGCCCTTCACGGCGCAAGCGCTGGGGAGGGCAGGACCAGCTGATACTGCTCCAGCCTCCCCCTGCCCACCCCACACCGATGCACGGGCAGCTGCTTGTGTATCAGCTGCTCCAGCATCCCTCCAACACACTGCTCTGAGCCCCTGCATTTTAGTACCTCATTCGTGCACCAGCTGAGGGGGGGGAAGATAGCAACGCCATTAAATAACTTGCATAACGCCACCCTATCAAGCCAGGACCCTCAGCCTGAGTCAAAACAATGAGATTTCTTTCCCTCTCCCCAAGTTTCCCAGTGGACAAACTGATGTAGCTTCTGCTATTTTTTTCCCCCCTCTTTCATCTTCAAGGCACTGCTAGAGTCACTCAGTTTGGTGAAATCACTCTTCCTTTGCCGTTCCGACAACGGCTGTCCACTCTTATTTACTTACAGGAATTTGATTTCACAATTGCACGTTAAGGGAAAAAAAAATAATTCTTACCTATAGCACTCCAAGTTCCTAGTGATAAAAAAAACAAATAAAGCAGTAGAAAAAGGTGCAGCTTCATCCATTAGGACAATGGCGGAAATCTTGTCCCACTGCCAACAACAAGTTCTTTCTGCACAAAAGGAACATTAAAGTCCATTTTGTCAGCCGCAGAAGTGCAAATCAAGGCTCTAGGAAAAGAAAGGCTTACATATTCTCTCAAGATACCAAGTGTTGCAATTTGGGGCTCCCAAGTCCCACAAAGCCAAAAGATTTTGAAAGACACCAGGTTATGTAAGTGGAGAGCTGCTAAAGGATAAGGCGAACCCCCTAAACATAACATCGGAGATGCAGCTTTACTAGATAACTGTTTGTGCCGTGCTGCACGTCTTCACGAGACCGCTCAGTGTCAGCACATTGCTTCTACACTGCTGAGGTGGCTTCATCCTTATTTTTCCAGTGGTGAACCGCACCCCAGCACTAACAGTAACAATGGCAAATCACCAAGAGACTCCTGCAAGCAAAACCAGGGGTTTTTTTGGGGGGAAGGTGGGATGCGGTGGGTGGGTGAAGCCTGAATCTTTGTGAAAACACAACTGCAGTTATCAGTCCATTCAGCAACTGAGACCACACAGTGAAACACCAGATTTTTGTTCTTGGCAACTTAATGCAAAGCAATAGAACAAGGGACTTCTCAGGAGAATGTTATATCCATTTGGCTTGGGTCAACAGTACTGCTTTGGTGCTAGTAATCACAGAGTTAAGAGACCCCCAGCACTTCCAGCCCCAGCTTTCTGGAGCGGTTGGAGTGTGCCGAGCACCACGCAGAGGCACATAGCCAGGCCAAACAGCCCTTCCTGAAAACAAAGACACTTCAAGTGAAAACCTGCTCAGTGGTTCTGATGCTGCCGGTAGTCAGCTGGTAACAACTCTTTAAGGGCTGCTGCCATGCCTGTCTGCTAAGAGAAAGGGAAGACTTACACACGTTATACCTCAGGAGGATTAGTGTTGTCTAGTCTGGCCCCAGTCTTAACTATAACCTAAATTTTCTTCCCACCTCCTAATTTTTGGTAGCTGAAAAAGCTGTCATCCTAACAATGGAAAGTGCAATCTCTGACTCACACTTTTAAACAAATTAATTTCTGGTTAGAGGAGGCAACTGAGGATGTTTAAGCCAGCCCCAGAGACAGGACCTGGCAGCCTGGATTTTAGCCAAGTACGTGGCTTTGGTGAGTAATACCACATCATCAAGCACGACTTCCAACGCAAGCACTCCCGTTTGCTAGGAAGATGCGTCTTTGAGGGCTAACTAGCAGGGTATTAGAAGCTGTTCATTGAATAGGCAGTAGTATGTCAGCTAGTCTAGATTTTCCCACTGTACCTGCAGGTCTTCACCTCACCCAAAAGAGAAAATAGCATAATCGCCTCCAAAAAGAAGGCAGAGGAGGAAGGTGTTGCACCATGTTTGCGCCGTAACAGTCACTTGCATCACACTAGATACACTTATCTGATATACAACCTGGGGTGCAGCACCCTCTTCATACAAAGCGATATTTATTTAAAAATAAATGGGGTAATGGTTTTAAATTGGAAGAGGGGAGATTTAGATTAGATATTAGGAAGAAGTTCTTTAGTGTGAGGGTGGTGAGGCACTGGAACAGGTTACCCAGGGAAGTTGTGGAGGCCCCATCCCTGGAAGTGTTTAAGGCCAGGCTGGATGGGGCTTTGAGCAACCTGCTGTAGTCAGAGGTGTCCCTGCCCATGGCAGGGGGGTTGGAACTTGATGATCTTTAAGGTCCCTTCCAACTCTAACCATTCTATGATTCTATGATTCTAAAAAACGAGTTCAGTAACTAAACAAGCTTCCAGAAGGAGTCAGCACTGTTACTAAAGCTCTTGAGGTGATCACAGTGTTTTGCTCCCCTTTCCCATTAGAAGTTATCCAAGACCCGACGGTTTCAATAAAAGTGTTTGCCTTTTAATAGACTCAAACATAAAGAAAAAGCTTCAGGACAAATACTGAAATCTGCATGCATGCTCCTGCAATCGGAATTAAAATCCTGATCGAACGGATAGTTGTGCTGTTTTCTGGCTGAACAGTTCTGTTTGTTAGTCCCCAAGGACAGGGTTTGGAAGATTTTTTTTATTTTTTTTTAAATAACGAATATATTTAAGTTAGACATGGGACTTCAGGATGGTTGAAAGAACATCCCTGAGAAGGTTCAACCCCTCACCAGATTACCTTCTGCTCCAGCAAAGACAACTTGCCCTTTTGTCTACATACAGAGAAGAGCAGAGAAGTCACTGCTAATTGTGGAAGTGCACCACCACAGCAGCCCCGAAGCGCGTCCATGAGCGCATGGACCGATCAAGGTGGGCACCTGAACCAGCTCACCTGGCGGAGGGCAGAGTCCCGGTTACGCTCCCGGCACCTGGGGTGCCTCCAGCAGCGCTCCTGCCCCGAGCGAACACTTCCTACCGGCACAAGCGTGCTCCGCAGGAAAACCCCGAGCAAAACCAGTCCAAGGGCAGGGACGCTGAGCCCAGCGGCCCCACCAGCTTGCTCAAACAAAGAAGTAGCTTATTGACGCCGGCGTGCCTTACCCCGTCGGGTGGAAAGCAGCTGGCGTACCGTTCTGCGCTGGACCATACGCAAGGACTCCCACCGACGCGTGGATCGGTGGGATACACGCAACACGCCTTTCACGGGAGAAGCTTTCAGACCGAGAGATCCTGCTTTGCCCACAATCAGGTCAGACCCCATCAAGGGGCCAACTACTCCCTTGGGCAGCAGTCCCACGGTTTTTATAGTTTTAAACAAACCCCGAAGCCTTCAGGAGAGCGCGGCAACGGCGGCAGCTGGGACACAAGAGTCTTGCCCAGGCGAAATGCAGCGGAGCGAAGCGCCGCCGTCGCGGCAGCCCACGGTGGCCACGCGGGCCACCGCCCCGAGGTGCCACCCCGGCTCCCGCTCAGGAACCACGGGGCAACCGGCCAGAACGGGGCTGCCAGGAGCCCCGGGACGGGGAGAATGAGGAGGAAATAAACCCGACCGAGCGGCGCTGGTCGATCAAAAGTTACACGCACTTGTAAAAAATAGAAGCGCCCCACCGGGCGAAACCTGAAAGTTTATTCTCCCCACGCATAGGCTGCACCCCGGGGGGGAAGGCCCGGGGTTCACTCGCTCGGTGAGCGGCGGCACCCACGGAGTGGGGGGGGGTCGCTCCGCCCCGGTGCGAAGCCAGCACACACACACACACACACACACACACCCCCGCCCCGGTTCCGCATTTTCTTCCGCGACGGGAGGCGCAGCCTTGCGACAGGCCGGGAGCGGGGGGGGGACGGGGACGGGGACACCCCCCCCATCTCCCGCAGCGTCCCGGGAACCACCTCGCCAGGGGGTTTTCCGGGCGCGGAGGGACACAGCGTGCTCCCGGCCGCGCCACCGGTAGCGCTGGCGCTGGGCAGGGCAGGTCCGGGCGTACCGGCGGCGGAAGAGCTGCGAGAGGAACCGCCACCCCCCCATCCCATCCCCACGGGGGACACCTGAGGAGAGGACAGACGACAACCCACCCTACCTGGGTCCCTCGGGGGCTCCATGGCGGTCCCGGTTCTCCGCGCCTCAGCTCGGCGAACCCCGCCCCCCCTTGCGCCGGCGGCCGGTTGGCGGCGGAGGCACCGCCCGCCGGGGAGGAGGGGGCGGGAACAGCGCACGTCAATCATCGCCACGGCCCCGCCCCGCCCAGGTGAGGGAGGGCCGGGGCTGGGGGGGGGGAATCGGGCGGTGCGGAGCCCCCGATCGTTGCGACCCCCCCCCCCCGGCCCCTGGAGCCGCTGGGTTTTACGTATTTCGGGTTTTATTGTGTCCGTGCTGCCATTTGCCGTCATTAAGACCGCGTCGTCATCGTCGCCGAGGTTGGGAGGCACCTCGCAGGTCGCCGAGTCAAAAAGGAAAACGCCGACAACTATCCCTGGCTGCAGCCCGGACTCCTTCTGTTAAAATACCACGAACTAAGCGCAAGAGAAGTTTTCATTACGTGGTTTGCCCAGCAAGCCGCTTTACAAGGCGACTGGGAATGCTAAGATCTTTTACTCCGCCCTTCTCAACCCCCTGGCCTTGACATGCATGGATTTATGTGTTTGTTTGAAGACATCAACGGGCAGAAGGAGCGGCAAGCCTTCCGTGGGGCTGTGTGAATAGCCAGATTGTCACCAGCATTCCGCGGGCACGGTCACATGCTAAAGCAGAGCACAATAGGGAGTCAGGAGCTGCCAACCCAGGATGCCCTTGCTTCGGATAACAAACAGCCACAGCAGCAAATCCAGGTATTCTTCAATACCTCAAGCCGCTGAGGAACGCTGAGCTTTTGCTAGGGCTGTAGGGATAGGATCTTCACAGCTGCAGCAGGAGGTTGTTACAACACTGCCGTAAAAATAGCAAGCAGATCAGAGTATATCCCTGCACGTTTATGCCTTGTTTCATCTCTCAGCACAGAAATTAATTGGTTCAAATGCATGATTCTCACCACAAGCTCACCCCGCATATCTCAGTCGTGTTTTATGCCTGTTTCAAAAAGTAAACTCGCATAGATATTTGAGAAGAAACATCCACTTTTTTTTTTAATTTATTTTTTTTTTGGCCCCGCAGTACTCCACTTGAAGTCCCAAGCTTTCCCACTGAGCAGCTGATGTGTGATACATGATCTGTAAGCACAGTGGAAGAATATCGGCAGAATTTGCTCGCCTTTGCAGCTGCTGCACGCCAGCAGCAGCCCTGGCAGCGCTGAAACGCCTGTCAGGCACCGACCTGCAGGGCAGTGAAGCCGTCAGCAACTCACTGCTTCTTTTAGGGGCAGGGATATTTCAGCAGCACATCCCAAAAAGCAAGAGCGACCCGTCGGGAAAGGGGTATTACCTGGCGAGCCCAGTCAGTGCCCTGTGCCAGCAGTGTGTGAGTCCGCGGCAGTGCCCTGAGCGGAGCCCGGCTCACTCGCTCGGCGCCCGCCCCGCTGGGGAAGGAATGCCCTGTTCGATACGGGTGCAGCCTTAATGTACACAGCCTCGCACCAGTTTTACTGAACTCGGCGCCGAAGTTCAGAAATGCCCCCTTCCCGGTTCCCTCAGGCACTCTGCGGTTCGATTTCCCTAGCAGCTGTGGCCCACGCAAAGTGGCAACAGGGCTACCCGTGGGATCAGAGCCCAGCCAGGTCCCCGGCTGTCCCGTCCAGAAAGATTTTACATGGGAAGACATTCAAAACCCAGCACCTCCAAATACGATGACATACTCCCTTTTTACACATAGCCCTGACTAGCGAGGAGACAGAATTGTTGTAATAAGCATCTGTTACTCAAACCGATGCCTATTAAAAGTAGTATGAAGATTGCCTACGGACTCCCAATTATGGTCGTAGAATATAAACACATGAACTGAGAAGAAAAGGCTGAATCTCTCCTGAAGGTCTTGTTGTGTTTATGCAAAAGGACAGAAGTGAAGAACAATGGGACTAGGGGTGTGCTGAGCTACTGAGCTTTGTGCCTGTGACTTCTTGTTTCCTTCAGTCAGTTATAAAAATAAAAAGAAACCTGTACATGTTTAGAAGGCGAGCCTATTCCAATTTGAAACTACCTGCCTAAATACAAGACTTCAAAATACTTTGTCCTGAGTGGGACTGGGCCTGTACCATGCAAGGGACATTTATTGTGTGGGAATACAAGCAGAGCAGCAAACACAGGAGCAGCTTGCGTTATAGCTGTACATCACATTTCATTTCACACAACGCTCCAGCTTCCCAGTGCTCTGCCCTACAGATAGGCCAGATCTCCCGCTGTGCAGGCAGAGCCCAGTTTTAAAATATATTCCCTCTAGATCAGCTGTTTATTGCAAATAACAGGCCAGGCAGTCAGAAGCGAATAAAGGGCAAGGTTTCAAAGAATTAGTACTGCCAAGGTCATTGAGGAATCCAGATTTAAGACAACTAATTATTTTTCAAAAGAACCTTGCTGCCCTTTGGCTTTCCTGCCGTAGTTACAAATGCAATTACCTCCAAACAGATACATTGCTATGTACACAGAGCTAAATTGGATGATGGCACTAGTTCAGGGTAGCTGTTACGCTGATCTAATGGCAAACACAAACAACACCATACAGTGTAAGTGTGCCGAGTGGGCTGCGTCTTCCGAGAGGGCTAAGTCCCATTTAGTCCCCTATTTTAGACCTGAAAGGCACATAACATAAGCACTAGAAAGTGAAGAAATCTGTCCCGGATCCTTGTCTTGCCAGGGCTGTAGTACTTTACTTGGCACAAAATGTCCTCCATTCATTCACAACCTTGAGGCATCTTCTGGAAGAAATCCATCCTAAGGAACATGTCCAATGTTTTATTTCAAAATGTAGCAAAAGAGCACCATCATCTTGGCTCCCCTCTAAGTCAGTCCCTGGAAGGATTTTGTTAACCTAAACCTGAGTTCAACCCCCTCTACTGCTGTCTCCCATAAGCCTGACCCAAGCTCAGGGGAAGCACCCTGCCGTGGGGAAGGAAGCAGCTCAGTCCCTCCAATGGAAACGGTTCCACTGCATGTGAAAAAAAGTCCACAGAATCATGATTCTGACATTAAATTTTAGGGAGAGAAAAGCCTAGTTGCTCAGATGTGTTCTACTAAGGAGGTTTCTAAATATTCAGCGTGACATAGCTAAACACAGAGGGGGTTTTTTTTCTCCCCGCATGACAGCCCTGATGTCAGGGCAGTATTCTCACTGATCCCTGGCTCACCTGGCGGCCCCTTCCTCATAACCTGCTGCACTCTCCTGTAAAGGGCAAATTCAAAGCCCCTTCAGCAGGGGAGGCAGGTACATACCGAGACATCAGTGTCACGGGTAAGTTAGAAGTGTAGCTACTCAACGAACCCATATTTACCATGTCCTAGGTGAGTATCAGTGGGATATTAGGGGAAGGAAAACAGACAAGCAAGCAGACTCCCTCCCTCTACATTATTGCCTGATGCACCAGGCGTACCGTGGAAGCAGGTACGGGATTGAAGTCCTGGCAGCCAAAGAGGGGCATACACTGGATCAGAATTCCTATGCAATGTATCCCACCTGAGGCAGCAGTAGAAATCCCTAAAAGCAGAATAGCCTGTGTCCGACCAACTGTGTCAAAGAGACACTGAACATGGAAGCGCCTCCTTAAGGCTGGGCAGCAGCCGGCTAGCACGTCAAAGAATCTATATTTTTGACTCATGCATTTCCTGCTAAAAGCCTTTTGAGGAAAATAAATCCTTCACACCTCTTAGTGTCTACAGGTCAAGATCGTACCTATGTACGCACTGGGATAGATAAGCAGATGCCTAGTGGGATTCTAGAACCCCATAGGCTCTCCTCTCACCACAAGCTAAGTGCGGAACGCTGCTCAAAATATCTGTGGATGCCTTTCTACCTCTTTACATGCCTGAGTGTCTCCAAGTTCAAGGTCACTTTTGCGAGTGGGAATTAAACTCCGAGTTGGTTAAAGGCCTTAGAAAAGAATTACCTTGCAGTTCTAATCATTTGGGTGTTGACACATTCAGGACAGGGCTGTTAGAGATGCCTCCAAAAGAACCTGGAGGCCTTCAGCTGCGTAGTACCCCACAGTGAAGCTCCCCTTGAGCATTGCACAGGGGTCACTTAGCTGTAATACAGTTATTTGTCCTAGGGCAAACCCTGAAATCCCTGCAGGAACTATACCTTCCATCAAAGGACCAGGCTTCATGACACCTGCCTGCATGAAGCTCGTTTCCTGTAACTAATCCGAGCGGGTGCGTGCAAAAGGCCGTTAGCTGGGAATTCATGCCTCCCATCTCTAGCAACATTTGACACCCCCTCTGTACAGCTGCTAGCGAGTGTGGGATAAATAGACTTGAGGGGGGAGGTAAAAATAAAAATAAAAAAATAAATAAAAATTCAAACCCTATGTTAAATCTGCTGCAAGGGCACTAGAGGGAGAGCTAGAGCACCCCAAGGGTTCGGATTTTGTCTGTCTTCTGGTTATTTCACCATTTCCTGCTGAAGGAAGAGTACCTCTGACTCTGGAGACATTCAAAACGTGCCTGGACGCCATCCTGAGCAACCTGCTGTAGGTGGACCTGCTCTGGCAGGGGGGCTGGACCAGATGATCTCCAGAGATCCCTTCCGACCCCTAACATTCCATGATTCAACCTATGTGATTATTTTAATTAATACCCCAAAACTCATAAGAAGGCTTATTTTGCATGAGAAAATGAAATGAGAAATGAGAAATGCATGAGAAATTCAGCACAGATGTACACACAGATGCACAAATGCTGTAAGCTTCATCACATGAAAGGCAATTATGCAGCTATTAATTTGATATTAATATCACTATTTTTCTCTTTTGCAAAGTTACTAGAATTCATATATATCTAGGAATACTTTGTATTTCTCCTCCTTTCCCACCCCTGCTCTTTAGTTTCTCTTGTAAGCAGAAGACATGTTTCTAACTTCTCATCACTTACTTACTTACTTTTTTACCACAGCTTCCTTTGATAAGGATTGCTCAGTTATACCGCCAGGAATGATGCGATAAAGTGTTCTCAAGCCTCCGAGCTATTTTAAGTTATGACACAAATATATCGATTGGGGAGCACAGTACTTTTCTCTGTCACATGCATTACCATCTGCAGCAAGCACCTTTATTGCTGTAGTAAATATGCTGTAGATAAAGCTTTAGCTAAATTAGATCCATGTCAACTAACTGCTAATTAATAATCTAGTCTAGAAAATGGACTAAATGGAATATTTTCATATTTGAAAAATTTATACTAGGAATAAAATGAGGTCATGTCTTCAGTAACTCATTACTAAATTATTTGTAAGGCTGCAGTGCTGTACAGCTACTACATGGTAATTAAGAACCAGGGGATCTAGGTTCGCTTTTCAAATTGTAGTTAACTTTCAATATATTCTTGTGAGATAATTAGGTACTACCAGGTCCACTTTATTACTGGTAAACCAGAACACAAATATTAGAAATAATTTGCTAGAAGCAGACAAAAAAAGCAGAACTGGAGCCAGAAAGAAACATATAGGGGTCCAATTAAAATGTTACAAGGGAGAAAAAAAAAGCAATGACCCAATTAACTAAAACTGCTGCGAATTATTTATGGATTTTACAAGCAGAAAAAGACTATTGCGAAAGCTTGTTTGCTTGCATAACACAAGCCACAGAACTGCAGCCTTTAAACTCCCTCAGAAGACACTTTCTCCTTCCCTATTTTGCAAACAAAAAGCCAAGCCTTATAGTTCCTCGATAACGTAGCACCTAGCGTGTTGAAGACAGACAATCTTTGTTTCAAGCTTCTAAGAATATTGCTGTTTTCATTGATAAGGCATTTCACTGAGCTAGCCAATGTAAAGTGAAAATAAGAGCAACAAATTAGACTATAAACACTGAGATTAAAGTTTCATTCATCTCATTAATCTTTTACTAGTAATACCGTCTGCTCCCTGCTGCCATTACCCAGCCAGTAGGCAGTTCCATCACAATCTCACTTAGAAATATGTTTCCAACACGCAAGATGCACAAATCAGATATAACCCATGTAAATTAGTTTTTCCTTCAGCCTGTTGTGAAGCAAACTACACCACGTCTCTTAACGTGGTTCCTAGCTGATCTTACACAGCTCACGTTGAAACTCCTTGCAAAATCCTGCCTTGAAATTTCCCCAAAGCAGACAGGCTGTAATTCCGATTTCAGCCCAAACAAAACAGATAGAGCAGACCTCCTTGGTTTCTTTCCTACCACATATCCATTTGTTTAAAAGCAGCACAGAGGTTACCTGATTGCTCAGTTAACCTGAACTTCCACCAGAAGCTCTCAAGAGTGGAGCAGCCGCTTTCCTGCTCAGCAGCAGCAAGGGGGCACAGATGTGGTTCTGCAAACTCAGCCATCTGCTTTCCCCGCCCGAGCAGGATTCGGTTTTACTTTCTCCCCCTTCAAAATCCTGGTAGCTGTCTCTTTTGCAAAAGGCTGTGTATTTTGTGCCCAAATAATACATTGGTGCCTGTGCTAAATGCAAGCGTGAGGGGGTTCTTATTTGCCTGTGCAGTCGCTGGTGGGGGGTGTAAGCCATGATAAAGCAACACTGCTGGCCAAGTGCAGTGTATATGCAAGTATCTGACCGGTAACCTAAAGGGGAACTTATGCCTCTTGGAGTAGTACTCTGCCCTCCTATAGCACCAGCTGGACCACATATACATGTTTGCACCCCCCATTCCAGATTCGTATCTCTCAGCTCTTTCTTTCAGCTCAAGAAGCGCTCGGCTGATGCCCTGAGAGCTCCAGTTTCAGTCCTCACCCTGGCAGCAGCTGTGCAGGTCAATAAATAAATGCAAACTGGGTGAAGAGCTGTGAAACCCCTGTGCCTGAAAAGTCCCCCTACTCTCCTGAAACTGTATTTTTGCATGACACCTTTTTCATTTCCATTACTTGGCTAAATAAACTGAGTTTCTGGTTTGAATCCGACTGACAGCCAGACTTGGTTTCGGTAGAGATTCTCCTCCCTTCATGGTGGCAGAGGCTGTTGAGCATTCCAGCGTGCTGGTAGCAAGGTGGATTTCCTTTGCAGTTTTGAAGGAAAGTCATTGCAGGCGTGTTGATGTACCACACTGCAGGGTGGCTGCCTCTTGGTGCTAACTGGAAAATGGCTGGAAGATAAATAATGTAAAGCTCTTTCCAGAACTCCTGGTGTGCAGTACAGCAGGGGATGGAGCTACAACTTGGGTTTGTTTAACCTTTATGTCCCCCTCTGTAATGTAGCTGTTCACACATGCCTCCAGCCCCGCCTGTGCACACTTGTTTGCCTTCTCTTTTGCGTATGCATCAAGTCCCAGCCGCTCCGTTTCTCCCTCACACAGCCACGAGCACACTTGGTCACGCCAGCTCACAGTTATTTTTATTTCCCTCATCCTCGGAGTCAAAAGACGGCAGCCGGGGGATCTTGGTCAGGTTTCCACAGGCAGGATCCTGCAATGCAAGCCAGAACTTTGGTCGCAGCCTTGTCCTTTTAAACCTCTACCGGGTGGGTACGTAGGGCTCCTGGCTCAAAGCAGTGACATGTTACCCTCAATGCCATTCGCTTTGCACTGCGGTAAGGCACTACTACCAAGGGCAAACTTTTAATCCATTTGGTAAAGCCCTAAGAGCATGCAAAATGCAATAAATAATAATGTCCTCAGCACTATTAAGGAGATCTCAGAAGAGAGCTGGTTGCCAGTTCTTCCTCTTCCAGGAGGATACACCACGAGAAGTCAATGCATGGCAGCTCCCCAACACACACCCAGATCTCACGGTGCCACAGTTTGAGGGTATAAAAGTGTGGGAGTTCAAAAGCCATAAGGCAGCATGTTCTGCAATTCACCTCCTAACACATCCACAATAATTAATCATTTAATCAAGGTCTTCCCAGTAGCTTTATGAGCAATATTGTGGTTTGCTGGGAAGGAAATAGGCATGTGAATAGTTTTGTTGCTCAGCCTGGAGGCAGTACCTGCCTACCCGGGTGAAGAACGAGTATTTGTGGCTGTTCTCTCTGAACACTGAACTCTGGATTTTTATTTCTCTTGTGATGACAGCACACAGTGGTGTCTCCAGTGTGCTTTCCACTTAACATATTATCTACTGCTGCCGACTTAAAACAGCCTAGGACAAAGTCCATAGTTTCTTTCGCAGCTCTTCTATGCTTTATCCTTAGGGTTTATGAAGTAAATCGGTATGTGGATGTGTGTCTCTAGCCAATTTCAGCGTTAAGAGAAAATAACACAGATAACAGGCCTACTTCTCTTCTTGCGTGTACTAAGATACAGTCAGAGTCAACTCATTGGTGTGAAGTATTCACTGCTATCCAAACAGAAAATGAGAGGGGAATCAGGCTACCCATATAATAAGCATGTTGATGAAATTAAAGATGTGCTGCACATTCTTTTTCTTTATTGAACAGAGCAGTAATAAAGAGGTTTATTTAATTGTGAAAAAGCAATTAACTTTTGAAGATGTTTCCTGCTCCTGTGAGGAAGCTTGATTCTGTGCAGCATATTTCTTTCAAACTAGAGTCTCCAAGTGCCTTGCAGCATTAAATACGTCAGCTGAAGAACTAAATAATAAATAAGGCCAGAGGAAGACAGACCTTTTAGCAAAGCTTCCTCTGTCTCTAAGTGGTCATTCTTTTCATCTTTAAAGAGGATGTACTTCTCTCAAAAAAAAATTTAAAAAAGAACATCTCAGACTGGCTGATGATAAATACTCCACCTATTTACATGCTCCATCTATCTGCATGCGGATGCATGCAATAATAGGAGGTGGGGATGTTTAGGAAGTCGCTTTACACATGGATGATTTCCTTGGCTTTTACTTGCTTAATTGCTTGGCTCTTCCAGCGACCTGTTTCTGTAGCAACTGCCACTTCACTCCACTATTACACTATCTCACAGTCACTGGGCACCCTCCGGAAGGTCCACATGCATGTTTATCAAAGCCGGGACCTTCCAAGATTGGCACCTTCCGTGGGGTGTTGATGGGCTTCCCCCCAGAGTACCTCCAGGCGATGAATGTTTACAGGGGCTGTAGTTAAGCAGCCTGGTCTGCTGACCGCGAGTTCCCTTCTCGCTGCTCGTTATGCATTGCCTGCAGCCTCCCACCCCACAAACCATATGGATCCCTCACCCAGGGCAGGGCAAGAGGAAAGGAGAGAACAGCAGACCAGAGAGCACAAACAACCCATAAACCCGGTGACCGGAGGTGGACACTCCAAGGTGGGTCTTGCAGGGGAGAAAAAAAGACAAAACTACAACAGTTTTCCTTTCACACAAAGCTTCTTACGTGGCTTTTCCTTGCTTATTTTGTCTTCTTCATGGGCAACAGGACTATAAATACTAAAAGGAGTTGGCAAGAATATACCCTTGCACAGCTTTAATGTAATCATGTGTGCTGGAGAAGTGAGCCGTACAAAGTGGCCAAGCTCAGGCGTTCTCCTTAATAGCTTCCTTCTTATTGCCACTGTTGAAGACAAGATAAAATCTCCAAAACCATGAAAATGGTGAAGAAAAATGATGTTTGATATTATTCTGATTCTTTTCTCTTCCTTTTCTGATCCAGAAGCTTGAGAGAGCACACTGATCGTGTCCTCGGAGTCATCTTTCTGCTTCCTGGGAAGTTTTAATGAGACGGTGCTGTCCTCATCTAGATCACATGCACATTAGAGGCAAAACAGCTTAATTAACTCTACTCCATAGAGACAAGAAGAAGAAAAATTGAGATGAATGCCATACATAATCAAGAACTAGAAGACAGTGGGACTTAGAGAAAAACCACCAAATGCTGTGGCTCACACCTCAAGCTGCAAGACCTGCTCACCACAGATCTGATGCCTTGTGCTCAGAATTTATTTTCCAAACCTGCTAGTTACCATTTTTACGTCACTCCTACAAGCTTATTGCTATTATCTCTGCTGGCAAAACAATGCCAGAGTCAAATGGAAACACACTTTGCACCCCGGTCAATCACGGTAGTCTATTGCTGTCCCTCCTGCTGTCCATCACCCTGTGGTGTCACGGCAAGCTGAAGGACCTGCTGTGCCACATCACTGCGGTGACTCCAGGTCAGCTCTACAGTACCTGGCTTTGGGGTTTTCTGTAATGCAGCTGTAGGGCATGGCATTGAATTGCAGGTTGTAAGATCTACCCAAGGAGTGGCATAAATACAGAGTGTAGCACGAGTCCCGGTCTCACACAGCTACACATAGTCGGTCCCTGAAGTAGTCAGGGTGTGCCTCCATGGGACAGGGTTTTGGTGGTGAGTCCAGTAGGCAAAGAGGTATCTTTGCTTTTCCTGAGGTATACACAGCAATAGGAGATGTCCGAGTAATCTCCACATGATACCTCACAGCTGAGTTCAGAACTGAGTTTTGTAAAGCAGGTCAATCTGAGAGCATTTACTCACATGAGAAACGGAGTGAAAATGGCGGCTCTAAATATTTGTTTAGTACTTGATGTGTCCATCTAGGAGGTAACACCGCTCTCATACAACTTGGGAATTTATATGTCATGTGCCTTTGCCCAGGGTCACCCACGAACCAGGAGGGGTGGATTTGAGTTTCACGGCCCCCATTCCCTTCTCCCTCCGCTGGCACGGTACGCTCACAGCCACTGCAAAGGCAGCAGTGGAAACAGAGGCTGCCTGCGTGTATGATACTGCTCCACTAGAAGCTTGTGAGGGTATTTACATGTGACATTGCGTGACAGCTGAATAATAGTTTTAATAAAATCATAACTCAGTTGGCATCTTCATCCTGCTGACTCTGCTTTTCAGAACACTCTTTACCAACGTCAGGAAGCTGTCGAAAGCTATAAATGGCATTGAAGGATAGTGCTAGTGTCATTTCCCCAAGTCTCTGATCTGCATAATGGGAAAATATTAACACAGAGATATTATCACCAGATATTTCTTGTTCCAAAGGTGCAGGGATTTTACCTCGACTGAAGTCTTTAGAAGATATGGACAGATTTCTCAGCCAGCATGAGTCAGTGTAGTTTATATTGACTTCAGCTCAAACAAGCTGACTTTTACTGAGGATGCAGTACAAATATTGACAAATCTGCTATTACTCATTGGAAATAATGAGGTGGGTGGGCAAAAACAGCTTCATCATGTGGCCACACGGGATAAATTCAGTCTCACTCGGGTTTTAAATTGGAGGGAATATTAACAAACGGGGTTAAATCCTTCTCTGGAAAGCCAAAAGCGAGTCGGGGCACAGCAAGGACCACCGTGCTGCTCCGTGGCAAGGCAGCCAGTGGGGCAGAGCCCTCACCAACAGGGGACCAGGGTGCCCAGCAGCCAGTCTGGGGCAGGATCGGGTCTGGGGCAGCGACTGGGGTCAGACACAGCTGGGTGGTCACCAAGCAAGTCCGCAGCAGCAAGACACGTCCAAGGGCAAGTCAGGAAGCGGATCTGGCGGAGCTGGGTCAGGGCCAGAAGCGCAGCAGCAGGAGCCTGGGAGCAGGCACCAGTGTGGCACAGCAGCGATGTAGCCCAGGCAGGGGCCAGGGGGGAACCTCGGCTAAAAAGCGGCTCTCGGGAGACAGGAGCAGGCTGCTGTGTTTCCTCACAGCAGCCCTTACCAGCGGAGGAGCTAACCTCGGACGCAGCCGGCTCCGCTCCAGAAGGGGATGTGCCCAGCACCCTGGCAAGGAGGTGTGGGTTTTCCATCCCCATTTAGAAACATAATTTTCTCCACCTTGTCCTAAGCTCTTTGGACAGATAGCAGTCGGAAGGGAACTGTATCTCATTAGCGTGAATTAAAATTTTCCTGAATCTTCAGCCGGCTAATTGCTGAGTGACTTTGCAATAAAAGGAGAACGAAAGCATATTTTAATTTCAAGGCTAAAACTGGGGGATTAAGAGAAGACATGTTTAGATAAGCTACTGGGAAGAGCTTTTTAACATACAGCTCACTCTTCTTTGCAGGGAGTGTGAAAACCCAGGGGGTTATCCTTGTAGATTAAAGTAATCCATTTAGAGGAGCTGGTCTGTCCTCGACAAAAAACCCCACAAAATACATGTCATTGCTAATATTGCTCCCACTATTAAACACATCTGCCACCTTATCTGGACCATGTGGAGGGGCAGTGCTGTTAATGTGGCTTTAATGTCAAGTGAGGACAGGTATCTCAGGAAGCCTGGTGGCTTCCCTCGCCCCTTGCACAGGAACCCCGAGGAAAACCAGATGGAAGTGCATACGGAGAAGCTCTCCTTCCCCATTCCTCTATACAAATGGTAACGCCTGCAAAGAGGCAGAAAAACTCCAATTAATTCAGTTGCTTTCATTTTATTAATTTTGTGCTATCTACTGGCGTAAATGTGTGTGGTGATAAGAAACAGTAATGAAGAAGACAACAGGTACATTGAGAGCCAGAGAGGGGACATATGGCCCAATTATAGTATTAAATATACTAACTTTTCAGCGCTTGTCATATTACTTAAGTATCGGCAATTGGGAGGTGAACAGTCACATTTTGTAAATGAGATGGAGCCTAAGTTAGGTCTGAAAAAAGGAGAAATTAGAGAGTGTGCAGAATCAGACAGGAAAATTCTGACCCAGAGGTTAATTTTGATGTTTCACAGGATTCCTTACTGGCAGAGTAGCCACCACCTACAGCTTCCCAGCAACTGCCTTGGGAAGAGGGAGCAAGCTGCCTGGTTGTAGAGGCCAGCGACTCCCTCCTGAACCAGCAGGAATCTGATATCGCTTATCTGCCTCTGATGGTGGGAAGAGACCTGAAGCCACCAGAGGGCATTTTTTCAGCCGTGGCGCCCTGGAGAGCTTCAGGGACTTCTGCAGGGGGCAGCAGGCAGGTCCCTAGGGGTGTGTGGAACAGAGCGCCCAAGGGAGCGTTTGAAGCAACTGCTGTCAGAGCATTTCGACCTGAACTGATTGAATGCCCAGGGCTCTTCTTCTCTAGACATAGCAGTGGACATGTGATTTGTGATGGAATGGGAGACCAGGAAATCGAGGGACATTTTTCCCCATCCTCATTCCACACGTTGCTAGGAACTAACAACAGACACCCATATCCAGCTCTTTCTCAGCACCAGATTGTATCACCTGAAGCCAGGACATTGCCATTTGATGTTCAGAACCTACAGGGATCCTACATCTGTGTAAGTCAAGACGGGTATTTGGTCCACGCTGGGTTTTTACGTGAGGTAAGAGGGAACTGCAAAGTTTTACCTGTAAAGTAATACAGCTCAGGAATATTTCAGGAATATATATTTGAAAAGTTACGTGAAATGATCAATGCAAAAGTGTCCAACCATTCAGCTTTCAGCCATTCACTGAGTTAGACCTGTATTTCTGTGTGCAAAGCTTGAAAAACTGACTATGTATATCTATTGATCCGGCAGCTTTCATTTCATGAGCTGGTAAATTGCGATGGGAATTGAGCAGTTTGAACTTTTCTCATTCGAACTCTCATATATTGGTCACCCTGAGCAAGATTCAGGTGTGGCAAAGAGGCTTGCCACTGCTGTAATCACACATAGGGAATATGCGAAGAAAAGAGAGGCAAAGGTGTGCGTGGAGGGAATTTTGCACCATTAGATACCCTTGAAAGAGACTGTGTTGGCCCTGCGTATGCAGAATGAAGGATGAAACAGGTTTAATAAAAGGCAAATAATTCACAATAATTTGTGTCCCATGTTTCCATCTTCTTCCAGAATAGATGCTTTTCCAGCCCATAGCAGGAAAATAATGGTCCTGAAGAGAGAAGAAAGGGGGAGGGGAAAGCAAAGCTCTTGTAGATAAAGCTGTTGTAGATGCTGCTCTGGCCTGCTGTTGGACTCACCTCTCCAAACCTTTCAGAGCTAACCTGGCCAAGAGTTCACTTTAATTAACTCATGGGAAATTCCAAAGAAATAAAGAAACTGGTTCTTGATTAAATTCAGGGGGATTGGGCAACCTAATGATTTGAACTTGACCTGTTCCACTCAGGGTTCCCTGCATGCCTTACACTGGGTTACATTAAGCTGAGGTTGCTTCTTTGAGCTGTTGACTCAAGAGGATTGACATGGGATGGAGGCAGATCACATGGAAAAGACTCCAGGGACCAAATGTCAGGCCACCAACTCTTCATCTGAAGAGAGTTAAAAGAAGAATACATCCTGGGCAAATAGCTAATAAGGACTAACACTGCATTCAAGTCACAGAAAGGAACTGACTGCAGGGATCCCTCGTTTTACTTGACCTGAATACACGTGTATTCATTCTTTGAATATTTTATACTGCTCTGGCTTGTAGCATGCATTCCACTTATGTGCTCTTGTTTGAATATTGTATTTCATATGTCATTTTCAACAGTCTCAAGAAAGAAAATAAAGAAAAAACATTTTTAAAGGACAAAAAAAAAAAAAAAAAAGATGATCCCCTAAACCAAAAATGAGCAAAATAGGCATTCCCATCCCTAGTATCTGGGGCAACAGATGGGGTGGTGAAAAATGTGCCTTCAGGGCAAAGTTCTGCTCTGATCACTCTCCTGCCCACGGCAGACAGTTTTAATTTAAAGCACTGAGGATTATCCACTGTGGAGATACACTTTGTTAATTTATTATCCCTCATGTTAATCTGGTGTGTAAATCATGGCAACAGGCAAGTGCGTAGCAAAAGGTGTAGACTGCTCTGCCCTAGCAAGCAAGCAGAGTTAGATTAGGTGGTTCAAATATGAAGAAACCTTTACGTGGCAGTCTAAAAAGCTCCCACATTTTCTATGTTAAAATACCCCATCAGCCCACTAGCAGTCTTTCAGAGACAAGGCAGAAACTACGGTATACAAAGTGGAGAAAAGGAAAGTTTGACAAATAAACTATTTTCAGTATCAAGTCTCTAAGAATTTCTTAGGATGAGATAAAGAAAGTGGCTTAGAATTTTTGCCCGGTCACTTTTTAAGTCATCTGAGAACAGAAAGTGATCTGGACAGAAACCAGCATCTCCATCGTGAGTTTCATATCTTTCTGGGTCAGGTTTCTGCCGCAGATCAGTTGGCTCACCCCTCTAAGAGCATTAATCATTTACATTAAGCAGCTAAAATAGGCAATGTGAATTCCCCTGGAGTAGTTCCCTATTTGAGTACTGTCTGTGAGCATTTGTACTTTTCACATATCGAGCAGGAGTTTTACCTCTGATTGCAAGCCAGGTTTATCTTCAGGCATGACAAACTAGCTCAGGAATCATAGAATCATAGGATGGTTTAGGTTGGAAGGGACCTTAAAATCATATGGAGATTTCAGAAAAGTGTACAAAACTTGTTCTTCGACATGCCTACTTGAACACACTGAAACTGTAAAATGATAAAGTAATGCATAAATAAGTTATTGGGTCTACAGATAAGACGATAGTATAAGAAAACACTGCCTTGCTGGGGGAACAGTTCATGGATGTTTCCTGCAATATATGAGAAATCAAAAAGAAGCACCAAAAAACACAGAATCATCTTTGCGGACAACTGGTGAGCAGCCACACGCTGGATTTCTGTCAACTTCAGTAGAGTATAGTAATAGTTGTGTCCACCTATAGGTGCCTTTGTCATCCACCCATATGGGGTGGATAAATTGTCATGTATATTTAAAAGGCCCTCCTCCTTGTTTGGGGCAGGTGAAAACGGGAGCTCGAGCAACACAGTATATACAAAGGAAGTATTCCACAGAGGTGCCAATCAGTAAATGATGAATTGCTCTGGGCACATCTCAACCGTACCAACTGTGCTCATCTGAGAGGAAGACTTTGCTTTAGGATCCGTCACTGAAAGCTGCACGCACAAAATGTGTGGGATCCACACAGAAAGGCTGGGGGGAAGCATGTAGTAGAGAGCAAAAATAATTAGAGATCCGGGAAGTGTTCAAAAATGTTTGCATATGATTTGAATAATAACAATAAACCCACAAATTTTTAAAAGATATTGCTTACACAGAAGATTTACTAATTGTTCTAGAAGAAGTGGATTAATGAGTAGAGTGCAGCACAAGTGGTTGAAGGTTCCTAACAAATGTGGTTTATTTCTGGGCTTTGTGTATCTCTAGTATAATACATAAAGAAACATTTGGCTGTTTTGGGCAATGTGCTAGAATTCCCAAGCCCAATGGTGTGAAAAATCACTTGCTTCTTCATTATTAAAATCTCAGTCCAGTACCATTAATTTAATCATTTGCTTGCCTGTTGCTGGATGCAGACGTTCCCTTGTATCTGTATAACAACTTTCTAACTATTCTCCTTCAGTTGATGGGCAGGCAGTAAGTAGGTGATGCACCTATCCACAGGCCACTGGCTGATTTAGCTAGGTTCTAGGTTAAAAAATTAGAAGATTGCATTGCCAGTAAGTCTCTACCCTACACTCCTCTGCAGATGTTTGGAGCAACAGTAACATCCAGTGGTGAAAATGTTAATTACATTACATGAGGGCACTGCATGCCGGCAGCATCTTACAACTGCGTCTTCCAACTGCGTCTTCCTCGCAATAAAAAAGCAAGTGAGAGCAAGCCTTGAAAACTCAGGATCGTGCTTACATTGCACAAAAGTAGTCTTGCACACAGTAACACATCAGTTTTCCTGCAAGGTTGGTATGTTTTTCCTGCTCATGCCAAGTGAGATGTACTGACTTTTAGGTCTGTAAATACTAAGACTGAGACCTTTCTGGATGGATGGATGGATGGATGGATGGATGGATGGATGGATGGATGGATGGATGGATGGATGTCAGTGCAAAGGGATGCCAGGCACCAGGTCATGTTATAAGGAAAGAGGGAGGATGGGGGACAGGAGGAAGACACGGTGGCCTTGGGCTGATGATTGGGGAATGAAGCCCTGGGCTGATGACACTGCAGGGTAGCTGTGCTGCAGTACTGTGACTCATCCTTGACTCAGGGACCTCGGGCACAGCTCAAAGCAGCTCGGAAGCTCTAGCTCTGCCCTGGAAATAGGATGCCAGCACTGCAGGGGCGCGCAGGTAGAGTTTGACTCCTTTAGCCAGCCAGGTAGGAGGGGGGATGCCCTCAGAGGAAGCAGACACCTACCCGTTCATTCGTAAGGGCACACAGTTCGTGGGGGTGGGGCGGGGGAACCTTCCTTCCTCCTCCCCAAATGCTCTTTATCTTCACCTGGGCTGGGGAGTGAATCTCATGCTTAGACACATGGTTTAGCGGCCGATCTGGTGGAGCTGGGTCAATGGTTGGACTAGATGATCTTACAGGTCTTTTCCAACCTAAACGATTCTACAGTTCTATGAAATAGGGGCAAAATATGTGTCGCACACTGAGAGGGCAGTCCTTGCTTGCACTTTGTGGACAACAAGAAACAAGGGACCTCAGCTAAAGGCTCTGTGTGTGCTCAAGGGAACGAGGAAGGGAGGTGACTTTCTGCTCTCACCCAGGAGAAGAGGCTTCATTAACTGCACTACCAGTGAGGGAGCTGCCAGCTGTTTGTGAGCGAAAGCTGGGTGTAAGCTTCCCAGCAAATGCAGGTACTAACCAGATAGCAAGGAGCACATTGTCCGGTCAGGAAAACAAGACCTTGAAGATAAGGCAACTAGACCAGGATATCAGAAATTTTGCAGGTGGTAACAACAGTTAGACATCTCAGGTTATTTTTTCCCTGGAACTGCAATAAAGGATAATAATAGTAATAATAATAATAACAACAACAACAACAATAACAACAATAACAACAACAATCATAAATAAAAATTAAAGAAACAGCATTTAGGAGGTCCAGTGTTCACGTCCTTGTGCTGTGTCAGCATCAGGGATGAAGAACTGCAGGAGCAAACTTAGCAGCAGCTTTATAGGTGGGTGCAGAGAGCTCTGCCTTTCACGGACAAGGTGCTTTGGTCCCCCCAGCACCAGCAGCCTTGTTTTGCTGCACTCCTGTAGTCTTCCAGTGCACCATCGCTCTGCGACCTTGAGGCCATGAAACAGCAGGGGCAGTTAATGATTCTCTGAGCCCCGCTGACGTCTCCCTGCTCCCGTGCAAACATTAGCCAAGGTAGAGGGGAACCAGCTGAAGAGCTGTCTCACTTTCTTTTCCCCCTTACTTTTTGAGCCATAACAGCAGAAATTTTGCGGATCTCATGCAGAACCATGCTTGCCCAAAGTGCTGGAGAGAGGAATTCTCCCTCACCATCTTTCCTGGTGTGTATGCCTCCCCATAAAAACATTGTGAAGGGGTCAGATACTGAGGCATATGCAGGGACAGCTCGCCCCGAGGGCAGGCACATTATTTAGATTCCAGTCTGCCTCACATGTCTGCGTGGATGTGCTTTCCAAACGATTTCCTTCAAGTTCGTACTATCTGATGCAAAACAGATCATCTCCACAAACAACAATCTTTTACAGAAGAGCTTCTCACTGCTTCCCTGGGAATGCATTGGGAATTTTCCAGCATGAATATGCTTGGTGTGGCGTTGCTTACTGTGTTGGTGCTGAGCCCTGCGTGCCACGGGATCGCTCGGTGAGTATCAGTGGGATACACAGCACAGGTAACTTCATTCCAGTCTTTGGGACAAACTGAAGGGCTCCTCTCCCCACCCCATCCAGCTCAGGTGGGCTGGGACGTTTTCAAACTGCCAGGAGATGGCTATGGGCATGGCAGCTCTTCATGCCGTGATGGTGTTAGGGCAGTAAATGCCATTGCTTGTGTCTCAAGACCTCTCAGGTGTTTTCTCCAAGGGAGAAGGGACAATGAATGCCACACATAGCAGGCAGATGCGGCTACATGAGCACAGGGTCACGTGAACCTCCAACACATGGGCTAGTCCTCATTCAGTGGGAGCCTAAAACACCATAACCTTTCCTTCTGTTTGATGCACATTAACAGAATCAGCCTTCCTGATCTCATCCTGAGGCACCCCATCCTCTCCTGCAGAAAGCAACAGAGCCTTCTACTGCTCCATAGAACAAAACTTGTTTAACTCTCCTCTCTGAAGCTGAGACTGAAAGTGGCTGAGAAAATGAGCCGTACATGGTAGCTATCAACAGGAAGATCGAGGCAACAGAAAAATACCTGTTTCGAATCACTATTGTGCAATGCGTCCTGCACAGCACATGGAAAACAAAGGAGAGAGCTTTGCCACAGCTGGGACATGGAGGCTCAATGACTTTCCAGGGGTTTTGATGTCCCTTCTGAAAACCTGACCATGTGGGATACATCATATGGGTTGCACACATTTGGCTGCGTTATGGACCATCCTCAGGGCCTGCTGTGCTTTTGGTGCCCCATGAATATTAAACACTGGGGTGTGAGGCCAAGGTAGGTTCATAGCATGTGCAAAGGCTGCCCTGCAAATGCTTGGTGAATCCTGCGTGGGAAACCCGAAGTGCTCACAAAAATATTCCTACACTTAAACAAAACACAACTTCAGAGCAAACAGCACGACATGCACAAACACTGATAGCATGTACACTGTGGAAACCGAGAGGTTTAAATTAATGGCTAAAAGTGTTTTACAGTGAGATGATGGAAGTTTGGGAGAGGGCTCAGAGCCACAGTGGGAACTTTTTTCTCTTTGAGACTGCAGGCACTTCCTGTACCTGGAGCAGCACAGATCTGAGGGACAACAAGATTTGGCTCATTCCAGGTTGCTTAGTTTCTGTGGTAAAAAATTGCCTCACATCCAATTCTGGAAAGCCGTGTCCCAAGGACACTGCACAGGTATGCAAGACCCTATCAAATATTCCTCTCTGGTTTCTTGGTATGCTGGTATAGGAAAGCACCCTGGCATGAGCAGCTGGTACCTTGTGGGCTGCACACTGGCTGCCTGCTGCGTTGCATTTTGTTGATTCTTGGCAGAGGCAGCATTGGTTCTGAGGCTATAGGACTACAAGCCTAATTAGAAGGATAAGCAAGGAAGGTCTAAGAGATCATCTAGGTGAGAAGTGCTCGTGAAGGCAGGAAATGGGTATTATGTGTTTATCTTCTGCAAGCTGTCTTGCCCATTAGACACCATATTCTGAACTGCGTAACCAACAGCAAAGAAAGTGCACTTGTGAACCACCATCAGAACCAGGCACGGTGGGTGCTGGTCACACCGCTGCCTCCTGCCACTCTGCTCAGCCAAGGCCAACACGGGCATCTCTCCCAGCCTAGCAAAAAAGAAGATCTGACCAGCAACGGGAGCCCCTTGCTAGATCCCTCTCTGAATCTGAAATAACATTTTATCTCCTCTGTGGTCACGATCAGATTCCTTGTCTGATCACCAAAATCATTTTGCAAGCAGCCAGAGAGGCTTGTGGCTTTGCTTTGCAATGTGCTCCTTCCTTGTACTTTGCTTGTTACCAAAATAAGGCCAGCAGTAAATTTAATGCTACATAGGAAAGGCTCTGCTATCAAAAGCTTCTTAGCACAATAATATTTTAACAGAAAGCAAAATAATTTCCTACAATTTATGAAGGTAATAAACTAACCCGGGCTTCCTACACTGATTTCCTACAGTAATTCCCAGCACGGTCAAGCAGGACAATTCACAGCCCTTTTGTCTGTAAACACATTTCAAGGCCATTTGAATAGAATGAGGTGTGGGTGTTCAGGCTGATTTGTTTAGTCTTTCCCAGCTGGTCCCATCCACCCTTCTGTCCTTGAGCTTCTCAGCTGTGTCTGAGATGAAGTGTGATTTCACTCTGGGGTCTCCTACCCAAGTCCTGTTTCGGGGCAGAAAGGGCTGGTTTTGTCTTGCAAGGCACCTGCCAGCCATTTTCCAGAATCGTCCCAGGCACTTGCAGATGTAACCGGAATAGCCTGTGAGGGAAAAACGAGGTAGGAAAACACTGGTAGTCAAATGAAATATTGTGGTTTATAGGTGCCAGATACATGTTTCCACTTTATCCAATGCGCAGTTATTCCCAAACCAAACAGTGATACAATCTCTTGCCAGATCTTTGATTCCACTGGTGTCAGGACATGTACGCTATTGAACATACCTCTGCCTCTGAAACACAAAAGCCTTCGTCCCGGTACAAAGTGCATTTAAAGATAAGCCCCAGGCCTGAAGGTGGAGCAGTGGAGTCATTGCAGAATAACATCAAATTCTCCTAAGGCCTTCAAATTCCTGCATATCGTAAATACAGCTGCAAGATAGATTTTGCCCCCCCCTCACCCCCTCCCAAAAAAAAAATAATGGAGGGCAGCTGCAGTTTGTTGGAAACTGTGGTACAATTAATACTAAAAAAAGAAGAGCCAAAGAGGAGAAACACTAGCTGCAAATATGAAAAACACTTTCCTGAAATAGTTCCTTCTCCTAAAAGCCTTGAAAGTAACATTTTTTGCCTCCCAAGTTTAAAATTGTCGCTAAAGTAGTCATGGCAATTCAAGATGAAGGTTTTGTTGCTGCTTGCGATTCAAAACAATGTGTAGTTGTTCAATATCTTTGTACCAGCCCAGGATTTATAATGCTTGTAAAGCTGGTTTAACTAGATTGGCAGAAGGTCAAGGTCTTGCTTTTAGGACTCAAATTTGAGTGTTATCCCACACAAAGAGGTGCCTTCAAGAAAGAATACTCTGTAGCACAGACTAAGGCTGTTGCTTTTGCTTTTATGAGAAACTTCGTGACTGCGTGTTCTGTTAAATGTACCTGGAAGGATTTAATACACTTCTATTTTCCAAGTCATCTGTTCCTCAGGGAAAACAAATTAAGGGGGCAGGGGACTTAACGGCAGGGACTGATAAAATCATGGTCGATGCAGAAAATAAAAGCGGAGAACAACTTTCTCTCAAAACACAGAAAATCAGGGGGCATGAAATAAAACAGCTAAAATAATGGAAAGTACTTCTTAGCACCATACAGCATTAAGCCGTGAAGTTGGTTGTCACAGGACACTAGGAGTCTGAGTAGTTCAAGGAGCAATTGGACAAAAGGCAAGAAAAAGCCATCAAATACTGTTCAAAGCAAATCACCCCTTCCGTATAAGGTAGTTCCCAGTCACAAATGGCTGCAGATCAGGAAGTATTTTATGCAGTTTCTCTGTATTTTTCCTGGGTTTAGGTATCTTCTATTGTTCAGTGTTTTGGTTTTTTTATAAAGAAGAGGTGGAGATGAGGATCAAAAGATCAAACCCTTAAAATGATTGAATTGCAGAGCTTGAACATGAGCAGCCCGAACAGTAGCTGTTGCGCCCTGTCGGTGAGCTGCTGAGAGCCACCACTGCTACCAGTTTCCCCTTTCCGGATACCCAGCCCTAAAAACATTAAATGCTCCCTCCTCATCTCAATCCACCCCAAAAGAGGAAAAGCTGAACCACGGCAATGCATAGTGGATGACAAACGCTGGGAATCCTTCTATTTCCCTTCTCCTTTTTATTCCCTAATTGACCAAAATTTCCCAATTTCCTGAAACACGCAGCTATGACTCCCAGTACTTTAAATTCTTAATTTGCGGTTTGTTTTTTCTGGAAGAGAGAAGAAGGTTCACCACCATGGTCTGCACACTTCCCAACCTCCCATCTCGTTCACTGACACCTGGAGTTGAGCAGGAAGGTTAGTAGGGATGGGATGTTTTCACTGTAATACACACAGGACGTTTTGTCTGTCTCTTTAAAAAAGAAGGAAAGAATTCCTCTAAGTGCAATGAAAACCCTGCAGATTTTGCTGCTCTTTACTAACCTTACACCCTTACCAGGACTAGTTTTTGTTTGTTTTGCAGAATAGCGCTACGCTACCTCGGAGCAGGAAGCTAGCACGCTCCTCACTGCAGCACCAGCTCAATTACATGTACCTGCATCGCAGAGTACCCCAGGACTGAGCAAGAATGAACCCTTTTTGTACAAAATCTTGATCCTAAGCCTAAATTACAAGACAACCGGTAGCCAATTGCTTCAGGCTCTTGGTTCCTATAGGTATCCCCCAGAGCAGAATTAAGTATTCAAACCACCTGTGGGAGCCAGCACTGGAGAAGAGATTCGTGGACTTTCCACACTCGGTTCAAGATGACTGTGTAAAAACCACGGTGTATTTTATCAAACTGGTGATTTCAGCTGGTATCTCTCAGCTGCCACAGATGCAGTCACTCTCCCTGTTCTCCGCAGGGGTTCACAGCTGGTTTGTGATGACCCCGCCGTGGGGGTGCCACACGCGCAGAGTACGTTCCCCAGCCTCTCCCCTTGGCGCGGGCAGAGGCTGGAGCTGGCGGACAAGCAGACCAAAGGCCAGTTTTTCCAGCTGTCGGAGGAAGGTTATTATCTCCCCTCCCAGTCCTGCAGCGCTGTAACACAGCCCCACCACGGCATCCACAGTTTCTCAGGGACCCGCTCACTAGGGCGGCTCTGGCGGCGCTTGAGATTCCAAGACATACCTAAAAGCAGAATTTGGCTCAGGATCTGGTTTTGGTCCTCTTCCTTTTCAATAATATAACCTGTTAAATTAAATCAAACATTTCCTCCTGAATAAACAAACCCCTACATATTTTCCTTTTCCTCCCAATGTACCGTTTAATTACAATAGAAGAGGGCTTGGAAACTCCAGCTAAAGACTGCCCCCCAAGGAAACAAACAAGCAAGTAAATAAAAGAGCTCTTCAGAAGCCTGTCTTTATATGAAGGACTACTTTTTAACAAACTTTGAGATGAAGTTTATGTGTAAAGCATCAAAATAGCAGAGCAGAGAATAAACAATGTTCTGAGATGAGCAATAGCACACTCAGAAATTACAATTTATAATTGAAATGCAACAGGGAGGAAACTTCAAAGGATCTGATGAAGCCCACCACACAAACCCCTGGTCTTTGAAATACCCCCAGATCAATAGCTGCATGAGAAGAATATCTGTGTTGTCCAAGGAGGCTGGGATATTTCCAGGCCCACAATTATTATTATTTTTTCCAAAAGAACAGATATAGATATAGATAGCTATAGGAGATATAGATTTTTTTTTGCTTTAAGTAACTTTCAAGCCAATGAGATTTGGTTTGCGCTTTTAAAATTCTACAGAATGTGTTCCAGAGTCTAGTTCTTTCTCTAAAGCTCAGCTTCCAGGATTTATTTGGTTGTGAGCAATTTAAACTTTTGCTTTACAACAAGAATTTAAAGAAAATTCTTCTCACATTTGAGAAAGCCTGAAAATGGAGAGTCTCAGCCACTAAAATTAAAAATTTTAAACTCAGATAAAAACCCAATATCTCCCTTTATCCCTCAAAATTTATGTGCTGATTTTGGGAGCAATGGGTTTGGGGGTTCAGCCATAGTTTATTTGAACTTAAAACTAACGTATTTACCAATTCTGTTTGAATATGACTCTATACTTTTCCAACAGCGGAACCTATTCAAAATAATAAAAGTAAGAGGCATATTTCATGAAATAATGGAGGAAGATTTACAATCTAAGTATGTATTACACAGTCCATGATACAACTCTTCCAATGTGTATTTCTAAGTACTGAATAATTTTCAAAAGCAATAAAAACTCAATAGCTCTGCCATTATAGGAAAGGATATTTTCCTTTTTTACAGAACAATATTATAAGCTTTTTCATCGAGCCTTGTTTGGAAAGCCTTTTTAGCAGTTTCAGCTCAATCCTGTATACTATTGACTCAGCAGGGCTCAGCACTTTTTGAAAAAATAAACCCAACCAGTCGCCATCATTTCCCCAAAGCACTTACTGGGAAAAAGTCTTGAAATAATGGCAGTGGATTCTAGTTAAGTTGTTTTTCTTTACTTGTTCAAATTAAATAGTTTGCATTGCATGGGTGAGATTTTTTGTTTTGTAAAATAGGCAAAAGAAAACAAATGGGTGATTATGCGCTCCTGATACTACGTGCAGCAGCAGAGGAGGAAAGCAGGAAATTATTTTGTTATGTTCCAAAATGCTAAGGCAGAATTGGTACAATCAACCACAAGATAGACCAAAAAGTAACACAAGCTACCTTAAAGCTCAAAACAATCAGCGCTTTACAACGCCGGGCTTTGTGTGAAAGCGAAACAAGGAGAAAACAGAACTAAAGTTCTTTTGCTTTGAAATACTTCCAGTAAAGGTGACTCCCTAATTTTGCCTGCCAGAGATAAGAAAGCATTTAGTGAGCTAATTAACGTACCCTTCCCATGAAATCTATCACAATGTAAAATTTTCACAGCTGGCTATCAAGCTTTCCCCCAGCCCCAGGAGTGGGAGCAGCGGGGCAAGGGAGCCCTGGGACCCTGTTCCAGCCCTGCCGTGCCAGGCAGCATGGAGGACCTGGCAGGAGGCGGAATGGAGAGCCCTGCAGGGAGAGAGGGTGGCAGAGAGAAAGGAGGGGGAAATGTGGCAAGTTCAAATGCATAAATAAATTAAATGGGCAGATATGAGAGGGGGAGTGCAGGTACCAGGCTGCCACTGATGTCGTTCCAGTTCCTTGGTTACTCTTTCTTGCAGCTTAGACCTGACGGTGTGCAAAGCTTTGTACAAAGCAACTGGTTTTATTACAGCATTTAAAAGAATCACAGAATCACCAGGGTTGGAAGTGGCCTCTGGAGATCATCTGGTCCAACCCCCCTGCCAGAGCAGGTCCACCTACAGCAGGTTGCACAGGATGGTGTCCAGGCGGGTTTGGAATGTCTTCAGAGTCAGAGACTCCACCACTTCTCTGGGCAGCCTGTTCCAGTGCTCTGCCACCCTCAAACTAAAGAAGTTCCTCCTCATGTTCAGATGGAACTTCCTATATTCAAGTTTGTACCCAGTGCCTCTTGTCCTACCACTGGGCACCACTGAAAAAAGACTGGCCCCCTCCTCCTGGCACCCTCCCTTTAGGGATTTGTAAACATTGATGAGATCCCCCCTCAGCCTTCTCTTCTCCAGACTAAAAAGACCCAACTCCCTCAGCCTTTCCTCATAAGAAAGATGTTCCAGCCCCCCAGTCATCTTTGTAGCCCTTTGCTGTACCCTCTCCAGCAGTTCCCTGTCCTTCTTAAACTGGGGAGCCCGGTATAATAAATAACTGGAAGAATAAGAGACCTTGTGCTCCAGAATAATCCCTCTCTCCTGCAAATATTGGCCCTATCGTATTTCCCCAGTACCACAGCTCCGACACCGCTACAGCTGCAGCTCCATGAGTCAATACCTCCTCCATCATCTGTCCTCCCTTCATTTCTTTGTCTCACCTCCTGCTGACCCTCATGTCCCGCTTTCCAGGGGCCGTCCACACCTCAGGCTGGTGCTGGGGGGGTTGTGGAGCACCCTCACCGAAGGTCTGCTGGCTCCACACAGCTTTGGGAGCATTCATGGCGGGGGCCCGGGAAAACAGAGGGAAACACTCAGCCAATGCTGGCAGGACCCCCTGCCACCAGCCCTGCTGTGGCCCATGTTGGAGGAAGAAGAGGAACCACCAGCCATCAGGATTGGAAAAAAAGGAGTGAAAAAGCGGGAAGAAAAACAGCAAAAGAATTTAAAATCCCGGAGAAGATGAAGAGAAAAAAAGTGCCAAAGCTCTGAGGGCACCCGCAGACCTGCCTGGCCCTGTCGGACCTCCTGGGCTCCCCCATCTGCCCAGGGTCCAGGACCCCACATCAGCTCCCCGGGGCCACCAGCACTGCCCCAGTAATGCCCCAGCAGGGCCAGCCTCTGGCTCCCCACCGCCCTGCCCTGCCTGGCCGCGGGCCACACGGAGCCATGCCCACATGCCAGCCTGTCCCCATCCCCAGGGAGGTGCCCAATTCCCAGGGCTGGGCTGCCCTGCTCCTGGCTGGGGTGGTGGGACGGGCCTGACCTAGCAAGTGGATGGGCTGTAAACCACCCAATGGGGGCGGGAGGTGGCTACTGTGCTCACCAGTTTCCTCTGGGTTGTGAAGAAAGCCACCATCCCCGGGGACCCAAGGTGGCAGAGTCAAAGAGGGACTTTGGCCCAGTCTTCCAAGACAATCTGAAAGTTAAGAGCTGAGCTCCTTTCTTGCTACTTCCCCCGTCTCCTGTTGTTCCCGGTGTTTTCCTTCCTTGCCAAACCCCTTGTCCCTCGGACCAAATCTGCTCTCTGGTGAAAATGAAGCTAAAAAGGCTCTGCCTTCTGGGTCTGTTTTTTCTTCATGGGAACAGAATTGCATGTTAGCTACAGCGGTCGATCCCTAGAGGTTTTTTACTATTTCGCTCCTTATGTAGCCCAAAGAAATGCTCGTTCCCATCATTGACCACCCTAAAGGCCGCGCCAAAAGAAGTTTTAATATTGTTTGTGGCTTGGAAGAAATGAGGTGAGATTTTGTTCAAATGGAAGTGCCAGTAAATACTTCAGATTATCCATTCTAGCTGCCTTTTCTTTGTTTTCAGGGTTTTTAATAACAAGTAGAGGGTTTATAATGACAGTTGTCACCTTAGGAATAAGCAGGCTCTCCTCTCTGTATTCTCAACCTCCAATAAACACATTCAACTGTAGCAGGATTATGTTTCCACCTTGGATGCTCTGGCGCATTTATCCCATCAAAGCTGAGCCAGCAGAGCACACATGAGAGATTTGGGAAGTACCACGCTGAAGTCTGATAGGGGATGAAAGAGCAGGGATATCTAAGTGAGCACAAATGTCCTCCCAAAGAGGGTCTGGACACCTCAGAAGAGGTTGCTAAAGGAATGTGAAAAGAACACTGCTCCTTTCTATCTCTTCTCCCTTGTTTGAATTGTTCCCCTCTTTCATCACCAGTATCTGTACTCCAAATATTTTTCTTCTTAACAACACCCTTTCCTTGGGCATTTTTGTTTTGGGGTTTGTTTCATTTTGTTTTGTTTTGGTTTGGTTTTTTTTCTAAAACCACAGTATTATTTCTTTGAGAACAAAAAGCCCATAGCTTCTCTGGGCAGGATTAGTAAAGATGCAACTTAAATTATCAAAAGTGCTATTTCATTAGTACAGATAATACCAGTTTCCCCTTTCAACTATACTACAAGATAACTTCCATTACCCTTGCGTAAGTCCATACTGAAGTTTTTGCAGATGCAAGTATGTAAATTAATATGCAGTTGGGGTCTGTTCTTGTTTTACGCTTTCAGCCATAGCTATGCCGACATAGTGCCGCTGATCGACCTGCATTTCATATGCCATATTTAGCATGGCCTTGCTACTCTACCCCATTAATAATTTTTTTTACATTTTTCTGTTTCCCAGGAGAACAGGGAGCCTGTCTCTTTAGCCTTCCCTGCAGTGTAAAGGGAGGCACTTTCCCTTCCACGTCCATGTGCTCTGAAAGTAAACTTTTGCAATATTTAAAGCAAAGGTCTCAGAGAACAGATCACAGCCTCCTCACCAGCTCTAATTAATCCCTGGAGCAGATCACATCCTGTGCAATTACGAGATGATACAACTGAAGACCACACCTGATGAGTACAAAGGAGCCTCAGCTAAGATCTAATCAGCAGTGGAGAGGTGGTGGGTGTCTTTTATGGGGGGAATGTGGACAACTTTGCCAGCGGGTGTTCCAGCTGTACTTTTAGGACTAACTTAAACTCTTTTCCTTTATATGTCCATAGGTCTGGTCTATACTTGAGATGTTATATCAGTCCGCTTTGGTGCCGAAGCTCTAAAGAGCTCCAACTCTACAGCAAACTGCAAGGTGTAACAGAGACCTAGTCTTAATCAGCACCTGCTGCCCAGCTTTCTCAGCAACTTGGTTGTATGTGGTTCCACCCCATAGGCGATGTCTCAACACAGCTCAAGCTTCACCATGCTCTGTTGCAGGCAACTCTGTTAGTTTCTGCCTCTACAGGCTGTCAAACACATTTCTATCTGCTTTTCCTTTCCCATCTCCCCCTGCTACATTTCAAAGCCGATGCTTGTGGACAGAGAAGCCTTGAAAAGGATGAACCCGCAGTGGGTTCCCTGCAGAAATCAGAGGCGAAGGTTAAAGAAGAGGTAAACTATAGTCCATACCTTGTTAAGCCAAAGTGTATTCAGGTTTTTACAAGACTGGTTTTGATGTACGATGTAGTTTAAAGGTTTACTTACAAGCAACAAGAGATTGTTGCTTGGAAGTTGTAGTTGAATTTGAGCTGTATGCGCCGTGAGAACCTCCCCACCACTTCCAGTTTTCTGAAGCTGGATAAATCCTCTCAGAAGTCTGTGTTTGCAGAGGCTTTTTCTTTGGCACACTGATTTAACTGTATTTGCCCATGTAAGTTTTATCTTCTGTTTGTTTGTGCACTATTTTAATGGCTTTGACTTTGTGACTTTCAGGTGCCTAAAGTGCTGCAGCAGATGGGCACAATAACATTTTTATTAGAAAGCCGTGCCAATTTGGCTTTTAATTCAGACTTTTCCAGTCGCTGATCTGTGGTCCAGTGACTGAAATGGACGTGCAGTGCATTTTCTTTTATATGGGTGAAAACAAGAGGACAAATCCCACACTTTCTGTTTGGGTTCAAACTGGGCCTTTAAGAGCCCACGTACAACAGGAGTAACATCCCACTAGAAACATAACTCCTGTGTAAGGGCATACTATGTGCCCACCAGCGTGCCTGTTTCATAAAGGATATGAACACCCAAGCTTTAAAATCTGCTTCTTTGCTTGCAGGTCCCTATACAGCGAGCCTTGCTGTTTCATGAGTATAGAGTTCCCAGCCTTACTCCTGAATCCCGTAAAGTGGGTGCTGGACCAGGGACTGTACAGGGACTTACGCTGTTCCCTTACTGACCCGGTATAAATGGTGAATAAATGCTAAGCAGCTTGGAGCTGTAGTAGTGGGTTTATACGTACTTTGTTCGCTAGAAATACTCTTCTTAAGCGGGATCCCAGGCTGGCCTGTTACTGCAGCGACTTGGTTGCCAGAGAGTTTGAGCTGAGGGAGAGGAAACCCAGCGCTGGATGACTTCAGCTACCATGATTAATTTTGAAGAGATTCAAGCTACATCGTCTCCAGTCCTACCTCACAGGTCCAGCTTCAAGGAGGTATCCCAGGCTTTCCAGTTTTATTCATGCCTTACGTTGCCTCCTACATTTAAAAAAGTTTGCTGAGCTAATACTATTACTTTATCTAGGCTAGCAAGTCCCTTTTCATGTAAGCAAGGGATTAATCAAAGAGTTATCTCGTTAGCACAGCTGCTATTAGTTTTCCAAACAAAATGAGTTGCACCAATCAAAGTATTTTTTTTTGGCTAATATAAACTCAAAAATTACAAATTTCCCCAGCCTCACTACATTTATTGGGTATACTGTTTGTCCACATCTGCACCAGTACCATAAGAGTGATAAATATGTCAGTGTTAGACCCAGACTTCAGGCAAGTCTTGCTGCATTTAGCAGAATGCCTGCAAATTCTTTGCGAATTCTTCCTGTTTGTTATGGCAGATATTGTACTGAAGCAAAGAAGGGCAAACAGATGAGCACATTAAGATTCATCCCTTTATGCTTAACCTGGGTACCATAAAGCATCCTTTTTTTTTTGGTTGGTTGGGGTTTTTTTGGTTTTTTTTAGCTGCTGGCTAACACTCTCCCACAATCAGGTAACTTTGTAAATTTTTCATTGGTGATAGTAAATCATGCTTTGCATTTATTCAATTTTTTTTTTCTTTTGGCAAACAGTTGCTTAATAGCAACTTTTTACAAGAAGGCACTCATCTTTTTAGCACAGATTAACATTTCACAAATACAGATTCCCCTCACAGATTCCCCTCTAAAATTTCTACCTGAAAGGGAACAATTTAAAATCATTCAACTAAGGAAAATAGCAAGTCTAAGACTAAAGCTAAGGGAACAACAGGAAACAAATTAAACAGCATGGTCAGCATATTCCTTAGCACTGTTGTACAATGCAACCGTGTTGTAGTAACCCCGGCCCTGGCATTTGTCAATGTTCTTGTTGCTTTGTCCCATATTCCACAGCAGTATTTGCTAGTAACATATTAACAGAATTCACATTCACAAGGCATGGAAACACTTTTTTTAGGTCCCGACATTATAGACATATCTTGAATCAATAAAGCCGGCCACTTACTGTGATAATCGGAAATACTGTGGAAGGTAATTGCTTCACACCAAATGACTTTACACAGTTGGATAATCACTAGGTCTCAAGCATTATTCTTGCTGTTAATCCATTGTGATTTATTGTACATTTCTACTCTATTTATCATCACAGTATTGTTCCAAATTTCTTCTTGATCTTTGGTTCTCAGAGCGCAGCTGCACATTTCATTGCTGGCAGTTTTAAAAAAAAAAAAAAAATTAGATTCAATGTCAGTTGAAATGCTGTGCCTAAAGAACATGTTTCACTTGTGCAGTGCCTGGAGGGTTTCCTGGGCAGTCCTCAGCTATCCTTCAATTTTTCAGTCCTGGTGGTAAGTCAAAGGGAGTATGTCAGCAAAACTCCCTTCTCTGGAGTAATAATGATTAGATTTTACTTCACTTCCAAGTCTGGCTACAAATACATCGCACTGCGCCTCTTCATTGTGCAGCTGACGTTTATTGAACGTGTGTCAGAATGTCTTGAAAATATTCTGTTATTCAGTGCTTATGTTTTCCGTGCTTCTTGGGGTTTAAGGGTTGTCATATCCAACTTCTTTTGGACAGTAGGTAAAGACAGTGCCAGCTGACCTGCATTTCCTTCCACTCTGTTTTAACATTTAAATTCTGTTAATATTTCCCAAGTGAGAGTTACGCCTTGGAGATGCAGACGAGAGCCCTCAGGTCCTGCTGCAGGTGAAGAGAGGAAAGAGTGGCCGCGGAGCAGGTTCCTATGCAGCTTGCCCGGAGCTGCAGAGCTGGACGCAGGATCTATGCACACCCCTGGGGACCAGGCAGGACAGCCCCAAATTGACTCTTTGCTTGGGGCTTTTTGCCCAGAATTCCTGCAACATACTTTCACGATTGCCATGGCTGTGTGTAAAATAAGGTTTTGCGTGAATAGGGAGGAGAGAGGGCTTCCCTGTGCCAAGGCAGCAAGGATCAGCACTAGGGCCTTAAAAAATGCTCTTTTTTCACCCCAAAGGCTACAGTGCTTTTGTTGGATTGTTTCATAGGCAGTAAGGCGGGAGGTGCAGATGAGAGCAACAGCGCTAAGCAACCCCTGATGAGGCTCCTCCTATTTGCCTCTAAATAAAGCTGAAATATCTGGAGCTGAGCTATGTAAAGCCTCAGAACAGAAGGAGGCAGCATTTCCATCAGGTTGGTCTTAGTGACCCTCGAAGCTGTAGGATGACACTCTCCACTGATACCAAAGCCCAAGTGGTGTGCTAGCCTGTGAGTGACTTGAGTAGTGAGGATCATTCGCCATCCCAGAGGGTGATGTGGTAGCTGGACTACTAGCCAGGTTACCTAGTCAATGGGTTACCTCTAAAGTCACAGGAGGAGAAGGCACCTTCTCTCTCATGCTTTCAGAACGGCAGGTTTGCCCAACTGGTGCTTCGTTTCCCTTTCTAGAGAATGCAGTTTTCCTGGTGTTATGCACAGGCACCTGGCCTCTGTTTGGGAATGTGTGGCCATTAAAGATTCCCAGAAAGATAGGTAAAGCCTAAAACTGTATGCATTTGTTATGACATAGAGTCTTTCTGCCTAAATGAGACCTTTGTTTCAGCTGGCAATCTAGCAGAACGCCTGCCTGTGCTTTACACGCTTGACAGTTTCTGTGGCTAAATACCGTTTTACATGGCAGCAATACATCATCAGGAACGAACTGAGCTTTTTTCCTTGACCTTCTGCACTTCCTGTTCCCATTTTTATAAGTAGTTTCAAATGTTGTTGCTGGTTATGTTCCGTTTATATTTAATCTGTTCTTTACATCACTGTTGTCACTCATACTGGCTAACTGGGGAACTGAGAATCAAGATTTTTCTTTTTCAATGAAAGTACATTTTAAACCTACTAATCACTTATTAATTGGATTTTCAGCGTTACCTTCAACACACAGTTCCTTCTTCCGTATTTACTCATTGCATGGTATACACGAAATGCAAGCTACTGCTCAAGAAGGGATTTTCCTATAGTGCAGTCAATGAGAATTTGTGATTTCTGTGGATTTTGGGTAAAGTCCTTACCTCTTTCTGGTAAAACTGTGACATAGCAATCACCAACAGTGGTGGAGTTGCATCCACAGCCTCACGTGTCCCTGTGGTTTTGCTTTCTATCCCTTTTTGTAGCAAATGGTGTCACAGCCGTGGTGTCATCACTTTCTGGTAGGATGGGACACAATTTCCTCTCTCCTCCTCCTCTCATTCCTAAGTCAGAGATGCGAAGCTGCTGGAAGAACTCTTCCTCCAGGCCTGCCTACTAAGAGCCAGTCTTGTCAGCACTTGTTGTCCACAGGCTTGATACAACTGTCCATTTTCCTGAGGGGTGAGTCTCTAAAGGTGACAGTTTCATTACCCAGAGACATCCAATTGGCAGGCAAGTCTGCCACTAAATACAGCATTTTATATCCTCTGCCACAGTCATTCTTTTTTCCATAAATATACCATTAAAGCAGGATGTTAAAAATGGACTTAATTTATGTTATAAACAGAGTTATTGCTGCACATGCCAGAGGCCTTTATGGAGCAGTGAATGCTATCATCATCCTTGTGGACATAATCTGAAGGGTCAGTGGGTCTCCACAGGGGACCCTGTAGGAAACAGGACCTCCATCAGCTATGCTCAAACAGATCTGTTTCCTCAGAGCTCATTTATGTGAAAGAGGAACATCTTACTTGAACGTGTGTGTCCTCCCTCCTTCTCCAAACCCCATTTCATTTGTCCCCCTTCCAGGTGGTGAGCAGGCTTGGACTGTGCTGTGCCACTAGTCTAAGAGCCCATCCCACTTCTAGCAGACACGAGCTTGTTACTAAGCACTGTTCCCTGATGGACTTACACTGTCTAGCTGAGTAAAGCACAAAGTTTAAAATCACCATGGTAAGATCTGATCATAAGAGTTTGACCCAGCTAACATACATTTGAGAGGAGTCTGGCTTTTCGGGCTGTAACTACATGAATAGAGTTGACAGGAAAGAAAACTCTGGAAACAGCTGCCTTGGAGACATCTATGGGAAAATGAACATCTGGTCTGGAGAAGGACTACCCTGGACTAGACCCAGGTAAAATTTCCCAGGTTAAACATGCTTTATCTCACTGAAAGGTACTAGATCATGTGGGCATGACTTTTAATTTTCTTTGAAACAGCTGGGGTCTTCCCGAGATAACCTTCTCATGGCCGAATGACAAGGCTTATATTTAGTCTTATACTGAAAGTGAACGGGCAGTGATATTCCTTTAGACCATGTTACATTATGACTGAATTATGTCAGTAATAGTTTGCTGAATCTGAACTAAAATATATTTTGCTGGGGCTTGTCAAGAGAGCTATTAGCCGGGGTACGATTTGCACAGTCATCCCTGAAACAACCTGAGCTACGTGACTGACTAGCATATATAGCTTTGGCCTCTATTTTTATACAAGGCTTTAATTTTCTTCATGTTTGCTGACTGCCAAGATCTTGAGAGTTCTGCAGAGCAATAACTTGGCACACCAAATGTAAGTGCATCAAAGGAATCCTCTTGCTGATGAATAGTGTTGGGAGTAATCATGAGTCATGTCTATACTATTCTAGTAGATCAAACCTGAGAGTGCTCCTTTGAGTGCCACATGAAGGAAGACTGAACTTAGGCACTCACTGCAGGTCCTGGGGACATCCCATGCTCTTTGGCATGACACTTTTCTTGTGAGTCTTTGCAGGCTTGCCAACATGATGCCCATCTACAAGACAGGCCAGAAGGAGGATCCATGCAACTACAGACCTGTCAGCCTGACCTCAGCACCAGGAAAGATCACGGAATAGTTCATCCTGAGCCCACTCACATGGCATGTGAAGGACAACCAGGGGATCAGGCCCAGCCAACATGGGTTCATGAAGGGCAGGTCCTGCTTGACCAACCTGATGTCCTTTTATGACCAGGTGCCCTTCCTGGTGGATGAAGGAAAGGCTGTGGGTGTTGTCTACTTGGACTTCAGTAAGGCCTTTGACACAGTCTCCCACAGCATTCTGCCGGAGAAATTGGCAGCCCATGGCATTGACAGGTGAACTCTTCACTGGGTTAAAAACTGGCTGGATGGCCAAGCCCAGAGAGTTGTGGTGAACGGCGTTAAATCCACTTGGAAGCAGGTCTCAAGTGGTGTTCCTCAGGGCTCAGTTTTGGGGCCAGTCTTGTTATCATTCTCTACAACTACCTGAAAGGAGGTTGTAGTGAGGTGGGGGTCAATCTCTTTTCCCAAGTAACAAGCAATAAGACAAGGGGAAATGGCCTCAAGTTGTGCCAGAGGAGGTTTAGATTGTATATTTGGAAAAATTTCTTCACCAAAAGGGTTATCAAACATTGGAACAGACTGCCCAGGCAAGTGGTGGAATCGCCATCCCTGGAGGTGTTTAACAGACGGGTAGACGTGGTACTCAGGGACATGGTTTAGTGGTGGGTTTGGCAGTGTTAGGTTTATGGTTGGACTCTATAATCTTAAAGGTCTCTTCCAACCCAAGTGATTCTGTGATTCTATGATTCTGTGATTCTGTGAAACTGCCCTGCAAGGCCCTTCTAGTATCACCTCCTCTACTACTCGTATTCATACCATACACATGGAGTGATGCAAGGGTGGGCAATATCCACTAAGTCCTTGCAGCAATACAGGGGGAAAAGGAGCTCGCCCATACTGACAAGGAGCTAGATGTCTGGATTAGCAGCCTTCCAGTGCAGTGACCCCAAAACTTGAATGCATTTGTGTTGACCTGCGTGTAAGCTGCGGAGAGCATCTACCTCAGAGGTTTGGCGTAAATCAGAGTCTGTACCGATCAGAAGGCTCCAGATTTCCCGTGTGGGACAAGATCTTATCTCAGGCATTCCCAGGCATGTGGTACAGGTACGTACAGGAACAGGTATGTTTGCAGTACAGCCTTGGTATGGCAGAGTTCCCCCCCAGGGACACCTCTGGAAAAATGCTCCCAGGGGTGCTCAAAGAGTTGTTTTTTTGTTTTCTAAGCACAGGAGACTTTGGCCAAAGAGACCACAGTGTGAATGCCTCACAGATACCTCCGTACAAGAGTGGATATGCAGCAAGGAGCGGGTGCCCTGTGGCAGTAACGCTGGCTGGGCTGGCAGTGACAGGGAGCTGGCAGCAGGCTGGCAGGCAGCGTGCCACCTTGGCAGGCATGAGGACAACAGAGTGGGCAGAAAAACATTCTTTGAGGGCTGTCCTTGTCCTGTTCTGCCTTGACCACTTGCTTGGCAGACTGCGCTCAAGTCACAGCCCCTGTCCCTGGAAGCCCACGTGAAAGGATGCGGTATCAGCCTTGCTACCTGTTTTCAAAAGCCAGCTGCCCAAGGGTGAAGGCTCAGGGGACTGAGGCTTTGCAGGGACTAAGGCTGGGAGGTAGCCAGAGATGGCCCCTGGTGGGAGGCAGGGACTGCTGAGTCGATGGGGCACGGCTGGTCATGGACCCTGAATTGTCCTGTTTTGTTTGTCCCTGAGACGTGACCTGTCATCCTAACACAACCTGCCCTGAATGGTGTCTCTGACGTGTGCTCGCAGCCCCAGCTGGGGGGCGCCCAGCCCGGGAGCCACATGGCTTCACAGTGGGTGGTGTGGGCCTCATCCCGTATTGCAGCTCGGGGATGGTGGGGAGGGAGGATGTGGGGTAAACACGTGGGCTGGAGCAGCAGGAGTAGCTAGAGTCCACATACCACAGCAAAGGATTTGTAGGCAAGGAAAAAGCCCTTCTGATGAGTTTTCCTCTGCCTGTACACGGGGCAATTGGGAATGCTGGTTCACAGCTGTGCTGGTGCCCGTACAAAAATAAGGGGCAAGCCAGGCCTGTCCCCCATGCTGGGCAGGGAACACGAAGAGACAGTGAGGGGAAACAGCTGAGCAGGCACAGGCCTCAGCACGTAGGTAGATGCAGAGGAACAAAATGGTATTGTAAGCGCTATGTAAGCACACAGTGCTCGTCGTCTAGGGGAACTAGCTGGTTGGTGTCAACACCAAGCACTAACACAGCCCAAATCTGTCTAGCAGCCATCTGTCACGGAACCAATATTGTGGAGCTCGGGTATCAGCGTTGGAGTTTTTAAGCAAGGAAAAGCATGCAGTGTTTGACAGCCGTGGAGGAGGCATGAGCTACAGAGGTTGCAGATGAGCTGCAGTGAGGTGCTCAGTGGACAGTTTTCTGCTTCTCCATGCACAGGACTGAGAAAAGCTACATGGGGACCACATCTTACAGCTTTTCCACGCTGACTTTGGTGTGAGGTTCTCCTGCGATGTGCAGGAAGATCTCCCTTCAGGGCCATACCATATAGTTAGTGTAGCCTGCTGCCAGCAAAGTAACAAGGTTATATGTGTGGGAGCCCAGCTTCCTCCCTGTGCCCTGAAGAGCAATAGGTGTACCGTAGAACCTAAAAATAGTGACCTTCAAGTGATGTTAAAGGTTAAGACCATGTAGACTGTCAGAAAGCTTAGCCTCAAAGGCACTGCAGGAGGAGGATCATGGGGGTGCTGTAAACAGGCTGAGTCCAGCCCTCTGCTGCCATTGCAACCACGTCATGCAAGTCCCTGCACAAGTTCAGCAAGCTCACTTAGATAGATTAGCTAGATTTCTGTTACCACCTTTGTGTTCTAAAAGGCTGTTGTAAAATATGTTAAATGTCATGCAGCCTAACAAACCAACACAAACAAACTCAACTTGCAGCAGGAAATTCTGTGTATTTCCCACAGTTTGCTGAAAGTAAAGTTTAGAAGGACCACACCTCCAACATCCTGCCCGCCCAGGGAAGTATGTCATTTGCAAGGAGCTACAGGGAGCATCGTTGTCACAGAAAGCTTCCCTGTTGGCTTTGCTCCAAGGCTTTAAAACCGAGATCTTCATTTGGACTGATGTCACTGTAGAAATACACACTTGGCTTGCAAGGCAGGAAACTTCAGGAGAAGCATTGGGCAGGGTGCTCAGAAGCTGAGCTTGTAACTGCAGTACAGCTGTCTCAGACCTTTGCTGCTTGGCTGCTTCCTGCTCACTGAGGACAAACCTGGACCTGGATTTGCAAGCAGAGACCACCAGTTCCAGAGTTAAGACGCTGTTTAGAGGCAGGTTGGTGACTTCCCAGACATGTCTGCTATGGGACCCTGCTCCGCCTCGATTTCTCTGCATGAGGGGTCAGAGACAGCAATACAGCTGATGTGGGAAGAGCCAGCTTTCCAACATGCTCCTATTGTATGACTACTTTGCTTCAGTCAGCCAATATTCAATGGCACCGTGGGTTTACTTCTAGCAGGAAGAGAAAAGTATTATAGGATTAAGGCTGTTCTTGGTTGTTTAGTTCTGTTTACAGGGAAGAGCGTGCTTGCCTATGTCCCCAAAACAACCTGGAAACGAACAGCGCACAGTTGTGTTGTTCACTCTTTCCAAGGCTGCTTTTCCTCTCAGCTCTGCTTGCCCAAACTTTCTGTCTCCAGGAGATCTGTCCCAGGGCAACTCTCTCCATTACTTTTTCTTATTTTTCCTGGCTTCCAGCCTCTAATACGCTTCCAAGAACCAACCTGCTTTCCTCAGTATTTGCAACTCATTCCATCAGGCCAGGTTTTAGTTCCTGATGCTCTTTCATGCCATGTATTATATAAGTTCCTACTCTTTTTAGTTATCACAGCCTTCAGAGGCTGTTTTTCTCTTTCCATTTAACTTGGAGAAACTCTACACAGATTACCCACTGTACTTAATGAGGTCTCTGCCTTTTGTCTATAGAAGGCTACTTGATTTCAGATCGAAATAGCCCCTATTAGAGTACCAAGACACACTTTTAATCACTTGTGTGAGTGGTAAATAAAGGCCAGATCCAACAGGACTCAGGAGAAAGTTAACAGTGGAAAAGTGTTGCGAAATAAGCAGAAGTATGGATTGCTGCATGCTAATTAATTCTGTACTTCCTCATGCATTGTTCTTGGCGTGCAGTGAGTTTGTTCTTAACATGCAGTGAGTTCAAAGAGATTTCAGTTTTGAAACTTCAGGTGCCCTAAAATTGTATTCATCGCAACCTGCTCCACCTCCATAGCTCCACCTAAGCCAGGAAATTCCTAGTTTGGGGAGTTGTTTTCATTTTCTTTCCTACTTTATCCTGTCACAAACACCTACATTGCTGCTTCAGAGCATGCCGTGGTATAGCTCTGCCTTCACAGGGGAGAGCAACTCAGCTCCTACCTAATGCTGAAGGGCCTGAGTTTGAGAAACCAGGTTCTTCAGGCACACACCCGCACAAGGGACACCATCTGCTCTGAGCACACCTCGCACACCCACAGGATGGGCTCTGGGCAAAAGCATTCCCGCTCCCTCTCACCGACCACGTTTCTCTGTGCGGAAAATGGTAGTTGGGCCAGGGAGAGAAGAAGGACCTGCCACGCCAGGCAATGGGAGCCCTTTGAGTCCCAAATTGTCTGCGTAACTGGGATTCTCTGAGCTAAACCGAGGCACTTGGTTATGTAGCCCATTGATCTTGCTGATCGTATACAGGTATCTAGTAAAGGCCTGACTGTACTGATGCAAAGTAGTTGGGATTTGCCAGAAATCTGCTCTCCCATGCACTCCTGTGTTAACGGATTGCTGGGAGAGTTCAAAGTGTCAGTGATTATGCAGCTAAGAGGAAGTGAAGCAGACATATTAAACTTTTTAAGATGTTTTTCTTACCGATCAATAAAGTGCTGATTCTCACTGTCTTTTCCATAGCCAAGAGACTTGTTATTCAATACCTGTCAGCTATCTGCTAATATTTGATTTGCACTTTACCGAGACAGATTCTTTTTTTTCTTTTTTTTTTTTTTTGTGCAGCCATTTGATTTCTGAAGAGGCAGTTGAATGCTGGTGAAGGTGAGAGCTAGCTGTAGGCCAATGGTAAATGGGAAGCAGAAAAAAAATTTCAGTGCAAGCAGCCTGCAGTGACCTGAGAAAAGGGCTCTGTCTATGACACGAGTAATGGAGCATAATAGGAGCGGATGGGCAGAGTGAAACAGTTCATGCTGAAAACCTGACATCTACATTAGGTGCCTTGTAAGAGGGTTACTTAAGATGAGCTCTTGTCTGGTCCAATGGTCTGAACATGCACTTGTGGTTCGAGCACATCAGATGTGCTCCTGGAGCACATATCATGGCGTAATTTCATCTGAAAGAAGTCTAGTTTACAGACTCCAAGCATGCTACCCCAGATAGAGAAAGCGGGGACAACTGGACAATTTGTTTCAAAAGCACATTCCTCAACTAAAACTCTAATGTAGAAAAGGCAAAAGACTGCTTGAAATAGATTAGATTTAGACTAAATGAAGCAAAGTTTGTTCTGTGTGGTGCGTAAGAACAACGAAGCTGCAGGTTCACAATAAATTGCAGCTGACAAAGAAAATCGAAACGAGTATACAGTTTCTTCTTCTTTCTGCATGCCTCTACTTTTTTCCTGGAACACCACAAAGGAAGCCTGGGTGCTTAGCTCTGCATTCTGGATCTCACTAAAGAAGCCAGCTGTCTGAAGTCAGATATTGCAATGCAACCTTACAGCATCTAATAATATGCACTTTTGATTTAAATTAAATATTACCCAACTCATATTTTAAACAGGGGAAAGCCAGATTTTGCTTTCAGTTACTCTGAATGCATGCTGGAGCAAGATTTATTCTGTAAATATTTAAATAAACCATATTCATTAAATTAGTTTTCTTCCCAGTCTTTCTATTTACTTCTATTTGCTATCAAAAGTTCCATTATGGATTCAGCTCAGTTTTTCCCTGGAGGCTGTAGCCACAATAATACTGTTTGATGTAAATAGGTTGTGGTGACTGAATTTTTTACTCCAGTAAGCACATTGCTTGGAACATGCTGCTTACTCCCATGGTCCAAAAAACTACGAAGGGATGACTCATACCTGACAACTGCTACTGATCTCATTTCCCTTACTCAAACTCCACAGTTTATGTACAGTTCTATTTTGAATAGTAGGACATGTGAACCTCTCTCCAGTCTTTCTCATTCAGCCTTAGGAGCAAAGAAGGGACTTTCTGTCCTTTCTTTTAGTGGACCAGTGCTCATCTCACTCATGTTGAGTCCATTTAAGAGAACATAATGGAAGTTTTAACTTCAGTTTATCCCACAGCAGCTGCATGTGGTATTTTTAGAACTGCTTTCTGTGCATTTTTGAGATAGATGGCCAGGTGGACTTGCACCAGCCTAGATTTTAAGGAGTTATTTACGCGTATGCATTACCCACTCTGAGCTGCTTGCCTCTGTGCATAAAGACCTACATGCACGTGACATGCTTCCTTCCTGGGGTGTAACTAGATTACTGTTGTGGTCTTCCCCTGCTAAAATCAGCCACAAAGATTTTATGCTGCAATAATCCTTCTCTGGTCATGTTTATTTTAGTGGGTTCTCTCATTGCCTTCCCCCATGGCTTTTGCACGGTGCGTGACCAGCGGACGTGGTGGCCTGTGTGCACTCCTGCTCTGGGGTCACTGCGACTGAAGTCACAGCACTGTGCCAACGCTGGCACAAAATACTGACACAAATGCAAGTGCAGCTTCTGCCTCAGGATTAAGCACATCGGACCTCATCTTCTCCCTTGCCCTGTATTTCTGCATTGTGTTTCCACCTGGAGGCACTCATGAGGGCCTCAGAAAAGCAGGTGATGCAGGGAGCTGCATGACCGCAGCTACAGAAGCTGGTATTGTTGAGAGAAGTAGTAAAGAGACTGGCCAAGCAGGACTATGACTGGGCTCCCATGTGGCACCCTAATAATCCAAGGATATGTAGACGACTTGGAAACCTGAAGGGAAAACTATTTATGGTCAAGCCCATATTATGCGTTGGACTGGATTTATTGAGTTGCACGCACTAATCCTTGTCTCAAGCCTTCCATTTAGCACTGAGCATTTACTTTTCAGTTTTCATTGTTATCCTATATTTCATAGGATCACATCCTATATAGGATCCTCAAGGATATATCCTATATCATCCATTTTATATCAAGATTTCAGCAAAATCTTTAGCAAAAGCTTTCATCATCCAAGTTAAGAGAAGGTAAACAGGTTCATAGAATAAGACACAGTTAGCTGGTGCTCCTTACCCCGCATGGTTCACCATGCTAGCAAAGTCAGCCATTAGGGTGAAGAAATGAAAATTCATGCATTTTCCAGGCAAGCTGCATTAATATTATTAAATCCACTACTAACAAGGCTTTGGTGGAAAGTAACAGTTTTTATCCATGAAGTCCAAGGTTTTGTACAGAAGACATCAAAATACAGTTTCCACAGATATTCCACATGAACAATGCCATGAATAACCTCACAAGGAGGTCATAGACCTTATTCATGCAATGACATCTGTTGTTTCATAGAATCATAGAAAAGTTTAGGTTGGAAGAGACCTTTAAAGGTGATCTACTTCAATCTCCCTGTGCAAGGAGCAGGGACATCTTCAGCTAGATCAGGTTGCCCAGGGCCCTGTCCAACCTGACCTTGAATGTTTCCATCTCTCTTATGACAGCAATCCAACCATGGGCTGTCTACACACAGCGTGATCCTTCAGATATGCAACACCAATGCTTTCCTAAAAGAGACTTCATAACTTCTTTGCCAGATGTTGGACTCAGAATGGTGTTGCAAAAGATCAGGTGAGGGGGAGATTTGTTGGACACAGTTGGACACACCATCAAGAGACAAACAGCAGTTTCTGGGCCCTGGAGCATGGTTGTTTGCATCGTTACACTGGGAGCACGGTGCAGGCTTGGCCCAGGCCAGTTTGGGCTATCCCAAGCAGTTCCTGGGACCTGATCAGGAACTGGTGCAAATCCCCAGCAGGCGTTTTCCCTGTGGTCACCCTGATCTGGAGAAGATCTGGGTAAGAGATTTTAACGGCATAGAGGTAATGGCATGGAGGTAGGTCATCCCACACAGCTAGACTCTTTGTGAAGAGACAGTTCCTGGCATGTTTAATTTAATAGTACAGCTGTAACCAGTGTTAGCAACCTAGGATGCCCTTCAAATGGGTATGCACTTAGCTTTTCCAAAAATACTCTGTATTTTTTACCTCCTCTGAGCTGGGCCTGTGTTAGCATCTAAGTAATATGTTTGGCTCCAAGCAGCAGGGACAGGAGATGAGCTTGGACTCAAATGCCAGCTTGGGAGTACTGCAGAGTACAGTGAGGCTTTTTCTATCTTCTCCCTTTGAATGTTTCCTCCATGTTCCCTTTCTGCATGTTTCACTACCAAGTTAATCTTGAAGTAGAAGACAGATGTGGTGAGACATGGTTCTGGTGAAGACTTGGTATGACAGGCAGTGACAGCGCCTTTTTTCTGCAAACTTACATGAATGCCACAGGGCCGGCACCTAACATGAGACATCCGTGATCAGAAGTGTGTGATATCTACTACGTGTAAATGTGGAAATGCCACCTGCTACTGATAAATTTATGGGAGTAGATCTTGGAGCTACTGTAATGGAGAGTTATGCAATAAAATGACATGCCTGAGGGATGGGATGCCATCCAGAGGGACATGGACAAGCTCATGTGAAGCTCATGAGGTTCAGCAAGGCCAAGGGCAGGGTCCTGCACCAGGGTTGGGGCAATTCCCAGTATCAGTATAGGCTGGAGGATGAAAGGATTGAGAGCAGCCCTGCCAAGAAGGACTTGGGGATACTGGTGGATGAAAAGATAGATGTGAACTGACAATGTGTGCTCAGAGCCCACAAGGCCAAACCATATGCTGGACTGCATGAAAAGCAGAATGGCTGGCAGGTTGAGGGAGGTGATTCTGCCCCTCTACTCTGCCCTGGTGAAACCCCACCTGGAGTACTGTGTACAGCTCTGGAACTCTCAGCACAGGAGAGACATGGACTTGCTGGAGCAGGTCCAGAGGAGGGCCATGAAAATGATCAGGGTGATGGGTCACCTCTCCTATGAGGAAAGATTAAGAGAATTGTAGTTGTTCATCTTGGAGAAGGCTCCGGGGAGACCTTAATGTGGCCTTTCAGTACTTAAAGGGGGCTTATAAGAAAGATGGGGACAGACATTTTAGCAGACCCTGTTATGACAGGACAAGGGGTAATGGTTTTAAATTAAAAGAGGACAGATTCAGGCTAGATATAAGGAAGACATTTTTCGTGATGAGGGTGGTGAAACACCGGCACAGGTTGCCCAGAGACTTGTGGCTGGCTCTCTGTGATGCCTTGACCACACAGCTGTGTCCAACAAATTTCCCTGATCTTTTGCAACACATATCTGAAGGGTCATTGTGTGTGTAGGCAGCCCACGGCTGGGTCACCTTCATAAGCAGGGCTATAGGGGCTACAGAGCTACAGGCGTCCTATAATGAGCAGTGTGGACATGTAGAGCACACAGCAGTGAGCAAGCTCTGTATCAGGACCAGGAAATGACCAATGATGGGCAAGGCCTTCTGAGGAAAAGGAAGAAAAGGAAAAGGAAGAGAGGAAAAGGAAGAAAAGGAAAAGCAAGTAAGGAGGACCTAAAGAAGACAACACACTGAAAATCATGCTACAAACAATATTAAAAAGATCAAAGAGAACTGGCATGAAGTTCAGGTTTTAGACAAATATCTGCAGAGGTCGTGGTGAGAGCCCATAGCAGGAAATGGAGCAGGGGGAAGCCACGCTTTAAAGATTCATGATGCTATTAGAAGAGATTTCCCTGTCTCATGATGTTTATTAAATATCCAATTTTACACTGGTGATAAGGTCAGACATTAGTACCAAGCTCCTATGTTAATATTTAATACTTATTGACCCCCATTCTCATGTTTCAGGGGAACATGCTGGAAACTGTCATAAAAATTACATGGGGATGTGGTACATAAATATATGGAAAGACTAGCTGTAGTACTAACTTCTTCGTTGCCTGAAACTAGATTCATTTGCTTCTCATCTGCAGCTTAGTGGGACCTGTAGGATACAACAAATATTTATTCTCTGTGTAGCATGTTACTGCAGAAAGGTTGTGGCTGTTTCGTGATGCTCCCGGGCTGCTGCATCTGTGGTGATGCCATTCAGTGCAGACAAAGAGATGAGCAGCAGAAGCCTTCATTTTGGTCAACAATGCCAGTTTACAGCATCACCTTTTTCCTCCTGAACTACAATACCCCAATGCCAAATGTGGACCTCAAGGTCCCCTTTAAACTGTTCAGTAGCCAAAAAAAAAAAAAAAAAAAGAATGCTGCCTAGCAGCACAGCTTCAGTTACTCATGAATTAATGGATACAGAATTACAGATATCTGATTATTGTTAGATAAATGTGATAGAGACGTGCTATACACGTAATGTGTCCCATGCTACTGCCATTAGCCCCAAAATGTGGATACTAGATGACCAATCACTGCATCTGCTGATGGGTACAATCAAAACCTTCTGAAACCACGTAAAAGAGTTCAGCGCCTATATTTTAAGGGGAAGGGAGAAGCATACCTGAAGATCAACGCACACCAGCTAGTGATAAGTGGACAGCTTGTGAGTCAAGGCCTCAGTCTGCCACAAGTGAAAAAGCCTACGAAGATGAGAGCTTCAAGAAACTATAATGATGAGAAAAATAACTTGTTAAAGTATTAATGTATTTTTATACATTCTAACCTCAGAAAGAGAGAAGGAGGTAGAATAAGTAGCGAGCTTTAGCATGACAAAACGCGCTTGGAGGTGTTACATACATTGTCAGTGATCTGCAGCAGAAGGTCAAGCACAACAGCTGAGGTGCCAACACTTGCCAGGTGACTCATTTTGTAGATAGTTTGACTTGAGATAGGACTAATTTCTAAATGAGCTGAGACCTGCATGAATCACAGCATGATAAGAGACTGGAAAGGCTAACTTGAACTAATTCCAAAACTGCAATAAAATAAAGTGCGAGTATTCAGCTGAATGTGGTGCTTGCAATAAAGTCATACTGGTAGCTTTTCAGAGTGACATCCTTTCTCTGCAGGGCAGATGCCTTACACACAGTTTGTAGGCACTTCTGGGGTAAGACTGTTTCTTTTCAGTGTTTATTTAGTGCAGCATTAAGGGAGGTTATGCTCCATGTTTGAAGCCCCAAATTATTATTACGAGAGAGCACATGACAGAAGGGAGGACATTTTCCCTGCACGCCTTATACATTCCTCACTATACTTGGACCTGAAGTGGCCATTCCCAGGAGGGGAATTTTTTCAGGCACATAGCTTTTCCGCATAATACTAATAATAGTAATAACAATGATACTAATTATATTATAATACTACTACCTTATAGGACACTATAATAATATCATAATGGGAAAAACAACTAAATAAAATATAATATTAATAATATAGTAATATGTTATAATATATTATAATGTTAATTTAATACAATTAATATATAATAATAGTAATACTAATAAGAATAAATAAAACAGGAATAACAAAGCAAGAAGAGCTTTTCTCTCATCTATGCTGATTCACTCCCTCTTTATCATTCTAGACACAGGAACAGTGTTGCCTGAGCCCTGTATCCTTATTCTCCTTTCTGCTTTCCAAACCCTGGAGCAGGTTGAAGTCAGCTCTTTTAAAATGCAAAGGGCACTTATAGAAATGCTGTTCTTCCTACTGCAGCTCCCCTGCAGGTCCGGGCAGATGCGATGAGATCATAACCAGTAGTCACGAGCACTTACAGTTTGTCCTGATTTCTTGAGTGCTGGATCATTCATCTCATCATTCATCTCAACACCAGCACAGAAGAACGAATGCGGGATCCCAATTGCATGTTACTAACCAGGAGAAGCCGCTCATTGGGCAGCATTTCGACACGTCCAGTTTCTGGAGGAAATCTTGGTGGCTGTTTCCAGTACCTGTTTTGTTCAGACATAAACCAGCATATACTCTGGGGTCAGCACCTCCCTGGCGTCACAGAGCAGCTGCCTGTGTCCTAGCAGTGAGCTCCTCTGCCCTCACGCAATTCAGAGCTGCAGGCTCCTAGCTTGGAAATCCCTGTTAGTTTAGAAAATACACATCTCTGGTGTCTCCAGCCTATGATTTTATAACACCCCTCTCTTATTTTCTTTTTCTTTTCCTTTTCACAATTACCTTTTGTCTCTGGCTCCTGGAAATAACTGATTAAACGGGAATCGCAGCTTCCATTGAATCATTTTGTCTTCATCTTCACTATAAAGAGTGTGAAACATTATATCAGAGGCTTAGAGAAATGAGAACAAGTAAGCCCAAAAGTTCCTTACATTTTTGAGAGCCTAAACAACAATTTTGAGGTCTGATTCACTAATTGGGGGTGTTTGAGGTTAGAAATTATGAAACCAACAAACCTTTCAAGTCAAGTTCCGCAGCTGTAATTACTGAGAAATTTGTACAGAGACCACCTTCAAGTTAGGCACACCTGTCTTGAGGCTATGTACATGCATGGATGGATGAATGTACAGATTTTCCTGGAAGGTCACTTCCATTGAAACCAGTTAGGATCATTTAACATAGTCCGGGCTTAATTATAATTTTACAATTAAAATTTTTATGTATTTTTGTATTTTTTTATGTATTTTTATGGGAGTGGTTACATGTTCCCTACTTGTATCTGTAGTGACTGCAGTACTGGGTCTAGCTAGATAATACGTGGGTGCACACACACTCGTGGGCACAATTTACATGTGCTCATTGACTTGCCCATTCTGCAGGGCAAGTCCATTCCCTCTGTCCAGGGCTGCCTGCTCCCTGCAGAATGGGAGCTCCCGGTTCCTGCTCTTTTAGGCGAGTTTCTTGTGAGGAATGGCAAGTTAAACGCTTGTAAGAGGAAAAAGACAAGGGAAGCCTACCGCTGATAAAAGATAAAACCACCACGTGTACTTAACCTTATCTTGTTATCTCTTAAATTAGCAGAGTTCAATCTAATTAAGTGCTCACATGGAAGAAACCCAAGTTGTGGTGTGACTAATCAGCTTGAAGGCTCTTCTCTATTGAGATAGGGCTCTATTGTGCTGGGGGCTGAGGGAAGATGCAATTCCTGCCTCTAATGGTTTGCAAGCTAAAGCCTGGTCTCCTCTCCAAAGGGTAGGCAGGCAGTCGTTTTACAGATGCAGTTTGTCTCTTTAAAAGGTAATTCTGCCCTTATTTAAGAGTTTATTGCAACTCTTAAAATAAGATCAGCGTACGCTTGTGCCTTTTTGCTGTTATCAGCTGTATTTACTATGCCAGGGCTGTTGCCTAATACACTTAAACTGATAAGTTATATTACATCTAAGGCAGAAGTTTCTATAGTAGATAAGGCCTAGGGAATCAAACTGCATTGAGGTTTATATCTCGATTTATTTATTTATACCTCGAGGCTTATCAGCAACAGAGCAGTTGATAATCTGCTGTCCTGGGTTCTTCAAAAATGCCCAAGAACCAGCCAAAAACATAACATTAGGAGCAGATTTGGATCCCAAAGCTGTGACCCAGTTGTTTCAACAGCCAACAACACCCAGGGGAGAGGTGTCTAGCATTTGCATCTGATGGTTTATTACTTCCCATTCCATATAGCTGGATGCCTCCTTATACCTAGGTGGTTTCTTATGTGCCTACAGCAAGGCCAAGGTCTTCACATAGCTGGACTTCACCATAAATTGGAAGCACTGTCACAATGCCCTGGTGAATAGATTTATACCTGTGCTGATGGATATAGCAATTCTGTTGTATACAGTCGTGTCTTCTGATAGCAGTGAAGCTACCTGTTCGTTACTGGGTTTTTTCATACATTCATCTAAAAATTAACTGAAGCCTCCTGAGCATAGCATGGGCCTCAGTTAGTTGTGGCCAGGTCTGAAGTTGGTGTAGATATTGAGAATGAGCATAAACTGTAACAGAGTGTGTCTAGAGTAGACCAATATATGCGCGATAGAGTCCAGTGCTGGTGAACTTCATCTGTGGTGTGGGACCAGCCTTCTCCCAACAGGCTGCTGGCCCTCGCTCTCTGGTCCATGCAGAATACAAGCCCCAGGAAGGGTGGGAACCAGTGAGCTCAGCTGGAAGGACAGCAAGCTCTTCTATTTCTCTTCGTTTGTCTGGAGGGTGGGGAAGCCTGCAAATCTGAATGAACTACAAAAAGAAAGAAAGAAAGAAAGAAAAAAAAAAAAAGCAGCTGTAATAGCAGCTACAGCCTCCCACGCTGGTTCATCTCAGCTGCTAAGGGGGCGAAAATGGGGGAAGACAAACAAGCATCTGGTCTTCCTGATTATCATCTGACCCATGAATTTAAAATGCTGTGAAATTCAGAGGTGGGAGGTTTTCTCCCAGGGAGCTGCACAGCATTCCTGGGAACAAAGAGGAGCCCAACACCCAAAGCAGCTTACCTGCAGAACAGCTCTGCTATTCATGTCCCTAAGTAGGTGAGAAGGTGGCAACTCCTTTCTGCCCCCTTCCCGCCCTCCTTTGGGTGGTGACAGCCCAGGGGTTCAAAGCCCTCTGCCTGCAGTCCCCTTTACACACCCCCGTCGCAAACCCCCCTGCCATGGCTGGCTGCTCTCCTGCTGACAAGCCTCCATGCTGTCAGAGAGGACCTTGGTACCTCCAGGTTGCTGAAGGTCCCTGGGGCTCCAAACACCTCCTGCGCTCACAGGGAGCAGCGTCACAGCCAAGGGCAGGCCCATTTCCCACGCACAGCCCTACGGAAACGGGCTTCAGCCAGGGGCACAAAACCTGCAGAGCTAAAACATACCCATCGGAGCTCCACTGCTGGAGTGACGACTGCACATCTCCAGTGCTGAGCTCCTTTGCTGCTGAAGCCAGACTTGCGCAGGTGTAGGGGCGTATGGGTATGGGGTTGTTTTAATTTGAGCTCCGGGAGAAAGGGAAGGGGTGCAGCCGGCAGAGATGCAGCGGACGGAGCTAGCGATGCCTGGTCACAGTTAGAGTCCAACCCCAGCTGCTGCCTCTGCAGAAGGTATCCAGGACCCTTCCCATCACGTATTGAAAGCTGCAAGAAAAATATATTGCCTCTATTCAGAGTGTCCCAATAGCTGCTTCTCAGACTGGGAGCACCTGGGGCCACAGACATCTGCATCGTGGCAGCTGATGGCTTGCAGGAGGCAAGGGAGGGATGGGCAGGAGCTGGCACCCACCTTCCCTCATTTATTTGTTGCCTCCTTCCCTCACCCATCCCAGGTGATAACGAGGCATTTAGGTACCTGTGGGGTGGGACGGTGTTACCAAATGGTGAGAAGAGTCTTGAGTAAATGGAAGTACACTTGAAAACTGCTGCAGTGGCTACAGCATGTATTACAGACATGCACATACACACACACCTGTTTCTTTCTTCGTCTTTTTAATCATATCTGTGAGACCATACCTCCTCCTAAAAAGAAGAAAAGGAAAACAAGATCAAGTAACATATTAAGGAAGGGACCCCGTGTTGTGTCAGATGGAGAACGTATACCCAGATCCCTTTACAGTGGGCACATAATCAGATGGTCTCTCTACTGATACCTCTGGAACGTTTAAAGCAAAATAGGCCAGTGGAATTCGTCACCCTAAATAAGTTACTTGGAGGAGCTGCCTAAGCTGGTGTGTGCCACTACTCTCTGTTGGATATGGACAGAACTGCTCAGCCATGGGCTACTGCCTTTGCTGAAGGCACCTGACAGTGCACGTGGCATCACGGCACCCAGCGTTGCTGGCACCAGCATCCACCCAGCATCGCCGGCATGCGGCATCGCCAGCTCCGTGTCTTCCCTGGCACTCAGCGCGTGAAAGCCTGGGCAGCCACTGGGAAATCTCTCTCCTGCACTAGCAACTTTTACTCTGTCCCTCTTCACCTGTGGAAAACTGACCCCGGATACAAGCTAAAAAAACATCCTCTTACTCTGGGGCACAGACCGTGCAAAAAGGCGTTATCAGATTTTGATGAGCTTTAAAGCAAATACTGTTACTGTAGCTGCTCACCACCAAAATCATATAGCATAGATATGATAGAAGTGTCAGGAGAAGACAGAAGGCATGTCAGGAGTGAGCTACCATGAATTTCATCTATTTAAATGCCTCTTGGTGTTTAAAATGACTACACAATCTTTTAGATTTACCATATGTCATGATTTAACCCCAGTTGGCAACTACAACCAACCAACCACTCGCTTACACCCACCCTCTCTCCCCCCTGCTAAGGGTGGGGAGAAGAGGGGAAAAAAGGCGGTGGAAGGGAGAGAAAAAGCTTCCTGAGTTGAGATAAAGACAGTTCAATAGAAACAATTACAGAAAAGGAAAAATAACAATAATAATAATGTCAAGTGTCACTTTCACCACCGGGTGAATTGGCACCATCCATCTCGAGCAGTGATCACAGATTCCTGCCCTCTCCCCCCAGCTAACCCCCGTTTATATATGACGTCCATGGTATGGAATATTTCATTGGCCATTCCACCCTTCTGCCTATACTTCTATTGGAAGCTGAAGAAAGTCCTTGAATAGTGTAAACATCACTTAGCAACAATCAAAACCAATAGGCATTATTGACATTCCTTTCACAGCAATCACTAGAAAGCAAATTAACTCTTTCCCAGCCAAAAGCAGGACACCATACCATGGTCAAAGCAAACAGTGACAATACTCCATAAATTCACATCCTTTTTGTTCCATTTTTAAATAAAAGGAACCATAAGCTGTTGGCGGTGGATAGGTCCACAGTCTTGACAGATTAAAATTAAATATGCTGTATAAAGGAAACTGATAACCCAAAGGCAAGTGTCAGGAACAATGGCCTCAGAAACTCTCCAACCCCTCGGGCGTCACACATGGCCAGTGAGCGCAGACCTGGGGGCTCCTGGGCAGGGCTTCCATCTCACTTGCATGTTACATGAAAGGCTGCCTTCAGCCATGTGCTCTGTTGGTCTCCTCATTGCCCTCCATCCTCTAACGTCACAGGGACTTGGAGGTCCCCAGTACTTCCAACAGTTGCCCACTTAGCATGGATGAGCGTTGTTACCATCATGAGGAGCTCTGGTTGCTCCTCAGACACGTGAAGCTGAGCAGGATCATGGACTGGCAAAGCAGAAAATGTCTTAGAGGGCAAGAAATGGAAACCCTTTGCCATCTGGAGGATATCTCACAGTGTGCTGCAGACCAGCTGCTTTGTTTGGCACATGATAACTTGGGATAAATCCTTAGAAACTGTAGTACCACAGAGAAGATCCAAGGGGGAGTGAGAACCTAGATAAATCAGGCTTACATTAAGCAGGTTTATCTCCAAACACAAGCAAATGAAGCACTTGCAGAGAGCCAGGGACAACCTATGCCAGTCTCTGCATCCAGAAACAAGAGCAGTAATACTCAGTAGAATGTATAATGTTGCAAAACCTGAACTGATTCCTAGCATGAAGTATTTTCTCTCCTGTTACCAGAAGAGTGACAAAAATTATCAGCCCAGAACACACCGGTAGGTAACTCTCACTATAGGTTTACTGAAAAGCAGAAAATAAAACCAAACCCAGCAACCATTTTATGGGCAAGGCAAAAATACAAGGCTAGTAGGAAAATGTCACGTAACATAAGTGGATTCAAGAGAAACTGGAGGTTTGCAGTCTAACTGTAGCCACACTACTGAAGTTTTCTTTGAAAAGCCTGTTATAGTTAGATGTAAAAGTATGCAGGTTGCTCCTCTGCCCTCCCCCGGGCAGATAAGCAATCAAAACAAACACATTTATCTGAGGGATCTGTTAATCCTCTGCATAAACAACATTTCACCATGCAAGTTATAGTGGGCTTAGTGTTCCCTGAGCATTGAGAAGCTTAACGCCTCAGTTCAGCCCTTATCCTATGAGCACAACCACAAAATCCAAGCCATGTTTGCGTGTCCTAAGGTTACCAAGGAGGCAGGGATAAGGGCCGTATTTGGTCTGTCTCTACACAAAATCTAGCCCTCCGGTCCACCAAAATCCCTGCTTCATGGTAAAAGTGAGAGGGTGGAGGGAGCCTGGTACAGGGTTCTACACAAAGGATGTATATTCACTTTTCCTTAGCTTAACAGGAATATTCATCAGGATCTCTTTCTCCCAAAGCAAAGGAGCATCTTAGCTGGTTCTCTAAGACTGGAGCAGATCCCTGCGTAGCTCCTAGGCAGAGAAGGGTGAAGTCTGGCACAGTGAAAGCACATGTCCTTTGGGGCTCGAGGGTGGAGTCAGGGAGGCAAAGCTTTATTGGGGAAAGGTAAGCAGAACTCTTTCAGAAATGCTGCCAAACCTGAAAGCCTGGAGGATCCTCCACAGAGCATACCAGAGCATAAGCTGCTGCTCATGCTAGCTGAAGAATTTGAAAGGTGGATAAAGAGGGTGGCCCTGCTGGAAAGTGAAGGCATCTACCCCCAACAGCCTTCCCAAGGCGCTTCTGCAAACTGGCCATCTTGTCGCCTTGGAGCTATGGACCTTCTATTTTCCTGGGTCTTGCTCTGATCTTCTCTACAGGAACACAGGTTGCTTCTGGATACAGGACATAACCAGGGAAGAAAAGGACACTGGCTGAATCTGGGGCCATCCAGGCACACGCAGGTTTTATCTGGAAGCATACCTCTCCACGCTGGCCCTGACCACATTGGTCATTTTTGAACTTTGTGTCAGAGGGTGTTGGTTTTGCAAGTTAAGCTGCAAAGCGCTGGAAGGAGAAGGAGAGCTGCCAGAATACAGAAATGCTCTGACATGTGCTCCCCCAAATGCAGAGGTTTTAATTCTGAAAGAGGAACTTGTAAGGCTGGTAGGCAAGCTGGGGGAAAGGGGAAAAAAAAAAGGGTTTTTCCCTGTATGCTGTATTGTAAGATAGCAAAGCTATTGCCTTGGGTGTTGTCTAGAGAGGAGGAGTTGAAACCTGATAGTCACTGGTGATATGGTGAATATGAAGCCAAAAAGGCCATCCAGCTTAAGGCCACATTACTAGCAACATGCCACTGGATACAGGATGGAGGCATAAACGGAGCCTTTGCTGAAACCACCATGCACCTTATATACCATACAGCCACAGAAAACTACTTACAGTCTCTGCGAGGAACGGTATCACAGAGAAAGAACTGAGCTGAGAAAGGGGAAAGGAAGAGCTCAGTGGTCGTGGGAGCTCATCTCCCGGGCTTGTTCTGCGGCTCATGAGCTGCATGTGATGCCCGTGAAAGGCTGAATCGGCTTTAAGCAGCTGTTAGGTTGTTAGCTGTGCTCCCCTGAGGGCACTCAGTGGTGGGGTGGTTCTGGCAATCAAAGGCTGCTCTCTCCTCTTCCCTTGGTTGAGGGTGTTATCATCAGCATCTCAGTAGGGAGTGGATCTTCCCCTGAATAAAAAAGAAGGCTTGGCTTTGATCTTATGGTCTGAACTAATCTTCCCCTGTCAGGCAACTGGTTTTATTTATCGACGCCTTCTTAAATGCCATTACCCCAATCACAGCAATGTTACATGTCATTCTTCTGAATGACCTGTGCAGAAAGGCAAATTATTTTCCAAAAGCAGGAATCTGATACCAAGTTTGGGGAAAAAAATGTAATCAAAAGCTTTTCACATACTGTGTATTTGGCACTGATTAAGAAATGTTATTTGTAGCTACCAAAGGTAATTGAGATAAAAGGTATCTTTATTCCAGTTTTACAAATGAGGTAACCGAGGCATGGAAAAGTTAAATTACTTGTTCAGGGCTAACATTGCATTCCTAACCTCCAGTCCCAAACCTAGTACATGTCTTTACTACTTTTTCCTGACAAAAACTCAGCCTCCATTGATGATGAGAAAATTCTGTGAGAACAACTTCAGAAAGTTTCCTGTAAGCAGCAAACTAATGAATCCTGCTTTTCCTGTGGATTTGCATCCTGAAAGCTGAACTTCTCATCCTCAGCAGACTCCCATGATACCAACACCCTTCCCCCCAGCTCCCTCCCACATCTGCCCAGCTGCAAGCCCCGGCAGCTCTGCTGCTGCAGGAGAGCTGCTGGTGATGACCATCCTTCTCTTGGGAAAGGAGTCAACTTTGGGTCTCTCTCTTCTGCACAGTAGCTGACCTTCATGGAAAGCTCATAAGGAGTGTTGTCCCTTTGCAAGCTCTTCTTGGAAATGTGGTTGGATACGTTCAGCAGCAACTGGGAGATCCCAGTTTCTTCAAGGAAGCAGGCTAAAGACTGATCAGTGTCTGCAGCTGTGGGAAGCACTGCAAATTTTCCTGTTCAGCAAGCTGCTGAGTGGGATGTTTTGGAAATAGTATAGTTTATTAGTGCTGATCCCGTTTATCTTCCAGGAAATCGCAGCAGGGATTGATCTCTGTTATGGTGCTGCTTCATGGATGCTCCTCAGCACCCCAGCGTGTGTTCCACCCCTGGGAGGACACAAAGCCATGACTACTCCCATCCACAGGCTAGTGTCCATGTGGTTGAGTGCCATCTTATCCCAGCACAGCCCTTGGAGCAAGCTTCTAGCTGCTCCGAGGTTCACCTCTCACAATTGTAGGAGTGGCACTAGAGTAAAGTGCACTGACAAGGAGGATTTAATAGAAGTCATTAAAAGGCTGTTAATAGTACATTTATTTTCACCGCTCTTCATAGATTGTCTTGTTTACTGGCTGAAACAATATTACTCAGGGGATAGATAGAAAAGGGGGAAAGCAGCCCAGATTTATCAGCCTGCTGTACTGTGTTTTCCCCACTCCAGTGGATTTTGCCTCACTCTGGATGTGACCACAGTCCCAGCAGAAAATACTTTCTATAAATTTATTAGTGTAACCTATACCTGCTAAAGGGTTACAGGTACTCTGATGTCTTTTTCCTTGTACATCTTTCTATATGGTTAATTATATACCTTAGTCTGCCTGGTGAGGGAAGCACAGCGTGGTGTGCCCTGATTGTTATGAAAGAACCAGGACTTTTAAATCAAGGAATACAGCCTGGGCAAGAAGCCTCAGAGTCCAATAGTACAGCACCTCAGACACGGTTTCTGAAAAATAAGGAACTTCTTTCCATAGTAAAAATCCACATTTCCTTCTTTTGCACACTTTGGTAGTGGAAGTAATTGTAATAGCTGGGGAGGGGGAAGTTGATTGCCAAAACGTTGAAAAACTTTAAAACAGAAAACTGTGACCTGGTGCCTGAGAAGCTGGGAGTGATGGAGCAAGATCTATACACAGGAGTCAACTACAGAACAACTATGAGACATCTCTGAAACGGCCACGGAAAAGGCAAACCATGATCATAGGGTGCATCTACTGAGGTACGTCCGGGAGACAAAGGGGAATGCGAACACTGTAGTGCAAGGCCTTGCTTTAGGGATCCTCTGAAATCTTGAACAGGACTCTTTTCACCTATACACACACAGTGTGATTTCACACTAGAACACAAACAGAGAGGAACTACCATAACTCTTCAGGCATGGCAGCAGAAACTCCAGCTTCAGGTAAAAGACATCCGTAACCTGTAATTTGTACTGCCTGGCCAGGTAAGGCTTTATCTCTTTGTCTTCTTTTATCTCTTTATCATCTTCTACTTCTTTTCCTTGTTTTCTCATTCATTCTTCCTCTGCTCTTTCTTGTCTCTCCTCTTCCACCCCTGTTGTCCCCACCGAGTGCCATCCCCTCCAGCAAACTGCTTATCTCCCACTCTGCCTGGTGTTCTTGCCCAGTGGGAAGCAGGACACCCAAACGGCAAAGGGCCCTCCATCATTCAAAGGGACTAATTTAGAAATGAGATTCGAGAGAAGAGAAAGTTCAGAGGAGGCCTCTGCTCTGTGCTGAGGGGGATACTTGCTGCAGGACGGCATTGTACAGCCTGCTGGTGCTGCTGGTGCCATTGCACAGCAGTAAGGCAGAGACTTAGGAAGATGCATTGACTCCTCCTTTGCAGGAAAAAAACTTCCTGAGTGAGCGTGTGATGGGATTGCCTAGGATAGAAAGGGTTAGATTCAGTGACACAGGTAGTCCTTTCAAGCTGCAATGTTCTTCACTACCTCCCACATATCCTCAACGCTCCCAGATTTGCAGTCTGGGACTTTACCATGGGAAAAAACGAAGCCTTTGGTTGAAGAGGCTCTGCCTGCAGTTATTAAGAACAAAACAAAACAACAAAAACCCTGCCTTGCCTTTGGGCATAGGTTTTTTTTTTTTTTGTCTAGGTACTTCTCAGATCCTTCTGACACTCTTGATAGCAGTCAACTCAGTACTTATCTAGTGCTTCAAAGATCATTACTATCTTGAATTGCTCCTGCCAGTAGGACAGAAACCCAAGCCTCCAAATTACATAGTCATCCTAAACTGTATTACCATAGTTCAGAAGGGAAAACTAGTCTGTACCAGACCTCATTTCAAGGTGGATTTCAATAACATCTCAAAGTTTAAGACGTTGTTGCATTTGGACCCGCAGAGAACTAAGTTGCAGCTGACCACAATAAAGCTCACTTCACCAGAGACGGCTCCAATCTCTTGCCCCAACATAGCAGCTTCAAGTGATCACGATGGACTCAGCAGGACCCACCACCTGTGATCTGTTTCAAGAGTAATCTCAATATATGTCTTTGAAAGACAGCTCATATAGAATCAGCTTCATTGCATGACTCCCCTTATAGTCACTCCCCTTTGGATCACTTGTAGTTCACAGTCATCCATATGTCTATCTTGCCAGGTGCTTTCCATTAAATGGAAAGACAATGCTGGACTGAGTATCTTCTGTACAATGGTGACAATAGAGCCTCCTCAGTGTCCTGTCAGCCCCACTGCTTTATTTGAAATCACAAACAGGCAAGGTAACCATTTACACATCTTAAGCAGATAATCAGTTGTACCTGCCTGGAAAGATGATGAAAATCATTAAGGATCATTCTCTACTACTGGCAAATGGCACTCAGTGTTTCACTATAGAAGGTTATTCCAGCACAGCATTTATTAGTGGGTAACTCTTGCCTTACCTCAGGATCTCCAGAATTACCTACGACATTCAATGGTAACTTCAAGTGCGATTGAGAATGGCTTGTTAATGGCTGGCGCTGCTACCCAGCCCACTGCCCTAGAGTGTCTTCATGTCAGAAATAGAGGAATCCAATATGTCTCCCCACTTTGAAAAATAGTCTGTACTAGAAGAAAAATGCTTAGAAAAATGTTTCTAATTGCTCTTTCAACATACTATTGTTTGGGGTTTTTTTCCATAAAACTTTTACCAGATGTGGCTTCTTTCTTAGATATTCTTTTCTCACATTTTCTCTTTAGAAACTTCAGTGCCATTTCAGCCACAGTTTGTGGGCAAATATCTGTTTCCATTTCCCGTTCTTTCATAAATACTAATGCTGGTTTGTAATCCAGTTTATTATTTTTATTTTTTACAAAAGAAAGTGAAAAGAAGCAGGGAGCCCCAGATGATCTTGAAATGCATGTCTTTATAACTGTTTCTTTTTCCAAATACCTCGTTTCTCCTATTTGCATACCTTCACGAGTATTTAACAAAACAGGCATAAGGTGGCTATTTCCATAGCATTTATGGGGGGTTTTGTTTTGTTTTCTTTTTTTCCAGTTTTATGCTTCCTCACCATCTACAGGAGATGTGGATAAGACATCATCAAAAAGTCAAAGATCAGCTTTTGACTTAAGCAGCTTGAGATCTTCCAAACTGAATAAATGCATCATTTTTGCTAAAGTGTCTTGTGAACTGAGGTGGTTCTACTGGTTGGGATTCTAAAGGCAAGTTCTTTATGAGGGTTAGCAAGTGTGGAGAGTGCACTGCTCTCCTTTCCCTTTCATCCACTACAGTATGTACAGAAATCCATTACTTTTGTTCATTCACCTGTCAAAGATTCACTGGATAACAATTTACTGTTGATGACTCTTTAAGCCATTTGCTGCCACTTACTGGATAACTAGACATCCTGCTTCATAAAAAGGAAAAAAAGAATCAGAAATGGGCTTACGATGGAATTCACAGTAGGCGTCGCCTTAAGCCAGTGTCAGCGAAAGAAAAACGTCAAGGGCAAAATGAACATTAAAGTGGTTCCACTCACTGGAGAATAAGTTCTTTGTTAATGAGTTACAACTATAAAATGCTTGTAAACTATACCACCCTACTTCACTTCCTCCTTCTCCACACCGCTCCGTACTGGCTGCGCAAATCTCTTGGGAGTGGCAGCATGCAATCAGAATATCGAAGTGGAAGGAAACTGAATCTATTTGCAGAAGTTAGAGGTAAAATAACATCTACCAGGAAGAAAGAGTACATTTTCCTACCTTTTAAATTTTATTTCCACATGATTTTATTTCCTGAGGGTGCCAGTACTGATAGCATTGTTACCTCCATAATGAAACGAGACATTCTTTCTGTTTTGGTGAAGAGTTTTAATCCCGGCTGCCATTAAAAAAGAGATGGTTAAAAGAACATTAGAGGCTGCAAAGCCAAATATTTACAAATAGTAGCCAGGATTAAGAGGATTGAAATAAGGGAGTGCATTTACACAACAGTCTGGTCTTTGTCATGCATGCAAGAACATACTGTTTTGATGGAATTGTTGCCTAACTGGGAAGAGAATGAGATACAGCCCATGCATATTTGGTCTATCCTCATTTTTCAACCCCTCTTCCCTTACCTTCTACACACTATGGAAACCCTGATCTCAAGGCAGAATTATTAATTTCTTCCCAGTATGTCCTGCAGAAGCGTTATCTTATTGTGCAACCACACCACAACCACAAATTAATTTATTTTTCATTGCGCGTCTGTGGGAGGAAGAGAATTGCTGTGAATTTCTCATTTCACAGCTGACAGCTGAGACGTAATCAGCAATGTCTGTAATATTTTCATAAATGAAGCAGCCAGCTCTCAGGCAGGCAGTCTGGAAGAGAGAAGCACCACCAGTAGCCACTTTTGAAGTCTGATTTTAGCAGTGTGTACGAGGTTTCTGTGACAGAGCTAAGGACAGAGCACAGTTCTGTACCACAACACTGGTTTCCTTGGCTGTGCCTCATTCAGCTCCTTCAACTAATACAGCCAGGGTTCAACTGCTTCCTTCAGTCAATAGACCTGATCTACCCCCAAAACAGGCCCATGACATCCATCAGTTGAGCTGGGATCTCAGGACAATACCAAATGATCACCTGTTTAAAACTTATGAACTGGAAAGAGAGCAGGTATCTGATTTTCCCTCGTGTACAGTAGCCCGTGGGCAATAGATTTTGGCATTTCCCTGGTGGATCTCACTAACCAAATTTTGAGGTTGGTCTTTTCTATTTCAGCTTCCCAGAGGCCTTCCTGATAGGTCAGGAGATGCCAGGCCTTGCTTCCTGGTGACACAAACCAGTAGAACCAGGCAAGCAGGGAAGACGTTCCTTCAGTTCAGAATGTGCCCCAAGTCTTTCCCATGTGTGACTGGCTAGCTCAGTCAGTAGAGCGTGGGACTTTCCCAGCGCCTGCCAGTGACGTGATCATCATCCTGGGAGCCTGACGTGGTTTTGCATATATTGTGTATATTTCATTATTTTCTTCTTATTTTTTTATTAATATTTTCATTAAAGTAGTTTAGTTTCTTTTTAAACTCCTAAGTCCCTCTTCCTGCTCTGCCCGGCCAGAGAGGTGGGGGAGCGTATCTGTCGTTCATTTCAGCAGCCGGTCCGGCCCAAACCACAGCACCGCTTTTTGATGAACAGCAAAGTACAAGAAGTGGGATATGAAAAATGATGACTTCGTGGTTCGATGTTTCCTGTTGCACAGAGGGAGGTAAAGTACACATTAAGATAGTTCATTGTCATGGTGTGACCCATAATCAACCCATTCCTTTATATTGCTTTCTCACTTTCTCACTAATTCCTCTCAGCATTTTTAATAGTTACTGTTTGTTGTTTTTAGCAGCAGAAAGTGCTGAGAAATGAGAGAAATGAGAAATCTTTTTTGTCTTAAGGGTCACTCTGTAACAACAAAGCTGTCTCTAGTTCTATTAATAAACAACTTACCTAAGCACGATGTTAAAAACCTGCAAAAAACAAAGTCTCCTGATGCAGAAGGAAGTGTGAGCTTGCACATGCTAGACCTCTCCCAGACAGGATTGCATCCCTCGTCTCCATAAAGCGGAAAAGTATTCAGAAGTGGGGCATAACCAATGAAGTAACCTCCAGGGCAATCATACTGAACTTATTCATTAATTGTTTCATTTCTTCATTGCCTGGCTTTTTAAAAAAAAAAAACAAAAACCACCAAACAAACCAACCCAACCACACGGCGTTTGCTGGCGGTGTGCGCGCAGCTGGCTATGGACCAGCTAAGGAGCAGCACTGTGCCCCAGCCCTCTTCCCTCTTCTGTGGCTGTCATGGTTCCAAGCAAGAGCTTGTCCAAGGAGCATGGAGCCTCCTTGCCTGCGCTGCCTGCCTGGGCAGGGAGGAAGTGAGGAACGCTGCAGCGTGGCTTGAGGAGAGAAGATGGGGAGATAACAGCAGCTGCCAGTGGGTACGTGGGGTGAGGGAGCTTCCTTCTCCTCCTTGCTGGGCTTCAGGCAAAGACAGCCTGGTGTATAAACAGCCCTGGCTCAGGGTGGCTGTTCAGAGAGAACAAACTCCATGTCCACTGACGGGAGAGGTGGCGTGTGAGCTTCGCCTGAAGTCACAGCTATTTCTAACATAGCTGCTGGATATTTTTCTGTCCGTACAGTGGAGCAAGTCTTACAACAGGAAAAGCTTTATCATTTGTTGGGTGCAAAGAAATCTGCACGCTCGCTGCATGGGATGGTGCATTTCATGCCTTACTTTACACTGACCTTACTCATAGCATGATCAACGAGCGCTATGAAGAAAACCAAAAAAAAATCCAAACTCTCAGCCCTCCTAAACTGTCTTCTATTTACCCTTTTTTGGCTGCTTTTAAAAGTAAATATTGAATGAAAAATGAATTGCTGGAACTCCACTGAGCTTTAGCTTTTCCTTCTGCCAAAGATGTAGCAGAAAAATGTCTCTTAGCAGGGAGAGGCCATGGTATCCAAAGGGAACAATATGTCCATCGCGACTCTCCCTCTGAGATACCCTTAGGAAGTGTGTTCTGCCAGCAGATGCCAGAGGTAAACCATACCATATGCCTGACACCACATCCACCTGGTTAACATATTAGGATCCAAACAGAAGAGATGGCATATGCTGAAGTACATACATACACAGATGGAAAACAGCATTAGGAGCAACCTAACTGGTTAGGGGTAGCATCAGCTATGTTTAAATCTCAGATTAATATGCAACTACAGTAAACTAGAGGCTCAGGGACCACAGGGAGGATGCATTACCTACAGAAATCACACGCAGTACTGCTTAGAAGAAGTTTGAGGGAGTCGGTTTCTGTAGTGATATTGTACACGCCACATGAAAATATTTCAAAACCACATGAGGCCTGAACCCGACAGCCTGTCTTCTGGCAGCTCATGTACTGGTGGGAAAGTCTAGCTGTTATTAAAGCTGCAGACACCAAACTGGCTGCCATGTCTGGCAGACTGTGTTTTAAAAACCCTTGACAGAGGAAGGTCAGCATGAACGAGGTTGGATACAGATCTGGTTATGAATGTGCTATCAGCTCCGGATGCAAGCTGCTGTAAAGCTAGAAGCAGATGCATTCAGCCCTTCCCAAGGCTGAGCTTAAAAACCAGATGAAAAGACATATTCAGTCATTTAGCTGCTCCATCTTACTATGTGGCCACTAGGACTTGGACTCAAACCTCTGGACCTCAAGGACCGACCCTGGTGGGGGTCAATCTCTTCTCCCAAGTAACAAGTGATAGGACAAGAGGAAATTACCTCAAATTGTGACAGGGAAGGCTTAGGATAGATAGTAGGAAGAATTTCGTCACCGAAAGGATTATCAAACGTTGGAACAGGCTGCCCATGGAAGTGGTGGAATCGCCATCCCTGGAGGTATTTAAAAGACAGGTAGACGCGGTGCTGAGAGACATGGTTTAGTGGTGGTTTTGGCAATGTTAGGTTGATGGTTGGACTCGATGATCTTAAAGGTCCCTTCCACCTAGACAATTCTATGATTCTGTGATTCTCTTTACTCTACTAAGAGGTCCCACTGGTCAGCCATGCAGATCAGCAACATTCATCTATCCAGAGCCAGGCAACTGTGAATACCATGGATATTAGGAGCCAAGACATGGGCACTTGCCGTTCCCAACACCTCCAGACCTCTGAAGGTGGCCCTGGGTTTCTCTGAACCTGGGACATTACATGAAGGAGAAATTTTACAGAAATGGGACAGCAATGTGTTTTGTTAACCTGTGTGACTAAGACTGTGATGTTTGTCTTAGATTTTTCTGCTTGAGATAACAGCTTTCCTCCAGCAGCTGCTTTCCTTTAGTTCTAGGTGGATTGGTTTGACTACAGTAAGCAAAATATAAACAAAAGTTATCATTTCTCAAAACAGTTTTCTTCTGCCTTATTTGCACTCCAGGTTTCTGCCTTTTTAACAACCTTTCCACCCCAACTTGGGCACATTCTCTTTTTTGCAAACAGACGTGCATATATATATATATATATTTTTCTGTGCAAACACGCATATATAAGTGCACACACACACATATATATGCACAAATTCCCAACAGTATTCACTAAATTGGAAACACTAGTTCTGTAATTCTCCTATATATACTGTCCAGTACACTTTTACAGTGGAGTTGAGGGGAATAATTCATTACTGATGGTACAGTAATTTTTATTTTCTTAGACTAGATTTCTTCTTTGCAATTTCTGATTAGCTTTAAAATACCAGTAAGTGTCAAAAATGCAGTAGAAACTTCCATGGCTCTTCCTCTATTCTTTTTGTCTCTTTTAGAGGAATAAAACATCTTTGAAATGCTTGAAATGTTTCAGGTTTTGATTGCTATTTGTTGCTTTGCTTTTTTTTTTTCTTTGCCTAAGATTAATTCCATTTTGATTGTCTTCCATAAAAAGTAAACCTATCAGAATTAACAATTCAGAGAAAGAAATCAATGTATGATTTTGCATATTTCCTCTAAAAATTCATTCCTATGAATTAATTCATCAAGTACTTGTACAAGTCATCAATTCATGCAAATTTTTTAATAATATTACCAATCTGAGAGGTAATATTTTGATTGACCAACAGGTCACATAGGTATTTCACTATTCTTCTACCTGAGCCTTTACACTCAGAATCAGATTTCTACTGTAGATTTGTGCTGTTACACTTTTTGCAAACATTCTTGTCAGGATAGATCTACTTCAGAGTTATTTTCAGGCCTCAGATTTCATAGGGAGACATGCCAGATGAACACACAGCTATTAATTCAGGAATTGTCTTCTCTGCAAACACTGGTCAGTCATTTTTCTTTTACAAGAATTTGCATTTAAAAATGAAAGCAAAAGAGGAGCAAACTCAAACTAAAGTTATATCAGAACTCAAATACACGTGTAGAGAATGCTTTGTACGTTCTTTTACTTCTGAGGGCATGTTCAGAACATGATCACGGCAATTTTTTGTAGGTTTGTGTCTCTAAAGTTCTTTAGAAACAGGTTTTAACGCAGATTCGACTGATCACCACTGACTTGCATTCCCTTATGCCCTTGATCTTGACGTTTCCTATTGATAAGCCATCTCTGAAAGTTCAGGGACTCGGGTGGCATTTACGCAACCTGCACACAATTGCTCAAGCCAGGTCCTTTGCTTCTCTAGACCTCACTTCTGCTACCCTGAAGTCGCAGGAGCACTGCAAGACAAACCCAGGAGTCTCTGAGAAACGCCTTTGCTCAGCAGGAACATCAGCTGGCACAGGACATGGGCAATCCCTGCCAGCCAAAGTCTGGGGATGACCTTTCAGCTGAACAGCAGCTGAAATACATTACTAGGTCTTGGTTCTTCAGGCATCCAGATGAGTGCTTGCTGAAGCACACTGCGGCTCGCATTTAGCCCCTGTATTTGTGTTCTGCCCAACAGGACATGGCCAAGATGCACAGACCATTGCAGGAACATGAAAGCAAGCCTGAGCACTCCAGCTTAGATGGAGCCCCTGAGGCCGCATCAGGGTAAAGAGAAGTGACTGGGGTGTCCTTACTCGTTGGGAAGTCCCCTCTGCTTTATTTCATGTTAGGCAGCCCTCCAGACCCTGACTGACTCTAAGTTCTCCAAGGCACAAGGACTCTTTGAATTCCTCCTTCTACAGGCAACTCAGACGAAAGGAACTTAGCTTTAACGTGATTCACGCTCAGTTGCCTTTATAACTTGTCCTTTAATTAACTGATGCATGCAAGAAACCTGTTCTCCTAGCTATTCAAAATGTGGCTATTCAACATTAATCCATGGACTCTTACTGTATTCAACAGTCACCAGCACAAATTCTTGCAGCTCACTGACTTGATCAGTTTGGACAGAAGTGAAGTCGCTGTAAATAAAGGAACGTTGTTTCTGACCAGCCTCTCCTATAAGTGCAATTACAGATTTAAGGCTAATTCAAAATTGACATCCTGGAATGTCATGGGATACTGAGGTCCATTAATTACGTACATCCCAACTGATTATCTTAAAGAACAAGCAGATCTATTTTCTTGAGCTGAGCTCTGGTGGGAGCGTTTGCTAAAACATGTAGCCCCAACCCAATCTAGTGAATAGCAACATACCTAGGTAATAGACTTGGGTCTCTTCCTTCAGGATTAGGTAGTCTCTTCCTCTCCTCCTAACTTCTGCTTTTGTACAGTGTTACTGAATATTGTTAACTGCCCATCATATTTAATTCCAGAAATGAATGCATTTTACTTATGGGTGAAAAACATATGAGGCTATAGTTTAATTTTACATTTTCTTCTCCAACAAAGCTGGCTGATAGGCCTGTCTGGAGCTGCCCATTGCCACCCCCGCACTGTTACCGTGCTGCCCTCACAGTTGTGCCAACACCGACTGTGTGCCTGGCTGCCCAGTAAACTGGATCACTGAACTCACCATTTAGCTGGGTTAAAAGACCTCCAAAAAACCCCAAACTGAAACACATCCAGGCCTGCACTGCTCACAAAGAAAATGTAACACGAAACTATTGCCTTCCTCAACCCCTCCCTCAAAATAGTGTTAGTTCTTTGATGAATAAAATGCACTGAGTTTCCTCATGTGGCTGTTTTAATTCTAATTCAGGATGGAAAATGTCAGCACATCAGGTTTTTATAAAGAACAGAAATTCCATTTCCTTATTGGGGTCAATTAAACAGTTGGGGTTCTTTCAAAGCAGGAAAAAAAATTATTTTTAATTGCAAAAAATGAAAATGCTGATTCTTAGCGGTATCTTTGAACCCTTTTATTTTTTCTCATGACTTCCCTTTTTTCTTTCCTTCATTTATCTTGTGGAGGGAGAGAAAAGTTTGAAAACACGCAAGTATAAGCCCCCTATCAGACCTGCCTTATCTCATCTTGAGGGTTTCCTTATCTTTGGCAGAGCTGAACACAGGAGGAAGCCACGTGCCTCCAGCCGCTCCCTTGCTGCCTCCCAAGCAGTCAGGGAGAGGGATGCTGGCACCTCACGAAGAACCAAGCACAGACAGACCTGGCAATCTTCTCACCTGCCGTCAGTGCAACTCCTCTTGTCAGAGGAAGCCCAGTCTCCTCTTTTCCCCAAAAAGTCTCCTTCAGCTCTCTTATTCTCCTAAAATAACCACAGGTTAGCTTCATGTCTCTGTCCTCCAGAGTGACCTGGCTACAGCCCCTCTCTCCCAGCCTCCAGCACATTTTACCTCTTCTCAGAACTGCATGTCCCTCCACCCACCCACCTGAGGCCACCAGGCACCAGGACTTCCACTCACCCACTCCACCTGCAGCCAGCACCCTCGAAATTATCCGCAAATCCTGGCCACTCCTCACCCAGCCCTTAGGCAGCAAAGAGAAAACACAGAAATGCCAGATGCTGCCTGTACCCACGCACCCCCATACATCCACTCTTCGCTCACAATATCCAGCATCCCTGAACAGAGCCCATTCCCACTCTGCTTCCTGAGACTTCATGACTTTGGGCAACCAGTTGCCTGCCGTGGCTCTGAAAAGATATATTTACTGCAAGCAGAGGCATATGTTCATATAAATTATTTGCGAAAGCGTAAGACATCACATATGGAGGGAGCTGCGCGGAATTTAGCAGCCAGACGAGCGACAGCAGCCTGCTTCTGCAGACAGCTGAAGCAGTAGGTCCAAGTGAACCGCTTTGGCCACCTTCACTCTGATACCTGCTGGCTCCTCAGGGATGGACAAAGCCCTCAGGTGAGAGGGAAGCCCAGCGCAGGCAAGGGGCAGGTAGGGTACACCAAAGTCCAAGGCAAGGAGTGCCCTGAGCTTTGTTTTGCTTTAATTCAGACTTGCTCAACTTGGTTTTCCACAAGTCCTGTTCCTTTAAAGATGCTTTCACTCCACCTAGTTCTGGGTAAGGAAAAAAATAGATCCAACGGCCAAGCTTTTCCATGTGTACTGCAGAGCAGGGATTTCTACATGAAGAGGATTGACAGAGTTTGGAAGTACATCAACATGGAAACAAGGACCTTTTACCTTACAGCAAGAAAAAACATCTTCCAGAGAAATATTTAATTGCCTCTGCCTTCAGACAGACAGTCCAATGTGGGTGAGGATGTGCTTATTTTGGCAAGACGCTCCCAAACTGAGCTGGTTTGTGTGTGTGGTTAGGAGTGCTGGATGCAAGCTCAGTAATTTGCTAGTGGCATCTTGTGGTAAGTAGTTCTTGTGAAGAGGTCGACTAGACAGCCAAAATATAGGTCACCAGTGGGTGGAGTTCACAACTTCCCAACTGTGATGAACTCAGGATGCAAAAGTTACAGAATTTGAATTTAAAAGCCTGAAAGCTTGACCACTAAATACAAGCTTTTAGGGCGATAATTTAATTGATTACTCATTTATGTATGATGGTACATAATGCCCAATTTGCTCCTGGATTACCTATTATTTAGGAGAACTTCAGGCCATGTGCAGAAATGGGTCTTACTCTACAGGGTTTAAATGTGCGTGGGCATTTGCAATTAATAAATAAACAAATTTTGTTAATAAAGTTGGAGATCATAGCCATATTTCCAAGCGTGTCCTTCCTATTGCACTCATGGCAGTTCAGAGTGATCTTCCAGCTCCTAAATTCTGATGGCCATTTAACTGGCAGATCTTGGCAGCACTGATGGGTGACAGCCATGAGGTTCTCCATCCATGCCTGTCTCTCAGTTGCCCAGATAAGCATTGAGCAAGGGCAGCCAGGGGAAGGCACTAGTTTCTCAAATGACCATTTAAAATAAGTTCTTTATAGCAACGTGCCAATCTTTAACCTTCCTGCTGCACATATTTCAGACAAAAAACCCAAACAACTTAATAATTTTTCTAAACAAATAACCCAAAACAACACATCCTTTTATGTTTGCACACCCTCCGTAGCTGCCTTAACTCCAGGCTAAACCGCTTCTGTATATCTGCATAATCTTAAACCAGAGCAAATTAGAAAATAAATATACGTGCATGCATTTGAAATAGCACATTCTCCTCCGGGCTTTATCTCTCTGTAACTGCTGAAGTTGTCTGACAAGGATATTCCTGGGAGTCCTGTCACGCAGAGCTGTGGTGAAAAGGTTTCGGCAGTTTGCAGTGCAGATGTACCATCAGGATTGTCACCGGGATGCTCTGGGGGGATTTGTAGAAGCCAGCTGCCCCCAGAGAAGATTGCTGCACATGAGCAGGTCTCCTCTGCGTGCACCGGCTGCACGGAAACGGAGATACTGCACATAGCACCTCTGATACATCAGGTATCAGACTTACTGCCTAAAAAACCAGCAGCTTCAAGTTCCTCCACCAACAGGAAAACTGACCAGGCCAGTGAGAAAGTGGCCTGTGGGATGTCTGCGTGAGAGGCACTGGTAGGATTCATGAAACAAAGCTGGTGAGGATATTTGGTGCTTAAGGCTTTAAATACCAGCCAAGCAATGCAAACAGAAGCTTGTGCCATAGGGATTCACATTTGTAGTCTGTTACCTTGTGGAAAAAGGATAACTGTAGACAAAGGTACTTCATAAAAGAGGAGCACTACTGGTACCAACACCAGTCCTACAGCAGGATACATTTTAATGTGAATGCCTCTCCCTGCTGCTGACGCTGAGCGGTCATGGAATCATAGAATGACCTAGGCTGGAGAAGACCTTTAAGATCATCAATTCCAATGTTAACCTGGCACTGCCAAAACCACAACTACACCATGTCTCTAAGCACCACATCTACATGTCTTTTAAATACCTGCAGGGATGGTGACTCAACCACTTCCCTGGGCAGCCTGTTCCAATGCTTGACAACACTTTTGGAGAAGAAACTGTTCCTAATATCCAATCTAAACCTCCCCTGGTGCAACTTGATGTCATTTCCTCTTGTCCTATGGCCTCTTACTTGGAAGAAGAGACCGATCCCCACCTTGCTACAACCTCCTTTCAGGTAGTTGTAGAGAGAGATAAGGTTTCCCTTCGGCCTCCTTTTCTCCAGGCTAAACAAGCCCAGTTCCCTCAGCCGCTCCTCATAGGACTTGTGCTCTAGACCCTTCACCAGCTTTGTTGCACTTCTCTGGACATGCTCCAGCACCTCAGTGTCTGGATTAGGCATAACGACCTATCAGATTGGTCCCTTCTGGAGGGCCCAGTTCATGAGCCCAAAGCTGGAAATAAAATAGTAACAAAACAATCAGTACAAGCTAGCCAAGGGGAACTGGGGAAATAAGAAATAATTAGGCACCTAAGAAACTTTACAGGTAAAAACACATGCTTCCTAGAAGAGGTAGGTACTGTGGGACGACGCAGGTTTGCTGTCACTTGAGTCCAGGTGGCCAAATTCCACCTGGGTTGCACATTAGGCATCTGGTTGCTTTTCTGGATGGGGCTGTATATTGAATTTACACAGGAAATCTGTGGTGGAGTAGGAGACTGATCTCTGATTTTCCAAATCCCAGGCCAGTGCCTTAACCACAGGCTTCTCCTCCAGTGGCTCTGACCTCATACAGATACTACTGTGCCATTGCTATTCATTTCACTGGAGTTCTTCCAAATTAGCACTGATATCAGAACAGAAATAGTCCCTTGCAGCACAAAATACACATGAATAGTCCATAAATGTTAATGATACAATATAAGTGTCACCGTGTTCAGTGAGGACAGCCTCCCACTCCCAAATGCTGGCAGATGGAGTTTATTTTGTCTAAGATCAAACACTGATTATTTTAATGGGCTTTGTCTCAGTAATCTGTCTTAACATTATGGTTAATATCTGACAATTATGGTAGATTAACATCCAAGAGTAATGGAAAGACTGAGGTAAATGTATTAAGAACAGAGCCACCATGAAGTTTGACATAAAGACGTTTGCCGTGAAAAAAAGGTTTTCTATTATAAACGTGTATGTTATTATTAATGCTGCTGTATGACTACCTAGGAGTAGCAAGTGGACCCTTTGCCACTTCCAATGTTAAGTAACTAAATCATTCAAAAGTTAAGGCTTTAAATGCAAAAAGTATTAGTGCTTCTCATGCAGGAGGTAAAAAAAAGAAGTTGTATAAAAGAACATCAAAAGCCTGCAATGCTCTGCCTCTTCTTGTCTCCCCATCATGATTCCAGCCTTTGTAGTTGCCCTGCCTGTCCATTCAGTACCTACATGCCCAGTCAAAGATTGAAACCAACAGAATCAGATTTTGTAGGATGTTCTGGTATCTAAGGAATGATGCAAGGGTGAGACAAGGTGCAGAAAGGAATTCAAACCTCACTGGAAAATAACAAGAAAGAGGATCTTCAGCCTGAGAACACACAGAGTGAAAAGTAAGGATACACAGATTTTATTTATATATTTATGCTCCATTAAAACGACATTCATTGAAGTATGTCATTAAGGTTCCAGGTTCCTTAACTATTGATGTTTCTCCCTCATGAACTACAGGCACTAAAAGACTGCAAAACTTCCATTTAGCTTGTACTGGGTCTGGCTGAGATGGAGTTAATTTCCCCTGCAGGGTTGCCTTCCATGACCCTTGCCAGGCCTTCCAGCTTCACCTCCAGCCCTGAGAGGTGGTGGAGCAACAGATCCTGGAAACAACTTCCAACTTGTGAAGGACAAGAAGGTGATGGCACTTTGTATTTGTAGCTAGAAAGGTGCTGATAACACACTAGTGTCCTATAACACACTGTTGCGCAATGCTCCCACAGCATCAACACCATCTCTCCAACATTCCTCCCTCACCAGTAGGCTGGGGGTGGGCAAGATTTTGGGAGGGAACATAGCCAGGACAGCTGACCCAAACTGGCCAAAGGGATATTCCATACCGTATGATGTCTGCTCAGCAATAAAACACAATAGAAAGGAGGAGGAGGGGGCACATTCGTTATTATGACACTTGTCTTCTAGAGCAACCAGTATGCATACTGAGGCCCTGCTTCCTAGGAAGTGTCTGGACATCGCCTGCTGATGGGAAGTAGAGAATAAATCTTTTCTTTTCCTTTGCTTCTGCATACAGCCTTTACTTTTGCTTTCTTAAACTGCCTTTATCTTGACCCACGAGGTTTTTTCCATTTTATTTTCTCCCCTTGTCCAGCTGAGGAAGTGAGTGATAGAGTGGCTGGGTGGGCATCTGGCGTCCAGTCAGGGTCAACCCACCACAGAGCTGCACCCATGAAATCACTGGAACAATAAGCATGTAATATTTTAAGCACAATATTCCATAGCAACATCTTTTTTAAAAGCAGTTTCTGCTGTTTTCACTGCTTGTATTTCATGAATGATTAAGCAGGGAACATGTTTGTGTGTGCAAATACTGCAGCCCAGGACAATGGCAAAGCCTCAGGTTTCCACTTCTGCTGTATGACAAGTGTTTTGAGCAGTACGCAGACCTATTACTTTTCTGTTACTTACTAGTGATCAAATCCTACAGATAGGATATAGAACATCTCGTTGACCTCTTGTTTGCTACAATTCTTCATTAGTTATTTAATGAAAGCATTATATCACATCATTAATGCAGGATTTCCAGTGTACACTGATGCTATTCAGCATTCAACCTGTGGCTCCTAGATTCTGAGTATGATGATTTGGTTGTCACAGGAGACCACGCTGTCAGTGTTGCCCCATTTAATCTACTTTGGAAGTGGATTTCATGGAGCTACAGAATCACAGCGATCATCCACTCCAACCCCCTGCTCAGAGCAGTCACCCAGAGCCGAATGCCCAGGACCATGCCCAGTCAGGTTTTGAATATCTCCAAGGATGGAAGCTCCACAGCCTCAACAGGCAATCTGTGCTGGGGTTTGATCACCCTTACAGTAAAAAAAAAAAAAAAANAACAAGAAAGAGGATCTTCAGCCTGAGAACACACAGAGTGAAAAGTAAGGATACACAGATTTTATTTATATATTTATGCTCCATTAAAACGACATTCATTGAAGTATGTCATTAAGGTTCCAGGTTCCTTAACTATTGATGTTTCTCCCTCATGAACTACAGGCACTAAAAGACTGCAAAACTTCCATTTAGCTTGTACTGGGTCTGGCTGAGATGGAGTTAATTTCCCCTGCAGGGTTGCCTTCCATGACCCTTGCCAGGCCTTCCAGCTTCACCTCCAGCCCTGAGAGGTGGTGGAGCAACAGATCCTGGAAACAACTTCCAACTTGTGAAGGACAAGAAGGTGATGGCACTTTGTATTTGTAGCTAGAAAGGTGCTGATAACACACTAGTGTCCTATAACACACTGTTGCGCAATGCTCCCACAGCATCAACACCATCTCTCCAACATTCCTCCCTCACCAGTAGGCTGGGGGTGGGCAAGATTTTGGGAGGGAACATAGCCAGGACAGCTGACCCAAACTGGCCAAAGGGATATTCCATACCGTATGATGTCTGCTCAGCAATAAAACACAATAGAAAGGAGGAGGAGGGGGCACATTCGTTATTATGACACTTGTCTTCTAGAGCAACCAGTATGCATACTGAGGCCCTGCTTCCTAGGAAGTGTCTGGACATCGCCTGCTGATGGGAAGTAGAGAATAAATCTTTTCTTTTCCTTTGCTTCTGCATACAGCCTTTACTTTTGCTTTCTTAAACTGCCTTTATCTTGACCCACGAGGTTTTTTCCATTTTATTTTCTCCCCTTGTCCAGCTGAGGAAGTGAGTGATAGAGTGGCTGGGTGGGCATCTGGCGTCCAGTCAGGGTCAACCCACCACAGAGCTGCACCCATGAAATCACTGGAACAATAAGCATGTAATATTTTAAGCACAATATTCCATAGCAACATCTTTTTTAAAAGCAGTTTCTGCTGTTTTCACTGCTTGTATTTCATGAATGATTAAGCAGGGAACATGTTTGTGTGTGCAAATACTGCAGCCCAGGACAATGGCAAAGCCTCAGGTTTCCACTTCTGCTGTATGACAAGTGTTTTGAGCAGTACGCAGACCTATTACTTTTCTGTTACTTACTAGTGATCAAATCCTACAGATAGGATATAGAACATCTCGTTGACCTCTTGTTTGCTACAATTCTTCATTAGTTATTTAATGAAAGCATTATATCACATCATTAATGCAGGATTTCCAGTGTACACTGATGCTATTCAGCATTCAACCTGTGGCTCCTAGATTCTGAGTATGATGATTTGGTTGTCACAGGAGACCACGCTGTCAGTGTTGCCCCATTTAATCTACTTTGGAAGTGGATTTCATGGAGCTACAGAATCACAGCGATCATCCACTCCAACCCCCTGCTCAGAGCAGTCACCCAGAGCCGAATGCCCAGGACCATGCCCAGTCAGGTTTTGAATATCTCCAAGGATGGAAGCTCCACAGCCTCAACAGGCAATCTGTGCTGGGGTTTGATCACCCTTACAGTAAAAAAAAAAAAAAAA
>VZSF01007321.1:396320-422864 GCA_013398295.1 Chionis minor
AACAGGGAAACTGTGCTGGGGGTTTATCCCCCCTTCAGTAAAAAAAAAAAAAAAAAAGAATGTTCTTTCTTAAATTTGAACAGAGTTTCTTGAATTTTAGTTTGCGCCTTCTTCCTCTTGTCCTGACTCTGTTATTACTTGCTATGTGTTTTCATTTATGTCTTATGCCATACTATAACATAATATGTCATAATGTTATTATGTGATTATTAGACATGTTACTATGTCTTATGTCATATTATTATGTCTTTGTTATTAAGTCTTTGTTATACCCTCCCATCAGGTATTTTTCTCCATTGATAAGATTTTCCTCACCCCAAAAGCCTTCCATTCTCACAATTTGTTTGCTTTCTCTCTATGAACTCGGTGGTTTCCTAAATGCTGGCCCTAACTCCAGCAAGCATTTGAGCTCTGCAGGACTGCCCTTCTCCTTAAAGTTACTTGGATGCATCAGCACTTGATGGGACAGCAATAATGCCCTTATAAACACACTGAGGCATCATATCTCAGGGACGACATGCTGAATAAGAATATGCTGTTTTAACTAGGTTTCTTTTTCTCCTCACACTGAAGCCCATATGTCTTCTAAATACAGAAAAGGAAACTGCCTTCTCCTTTCAGCAAATCCTGTAAGAAAAGGTTCTGTGGGAAGGAAAAAAACAAGAGGTGGAAGATAGATGCCAGTTCATCATCGTTTTAAGTGCTTGGGCCTGGGAAGCAATCCAATCCATATGATATATTGCTCAGATGCTCTATACGATGACTGGAGAATAATCAGGTGAGAACACTTCCCCCTCTCTTCTGGTGACATACCCCTGGGTCTAGATGCACCCCAGCAGCAATTCAGTCTGCTCAGCCTTCACTGACTGGGGGAAAAGTTATCCCCCTTCTTCCATTTGGCACTGGGGCCAAGAGCTTCCTTGGAGGAAGGGTGCCAGAAAGATCACCGCTGGAGTTTACAGAGCGGTCCTTCAAGGTTTAGGAGTTAGGGACTGTGTAGGCCACAGGTGGAACCCCATGTCAGAAGGCAGCTTTAACTGCCACCTGGGGAGGACGCTCTGAGTGGACATGCTCATGTCATGGCTGACCTTTGGAAGCCAGACAGCAATTGAAATCTGCGGGACCAGGTAGAAAGTTGGTCAGAGGGAACTTCATGACAACCTGGCAGTTGTGTCGCTTCGATTATGGCAAAGCACAATTAATGTTCAGATGCTGCTTTCTGCATCAGACTACCTACCAGGGGATAAAAGATTGTTTTTCTTCTGCTGCTGACATGATGTCCTATTCTCCAAACCCATCAATCTTTTAAAGACTGAAAGCAGCCTCCAATTCCCACCTCCAGCTGTCACTGCTTTGGCTGTGAAGCTTCCTGGCACTGTACTTGAGAGGCTTCTCACCCTTTTTCTGATCTCAAGAGCTATATAAGCTGCATTGACTCTGTAAAACCTAAGCTATTTAAAAATAAGGTTGTTTGGATTGCAAATTCAGGTGCTTAGAAGTTAGGAAATACTAGATCTGTGCAATTTCAGCTTTGTTCTCTTTTTCATTCATTCTGTACTGTCCTGTCAGTGAGTACAAGAGCTACTCACTTTAATTACAGTTCTGACATTAATCTCAGCAACGTCCTAAGCATGCAAAGAGGGGAATTACAGCTGTACAAGCAGTTAAACCATTTCCTTTTCTAAGTACTTGCATTTGTAACCGAAATAACAGTAAACTGGTCTTCCTCCTGCCCTTCCTCTGTCCCTCCCCTCCTTTCTCTCTTCCTTCCTTCCTTTCTGCCTCTCTTCCTTCCTTCCCAGCCATAGTAGCCCTCCCCATTGAAATACCAGCAGGAATTGGAGCTCTGAAGCTTGTATATTGCATATTGAACTGAGATTCAAGACTAACACCAACTAGCAAGAAGGAACGCTATACTCTGAAAGTTGTGAAGAGTTTGCAGAGCCCCAGTTCAAGACTGAAGGAGTCTGTAGAGTCTGATCCCTTCTCCCATGTGCAAAAGTCAGGCAGCTTCTGCTATACGTGTTACTGCTGAGATACAGGGTAATTAGGTACTAGGGATATGGGCCATGTCCACTTCACATTAATCTATCTGCTTCTTTCTGCTTAGGAGCTGAAGAGTGACAAAAGGATTGATGTCTCCAGTACCATGTTATTCCCGGAGAAACCCTAAAATAGGACCATGTGTGCTGTGTGAAGGAGGTAACCCAAAATATCTCTCTCAGCTTTCAGGTTTTTTTCCCCTCAAAATACAGTTTGAGTGTCTTTGTTCTACATAAAAAAAACATTCAATGCTTTATGCTTGGAGAAGAAATACATATTCAGTTGACAACACATGATTTTCATCAGTAAAGAGGTTCCTGAGCACTTATTTTCTTGAGTAAATAGGTTCATTTGGCTCAAATAGCTCATTTGGCGTACAATTAAGTACAGTTGGACACCTTAAGCTCCTTCCTATCTCAAAATCTGTGGGGGATGTTACAGGATAAAACCTAAGATCTGTGGAAAGCCAGAGAGATTTTTATAAAAATCAAACAGAGACCCAACACCCACTGTTCACTGCACTCATTATTTCACTTCTTTCCCAACAGCTTCCATTTGTACTGTAATTACTAAAGTCCTTTCTGCTCAGAATTTTTGCTTCTTGTTTGGCTGGCTTGCGTAGATAAAATCTTCACAACGTTCATGGTACGCTTTTCCTGAGGAGCATGTTGCCAGCCACACGTCCTCTGCCAAGCTCAGCCACGCGACCCAGCCGTCTGGATCAGAAGTCACAAGGATGGATCTGTGCACTGTCAAACTCAGTTCTCGCCTTTCCCTGGTAACTTATTTATACTGGGCATGCAGGAACATAATTTTGTATCAAGAGATACACCCTTGTATTAAATGTGGGTGAAGCTGGTAGTACACTGAAAGATGTCAATGTGAGAGACACACACAGAGGAGATGACATAGTTTTTCTTCCCCAGAAATGGTGGCGAGTTCCATGTTGGCATGCTGGCAGGGAAACAGATGGAAAACACCATCAGAGAGGCTTAGCATTTGATTGTTCCTTTGCTTCCAGGGGTGTCACACCCAGAAGTGACTCCATGGGGGGCTAATTCCACTGGGAGAGCTCCTGCTGCCAGCCCAAATGCATCACAGCCATCTGACGAAAGGTGTTGAAGTGGTGCAAAATCTTCCTGCCAGTTCAAGTGTGTTCAAAAGAACTTTGAAGAAGCAGGTTTTTTTGTCCCTAAAGTCTTTTCTTGTCTTTTTTTTTTTTTTTTTTTCCTGATCAGGTGTAATCTGTCCTCATCCAGATGGCATTAACATTATTGTTCTGGTTAATTCACCAGAAATAGAATTGTGAGTTCACATCAGACCTGGATTAGGGTGGTTAGTGGGTGGTTATCCTCAGTTTTAATAAGAGTGGAGCCACGTCCTGATATACAGTATAGCATTTGTATGTGGAGAGGACTCAGAAGTCATGAGAAATAAGCTCTTATTTCAAGCTCTTTCAACAATTGTTGGCTTCACCTTTGGCAGGTCATGAATCTCTTTGTCTCCCTTTTCTTACTGGCAAAATGGGAATGATAATTACTTTCCCATGTAATGAGATAGGGATGACAAACGGGAAGCATTGCTATTGTCCAAACAAGTCTAAGCTCCTCAGTATTAATTCCCATCTATTAATCTGTTCAGGACCACCTTGTTAGTCTCAGGAGTTGCAAAAATGTTTGCTTCACAGATGTGGGAGTAGATTGGAATTAACCTTCCTGAAGTTAATAATAAAGCCAGCCTGAGTAAATGCAGAATCAAACCTTCCCAGTAATGAAACACCCCAGACCCACTCTCACAGGAGCTGAACTTTTTCTAGCCATTTTCAGCACCTTTATAATCTCCTGTGACAAAAGACACCTCTGTTTCATGCTTTCACTCCTCCAGGAACCCACATAGATCTAACGTTTCTAAATCTGACCTGTTCCCCAAGTCGAGAGTTGAATTTTCTCACCTGGAGAGCAGCTAGGTCACTGATCTTGGTGTTTTACTCCCATGCACAACAAGAAGCTTTCACAACCTTTACCAATAGTGAAGACCACATACTGAATAAATCCAGCCACTTAATCTCTACGGTATCTATTTGGCTCAGCTGTTACTGAATGATGGTGAGTAATCCAAACGGAGAGTCCGTGACTGTATGAAGGACAGTGAGCACCAGCTCTAACATCTTCCCTACCCACACAACCACACTGTCTGGACTCAAGCATTCCTGTTGCACACCAGGATTCTTCTAGGTTTCATATGCGACCTTCAGCACCCAAAACATGCCTGGCAGAAACCTGTTATGATGCATTCGGCTTCTCAACACAAGGAAGACATAAAACTGCAGGTTTACCTGCAGTTACATTACATTGCTTCAGAGAGCTGAAACATACTAAGTAAATCTCATATACATGATTCCCACCGCTTACAGATCTTGAATGGGGTTTGGGGGTTTTTTATGCATACTATATACCACCTCCCAAAATAAAGAAAATTCTCTCTATGACATTTTTATGTCTTTTGTAGACTTCCAGCCCAGCCTGAAGTTCAGTAAAAATGTCACTGCTTTGGTGTAAGGTGGGTTTCTTTTTAAGACATGCATTATTTCCTGGGAAAAAAAACCAAGGTAGTCTGTAGCTCTGGACTCTCTGGAGCCCAGTCTTCTTTCTGGACCTCAGAAAGAAGCCCTCAGGACATGCAGGAGGAGGGACACTGCTCCAGAGCACGGACGCATGCCGAGCAACCATGCCCCCTCAATCAGGGATGGCAAACTTAGGGTGACTGGCACTAATATATTTAAGAAAAGACTATAGCCTCCTGTTGCTGCAACCAATCCCAATCTGTCAGTGACAATAACAGCTCCAACTGGCCCCCTGTGGAAGTAGCCACAGCACAGGTTAAGGGCAGGAAGAATTTAACTCCAAATGCAGTGGGGATCCTGGCTTCTCTGCAGCTCGGAGACCACCCCCGTAGCAATGCCAATACCATTGCATTCAGCCTCTGCTGCTGCCAAGAATTTAGGCTGCAAACGACTTTTCCCTCTTTCTCCCTCAGCTACAATCCAGCCTTGTCGCCTTCGGCAGGGTAGCTGCCAGGACGCTGATCTGCAGAACCCCGCGCTCCCCCTTCACCTCCAACACCCCAACCTTGCTCCAGCGTCTAGGCGTGGGCTCCCACTATCATCACTTCACCCAGCCCCCCTACCCTATTTTACCTAAAGAGGGGGGAAATGAGTGCGGGGGAGCGAGAGGCTTCTCCACCCACCCACGGCTGCACGGCGGCAGAGCACGGACCATCCCTGCTTGAGTTGCCTCGGCTGCCCAGGAATCGTTGCCTTATAAAGACCATTTTGTCTGTGGCTCGCACCCATGCCCTGTATACATAAAGAGAAATTGAAATGTTCCAGGCTCGCCTGTCATCTTACGAGCAAGGCACTAATATATAGCCCGCGTCTCCTCTTCATCAAATCAGCTGCTCGGGTTGGGTTCCTCTCCCCACACGTGGCTTCAGCGTGGAACCAGCCCCATCAGCCACCTGCCATGAGGAACTCCCTGGGATGGCTTTGCTCAGCCTTCACAGTTGTCACTGCTGTTTTTCCCCAAGAGGATTGCTGGTCTAGGGCCTTGTTTGAGTGACACAGGATTAATTTCTCTTTCAGTAATTTTACTTTTCAGTAAAGTCTCTTCTAATGCTCGGGAAAACTGCATGTTTAGAAGGCTCTAGTGTCTGAATCTGTGAAAATATTTATGTTATTACCAGCTATGGTATTTAGGTTTCAAGTCCCAGTGTTTTCGAGCTAGCCGGGTGTGGGGATGAGGAGGAGCGAGACCCAAGCATTTGGCCCAAGCTGGCCAACCGTTTCATACCATGAACATCACATTCAATATAAATTAGAAAGTTTGCTGAGGATTCTCTTCTCTTCCTTGATGGCAGTAATCCAGAAAACTTCTTGCCCCAGTGTTAGATCCCTGAGCCCTTCCCTTCCTCCCAAAGCTGTAGCGCTCCCAGCGTCCAACATTTACTGTCCACTGCTGGGAGTGCACAGCTTCCTACGGATAGAATTGGCTGAGCATAATCCTTGTGTATTTTATATTGGTATTGGGAATCAATACTGGTTCTTTAGTACTATTAATGTTAATTATCTAGACATTCTATTAAATCTGTTTCTATTTCAACCCTCGGGTTTCTTTATTTCTTCCCAATTCCACTTCCCGGGTGGGGAGGGGTCATCGGGTGACAGAATAATTGTCTAAATGACAACAAATTGTTGTGGCTTCTTCAGACTGTAACAGGTCTTCACATGAAAATGTCTCAAATTCATGGTACTAGCAAAAAACTGCGTTGCCTTTACAAGACACAGACCGTTTGCCCAGTCCTGGTAACAACCACCCATATACTCTGTCAGCTACCTGTGCAGCTAATAAAGACGTACAATTTGCTGGAGGGAGTTGCAGTGGAAGATTACCTCAAAATCTCAGCCAGGACAGCTGACGTCTCTCCACTTAAAAATCTGCAGGAGCGCAGAAGACCGGTGTTTCATCCTCAGCAGCCCATCATGTATTCCATGGCAAGAGAAGGGCAGCACGGCCGGAGGGTGGCTACGCCGGCCCTCAAACTGTAGCTCACTAAAACAGCTCAGAGCAGCAAAGAGGCTGCTGCCACGGAGAGAAATTAATTTGTCGTAATTTCTGTTTGAAACAGTGTCACAGCTGAGGCTGTGTCACGGGGCAGGTTGGGTAACTGGTGCTTGGCCCCTCTCCTGCCTCCTTCTGCAGTTACAGGGGCTTGAAGGCAAAATCAGGCTCAAGGGCTTTATGTGGTGCCTTTTCCAGTGAGAAAGACCACAAAACTCTTCCTTTATTTACAAAAAAAACGACTGGGAACCACCTGTTTTGGACACAAGAATATTTGGCTACTGGTGGTAAAGAAATCCTTCTGTCTTGTTGATCTGTTACCGTTTACTCTAGACAAGAAAACCCTGTGAAGTCTGCAACCTAAACCTCTTATAAGCTGAGATTTAGACTAAATATGAGTTATTCCCCTTAGACATATTGCTTTGCTTATGCCAACATATATCCTGCATTCAGTTCTAATTATACGAGTAGTGACCTCTTCTATTTACAGAAGGGAAAGCTGGTCACGCAAGCATTTCTTTTTTTTTCCCCTTTTTGGCTGCCTGAGCCCTTCTGACACAAATATGCTAAAAGCTTCTAGATCAGTTGGTTTATGTTGAAAGTCCAGCTTTAGCTTCAGGGTTATGTTCACTGATTCCTATAGAAGCCGTTCCTGTTAGCCCATCAGCGCTGTGTTTCCTCGGCAAAGACGTTTCACAGCAAAAAGCTGCTGTAACTTCCAGTAGGATCCTTCCCGTCAATCCCAGGCAGGGCTCTGCTCCGGGACTGGTACCTGCAGTACGAAGACGTGGGGGCCCGGAGGCCATCACAGCTTACCACGCTTTGCCGTTTTGCTTTTGCTTTACCAGCCCAGCAGGGGCTTTCAGTGCCTTTCCTCGGTCAGGCTGGGAGTTGGCCATTATCTCCCCCCAGTTGCCCACTGTGAGAGGTGGGCAAGCCAGGCCAGAAGGGTCCGGCTCCTCCCAGATGGCAGAAAGCGAGGAGAAAGGGTAGACCCCATGTGCAGATGTAGGGAGAGCCTTATGTGTCCTTATGAGACACACCCGCAAATAAACTGCAGTCCTACAAAGGCTGAACTTGGGACAAAACCACGTATCTCTGTCACCTTCCAGGATCTGAAGGGGGCCTACAAGAAACCTGGAGAGGAACTTTTTACAAGGACATGTAGTGATAGGACGAGGGTAATGGCTTCAAACTGGAAGAGGGTAGGTTTAGATTAGATCTCAGGGAGAAACGTTTCACCATGAGGGTGGTGAGGCACTGGAACAGGTTGTCCAGGGAACTTGTGGATGCCCCATCCCTGGAAGTGTTCAAGGGCAGGTTGGATGGGCCTTAGAGCAACCCAGTCTAGAGGAAGGTGTCCCTACCCATGGCAGGGGGCTCGGAACTAGATGATCTTTAACGTCCCTTCCAACCTAAACCATTCTATAATTCTATGATTCCATGTTATACAGATACATAACATATCTAGATGTTATATAGATACATAAAAATAAAAAATAGTTCCATTATATATATAATATTTATTTCTATAAAATATAAATATAAACACAGATGAGGCAAACACTTGCAGGTGATTTGCAACAGATTACCAGCTTCTTGGTTCAGTGGCCTTAGAAGATCTATGGCATCTGTGGCAATAAGGAGGAGGGAATCAAAACAAAACAAAACCAAAGCTCCTGACTTAAACTTGGATATGTATTTTTTTTTCTCCACAAAGCAGCCACGTGTGTTGTGCAGCCTGGCAAAAGATCAAGAGCAAAATCTGGAGGACAAAGGAGATAAACAAACAGTGGTTCAAATTAGCAAACCACAGATCGATAGGCAGCATACCCAGCTAGAGCAAAAGTGAAACCTGAGGGAGAGGCTTCAAAAGGCAAGACGACTGTTTTGCCAGAAGGAGGATAAAGACTTGCCTGCAGCCTGGAAACAAGCTCCCATCAGGAGCACCCAGCTCCACGCAGCTGCTATATTCGCAAGACTAACATTATTTTCTGCAAAAACTTCAGACAGGTTTATGTGGTATGTGCAGTTACAGTCCAGACTTTGCAAAGAAAATCTAGGCATGCCGAATATAGACTAGTAATGCTCACCTTTTAGAGTGGGGAAAAACAGTTATTTTGGGAAAAAAAATATGTTTGCAGCCATTTCAGCTAGTGGAAAGGGTTGAAAAACATGGGCTCAGTAAAAGGGACTCAATTCAGTTGCCTAAATAAGTCATTTACTGCCCTCAAGATGCCCTAGAGAGTCCTGTCTGACTCCATCTACTGCTCCAGCAGGGAATGGGTCTCCTGTAGGCCCCATGCTTTATCCATCACTGTACATGGATGTCTCACACACAGGTCAACACACTTTGGGGTACCAGATACCTGTGTCCACCAAAATGACCCTGATTCCTGGACTTCATTAGCAGGGCACTTATGACAGTCACACAGGCCCATGAGGACAAAAGAAAACAACACTAAATACAAGTATAGAAACTGGGGAGGGAGGGGGGGACACAACTCCCGAATTTACAAGAATGGATAAAATTTTGCTACTACTAAGCGTGACTTGAAAAAGTTAGAGCAAAGACCAGAATCCAATGTTGCGTACACTGATGTACTAAAAAAGTATTTGCGCTGATGGACGCAGATTTGTCTCTTGGTCACAGCCTGGGCTCAGAGGGCTGTGATGGGAGGCACAAATCCCAGCTGGCAGCTGGTCACTGGGGGTCCTGGGCAACCTGCTCTAGCCGATCCCGCTTTGAGCAGGGGCTTGGACCATACAACTTGCAGAAACTGTCTGTTCTGCGATTGCACGTGGAAAAAAGTTGCATGCTGTCTCTAAGTATGATTTCTTCTATCCAGAAGTATATGACACAGCTGATGAGTGTATTATTGATGTCATAGTCAAGATATTTGCCAGAAATAGCATGCTGATAATGGCAGTGGTAGACAATAGACCACAGCTTGATTTTTACAAGTTTAAAAACCAAAGCCTTTGCGAACCATGCAAACATTTTACTTCAAGTGCAGGATATTCAGAGTATAAATGTATTGTGGATAGCGGTGTTTCAACGGCTAATCATCTAAGGACATTATAGCATGCAGATTTTAGGGAAGACAGATGTTTTGCAAAAAATTAACTAAGAAGATGTGGAAGAACTCATATGAATGATAGAAAAGAAAGGAATACTCAAGCGCCAGCAGCCTATAAAGTAGCCTAAGGAAAATCTGGAGTGAGTTATACCAGAGGAATGTCTGTGAACGGAGGAAAAGAGAGGGAACATAACCACACAGAGAAAACTTTGCCAGTGCAGGCCATTCAGAAGGACTAGTCAGAAACATAAGATGTGATTTATGAAAAAAAGGTGCTATCCAGCTAAGGAAAAAGTGAACATAAGCAGCCCTTGACAGATGGCAGCAGCTGAAAGATTGAGAAGGACATGAATAAATGAGAAATTTATTTAAGGAAGAACTGTAAAGGAGATGCAATCACATCTTCAGCAAAATGTTTTGAAAGAAAGTCTTGCTCAAGGAGATCTCCAGGAGGAAATGGCATGGAAGAAAGATTGAAAACTGTGAAGCCTCTAACCTGAAAAGGAAGGAAGGAAGGAAGATTAGGCAATGATTGTTCAGCCTGTGACAGATGGAGAATGGAAGAGCCCATCATCCCACTGTGTGAGGAAGATAAAGACAAGGCAGAAAAGATTCAGATGTACATACACAATAAAGTTCAAATTTTGTAAAGGGCAAGATTCTGAAAAAAGGAAAGGTGTAAAAGCATTTGTTGTCCATGGAGAAGAAAAACTGCCACAGGATGCATGGCCAGGTTCATCTTTGCATTTGAACTGAGCTGGCCGTAAAAACGAGAAGGTGTCTGGGGAGTCTCTGAACTGTTCAAACAGCTGGGACACAAGAACTGCTTCCTGACAAAGGTCTGTGCCAGGATCCCTTGCAAGGGACAGACTGTTACAGAGACCGTTACACTGACTCTGCCTGCTGAAGACTATTAGAAGAATTTCTTACACAATTGTAGGTGATTTATGATTACCTTATTCACACAGTAACACTGGATGTGGGACCAGGACAACCCAGTAAAATACAAAGGATCAGTTCTGTGGCATAGGCCATAAACAGGACAAGACATCAGACAGTGAAGGATGACTAGCAGTTAAAAATGCAGCAAAATGCATCTGCACAACAGGAGACTGAAAACTAAAGCAAGACCTTGGAAAAGAGTGGAAGTAGAAAAAAAATTGTGAAGATAACAAGTATCGCCGTTAGCAATACTGGTATGACTATCTTCATTAGCCAAAAATAAAAGCCAAAACCAAACCTGCAAAGATGGATTTGATCTGAAGAATTAGACACTCGAGAGAAGTCTGGACTTTCTCCAGCTCCATTCAACAGCCGAAGGTGTGAGCAAGATGAAAAGCAGAAACCAGTCAATGCTAAGGAGCGTCACAGATGCCAGAATGTGAAACAAGAAGCCTGAAGACAAAGAATTACAGCAGTAAGACACACAAAGTCCACAGCTAACTCAGGGGAAAAACTCCCTCCCCCAGTCACCATGTTATTTGCAGGAAATGCTAGGACAATGAGGTTGATGGAGTATTTCATACGGAAGTTTTTCCAGTCTGTGCTGTCACCTAAAAGGAGCTGAAACAAGTGTGGTCTGATTCAGTGGCCAAAAACTCTTCATGAAGAGATGTGGCATTTTGTTTGTGACCCTGCAGGCCACACGCCCCCAGTGCAGACCAGAAGCTGAATGTCACAGATTAAAGATAATTCACCAGCTTTGCTTAACACATTATGCAAGAGCCCACAGTGAAAAAAAAAAAGAAAGGGGTGGGGAAAAGTTTCTTTCCAGCTGAGCTCCAGCCCCCTTCCTACACGAGTAATTTCTCCTTTCCACACTTCTCTGAAGAAGATGTGACTGAGGGAACCTCTTCTTCGCAGTTTACCAGGACTGGCTAACAAGCCATCTACCCAAACTGAATTGCACAGCAGCTCGTGTCTGTCGTAAGTCACAGTATCTACTGGGACTTCTGGAGAAAACATCCATGTTCACTAGCACTAAGCTCGTGCATATTAGGTGTTGTGAGAGCTTGTCTGCCCTTGTTGATCCCAGGGCTGAAGGCTGCTACTCCACCAGGGTTTGCTGACCCTCTCCGCAGGCTCATCACACCTCTCTCTTCTCCCTGCTGCTCCACATGGATCCGGAATAGGAAGCTGATCTGTTTCTGCCTTTAGCTACCCCGATAACTTGCAAAGATTTAAATCAGACATACAGGACATGAAGAGGACACGTCAGCAATGATACATGATCTCTGAAGGCAAGTTTTGATGATGCAGTCATGTGGGTTTGCTGGCAATGCAACAGGCTGGACACATCTGGTGCAGTTTGTGAGATTTCTGTCCATGCTTATTCCCAACTTTGGTGCAGGGTTGTAACCTCAGAGAAGTGCTGCTCTGCTGTCCTGAAACTTTGCAAGAATTGATGGCATCTCCAGAACCTACAGGTGAACCGTGTAATCCAGTCGACCAGCATTGGAGGAGGCCACAAGGATCACCCTCACAGCTCAGGAGCAGGTTGCTGCTGCCGGCTGGAACCTCGCTAACCTCAGTGGCTGCAGCTCGGTGGCTAACCAGCGCAGTGCGTGCAAGTCACCTGTGGGTACTATGGTGGAATATCATGGTCACTTTTTAAAGACACAGACCTGAAAACTTGATGTAAACAGCAGCATGTGTGTGCTGTATCCTATGATGCAGACTGGGACACTGAGTAAGAACATCAGAGTAACTTTGTGAGTCCACACGCAAAGTGATGAACGTGCTTCACATTCACTGCAGAGCCAGAACACCCGCACAGGGATCGAAGTGCAGCTGAGGCATTCCCTGTTTGTATCTTAGCTTGTTTGCAGTAACGGGAACATCTGCCTGTACTTCATGCCATTGAACATATAATTGGAACAGGACACTCAAATTTGCAATTTTATTTCTCCTGAACATGATGGTAGGTCCATAATAATAACATTATTCAACAACAACAGCATCCAGGGATATATGTATTTGAAGGGGAAGGGGGAGAGAGTGTAGCTAAAGGGTCTGTAGTCCTCTTCTCCCCATTAGCACTACCTGTTTAAGAGGCACTCCAGGCCATGGGATACCAGAACATTCTTGTGCCCATGCTTCCAGCTCCACCAGCAGCTGCATTTAGCTGCAGTTCAAAGGACTGAGTCTGCATCTGTGTTTATTGGGTTGCACACATCGGCCAAAAGCCTTCTGGTAATAAGTGTGAAACCACTTTAGCTGGTAGGTGAGGGAGCGAGAGTAGGAAATTTTGCGTGTTTTTAATTTCCTATATAACTTGACAATACGATTTTTTTTAAGATGAAGGTAAAACCAAAATTATATTAGATTTGCAGGAACATTCAGCAATGATTCTTTTCCAGGAGTCTGAAGCAAAATTTGCACTGGGTAAAATCCTACTACTATTTGAGTGTCATTTACAGATCAGTTAAGCCAAGTATAATTTTGATTAGATTTTCAAAGGCAGTCACGGGTTATTGTAGTTCACAGTAGGTAATTCTGTCTTGAAAACATTACACAAACATAAATTAATTAATTCACTTGAAAGAGTAGAAAAATTCTTCAACTGTATTTATTAATTGAGAAATATAACCAAAGAAGGCTAGTAGTAATGTTTTGGCCAAGAATTTCAGGAAAAAAAGACATGTTTCTGTAACAGCCATTTGAGCAATATGGTAACTCTCAATAATATTCACTTATTTCTTCAGACACACTTCTAGAAACACTAAAAAATCATACTTATTCTAGGCACAAATATTTCAATCTACTTGCCATCACACCCCAACTTACTTTTTATTTTAACCTTCTACTTTCAAAGTTAACAGTTGTTCAGAAATCAGGTTTAATATATTCAAGATTCAAATAGTTCATACTAACAGAATTAATCCAGCATTTTTGTTTTCCCCCATGAACATTTGTTTGTGACTTCTATGTCTGTTGTAGATTTAAAATATTGGCTTTGATACAAAACATGCATTATTTATGAAAGACTGGACAAAAGGCAAGTTGCTAGTATACTTACTGAGCTATGACACAAAATGTTGTGGAAATATTACTAAAATGCCCTACTTCGTAGTTGGATCAGCTTCAGAAGAAGTATTTAATACCTGAGAAAAGTTAAGTGATAGGTTTATGCACAACTTGTCAAGGAAGATCTTGTTTTACATCAAGCTAAATTCAGAATCCCCTTCCCTTGGGACATTAGGAAGTGTCATTATCCATTTTCATCCTGTTTTATCATCCCAAAGAAAGCTGACATTTCAACATTTCCTACATGAAACCAGCACCTAGTCATCACCAAGAATTAGACTTCAGCAATAGGCAAGACATGAACTTCTTAAAGCTAGTCCAGAGGAGGGCCACGAAAATGATCAGAGGGCTGGCATCCCTCCCATGAAGACAGGCAGAGAGAGCTGGGGTTGTTCAGCCTGGAGAAGAGAGGGCTCTGGGAAGACCTTATTGCTGCCTTTCAGTACTTAAAATGGCTTATATATTTACAGGCTTATAAAAAAGGTGGTGAGAGACTTTTTACAGGGGCTTGTAAGTGACAGGACAAGGGTCAATGTTTTTAAACTGAAAGAGGGTAGATTTAGATTGGATATAAGGCAGCAGTTTTTTATGAGGAGGGTGGTGAGACACTGGAACAGGTTGCCCGGAGAAGTTGTGGATGGCCCATCCCTGCAAACGTTCAAGGTCAGGCTGGATGGGGCTTTGAGCAACCTGGTCTAGTGGAAGATGACCCTGCCTACAGAAGAGGGTTGGACTATATGATCTTTGAAGGTCCCTTCCAACTCAAACCATCTGTGATTCTCAGAATCTATTAAGAGATGTAAATTCTGCTGCAGTTTCATGCATTGTTATACTAGTCAATCAAGTTGTTTGTATTTTTTACCAGTGGTTACTCTCCCACACTCAATCAATAGCTGCATCTGACTGTTTAAAGGTACCATTTCAAGGTACATCCTGGAGAAACACACAACACAAATTCCAAAGCTTTTGATTAGGAAACATCATGGTAGAGAATCCTGTTTGAAACAAGGCTAAAAATCTTTGCTTCCAGTCATCTCAGTGTTCAACTTTCACTTCCCATTGCGGTATAGCTCCATGGCTTGAAAGAGCTGCTTGTTTCAAGTAAAGATGCCCCGTTCTTTCCCACAGGCATGGCAAGCTGGTCAAACTACATCCTCCATAACGTACCAGCCAGAGCGGTCAGAGGGAAAGCACTGTGCTACAGCAAGAGATGTAAATTCCTAGAAACACCAGCCAAACTGAGATATTGTGAGAAAATAAAAAATTGCCTATAAAAATTCCATGGAGTTTTCTTTTTTTTTCAGAAAGTACATTTTCCAATGTAAAACACAAGTTTCTAGCCAGCTCTAATCACTTCTAAAACCTAGATTGCTTTCTTGTCATAATCAGGAAAGCTGTGAAGGCTGTACGAAGTTAGTCTCTTCCCATTCCTACACGCAACGGGAAACTAGATCCTGGGTGAATGACTTGCTGTAAATGAGGTGGGAGTGTGCAGTCTGTCTTTTCTAGTACTTTCCCTTGTGCAAAGGACACAGGGGAGGAGAAAGTCGTGACTCCGGGTTGATCCCAACTCATGCAATGACTAGGAGAGTTAGCAAGGCACCAAGGATGAAATAAACTTCACCTTTCAGGTAAAGGATGACACTGCGGAAAGAAGAAAACAACAGAAGAATCCGAAACAAGTAGTATCCAATTAAAAAAATTAATATATAATGCCCATTGACCTGAAACGAGCATTTAATTCATGTTGGTGCAGCTTTTTAATCGAGTAGAAACAGTAACAAATAGAGTTTTCTGTCACACGCTAGTCCATTCACGTTCTCACCCCGTTGCAGCAACACCCAATTGCTTTCCAGTAGTGCATTAAGCAACAAGTCCTTTGTTCTTCCTTCCTCTGCCCCAGGGGAGAGGTTTGTACAATGATTTGCTTTGATAATTTGGGTGCTTTTCTTTAATGTATATGTTGCAATGTATTTATGTCATAAAGGCAGGTTAAAGAAATCTTGTTTACATTTGGATGATGATGTTTGCGATAGTCTTAGCTCCTGAGGGAATTCATTCCATAGCCTTGGACCAGACTTTGAAAGTCTTTAACCTTCTGCACAGAGTATATTAAGGACAAAGAGTAAATATTTTTTTCTTTATTTTTGTCTTGGTTTTTTTGCCCTGAGCTTTAGCCTATCTTCTAGATCACTGGTTTTGAAAGTGAGGTGTGTGCACCCGAGGGGTGTGCAAGGCAACCCATTGGAGTGCAGCAAGAAAATACGTTTTATAGCATTAGTAAATAAATAAATAAAAATTTAAAGGTGTTTATTTTATCTTCAGCTTATCCTGTTTTAATTTATATTTGTGTCTGTTTTATAATGTACATAATATATTAGGACAGTAATACATGTATATAATTTATAAACAAAAAAAAATTACATATATTGGAGGTGTGTGCTCAATTTTTTTTTATGATGGGGTACGCTATCAAAAAACTTTGTAGACCACTGTTCTAGATAGCAGTTCCCTGGTGACAGAGCACCCAACAACACAGACTGAGATCCAATCCCGAGTTTCAATCAGTATTCATAAATCGATGCAAAAAACCCCCAAAAATATCTGTCAAGCATGCTTAAAAGAACTGCTGGTGTTGCAGAGAGTTGCTACAACTTTCCCACACTGCATGGATTTCCCTGGTGCCAGGAATCTCCTGCAGAAATAGTGTGTAGCTGCTGCCTAACTAAGGGGTGGAAGGAATATGAGAACAGGACACAACAAATCCGCCAACACAGGAGTCTCCTGGCAAAACAGAGGTGATTAAAAATTGCCGGCTTCATGAGCTCCTATTAGGATATCAGCAAGAAACCCAGAATTGCTCCCAAACTGTGGACTGAACGGACTGTGGGTTCGTGCATTCGCACAAAGGAAACTATAGTGGACATGTAAATTCTTAAAATTTTTGTCTGTGAGCACCTCTTCTGTCTTGTTGAGATTTCTGACCCGAGAGCTGATACCATTATGCTGTGTCCTCAAAAACTCAGTCAAACTGCTGAAATGAGTGTTGGTGTAGCTGGGTGACGGGCACCGAGTGCTTTAGCATTAGCACCTGGTTTTGAAAATGTAGCCTCCCTAGATTAAATCAAAATATTACAAAGGTGCCAACTGTAATTTTTAAAATCCATGTGCATAAATGTGTCTGCAGGGCTTTTTTTGTTTACCCTACTTTAACATAATTAACTCAATTATGATATATGCCTAATTTATATGAATGCTTACAGAATACACCAACAGAAAGTCAAGTAGCCAGTCATTTAATGTCAATGGCACTATACCTTCATCCATTCTCCCACTCACAAAAACAATTAAATGTTTTCCAGTTTACTTATAACTTCCAGAAAAGCCCAAGCAGTTACACTGAGGTAAGCCTGACATTTTCCTGGCTAAACCAGGATTTTACAAAGCATTAGAGTCCACGTTTTAGCAATACTATAAAAACAGGGGTTTTTTTCCTAGTGAAAATAGACACACCTTTCTGAAACACCCATTTGGTAACAACAATGTCCCCTGCAGCAACATAAAGCTGTTAAGATTCAGTAAATTAGGACGACAGCCTGTCCATACCACAAAGAGGAGGAAGAGGAAGGAAATCAAGGACTTTGAGCAAGAATACTTCAGACAGGCACCAGAGGTGTTGAGGCTCCTGGGACACGCTCCAGGTCCGTGCCACAGAGAAGGGAATAGCCACCCGTGGTTAGCCAACCCTTCCCTGGGCCCTAAACAGGCTATCCAAGATGGCCATGGGCATTACTATTATCATTATAATGTGGATAGGGGACTGCAATAGGTATGAGGTCATCGACCCTGGCTGTGGGAACCCATGCAGCACTCTGTGTGGAGAGGAGCATGTTGGCACAGCTGGGGGCTTTGATGGTTTGGAGAAGAGAAGGTTGAGGCGAGACCTTATCACTCTCTACAACTACCTGAAAGGAGGTTATAGCGGGGTGGGGGTCAATCTCTTCTGTCAAGTAACAAGTGATAGAACAAGAGGAAATGGCCTCAAGTTGTGCCAAGGGAGGTTTAGGTTGGATATTAGGAAAAACTTCTTTACCGAAAGGGTTGTCAAGCATTGGAACAGGCTGCCCAGGGAGGTGGTGGAATCGCCATCCCTGGAGGTATTTAAAAGACAGGCAGACGTGGTGCTGAGGGACATGGTTTAGGGGTGGTTTTGGCATAGGTTTATGGTTGGACTCGATGATCTTGAACGTCTCTTCCAACCCAAGTGATTCTATGATTCTATGATTCTATGATTCTATGATACTATGATTCTATGATACTATGATTCTATGATACTATGATTGTGAAACGCACGTTAGGGAGAGGGACGGTGCGAGGGCAGTGCAGAGGCAGTCGGCATTGCTGTGGACTCCTTCCCTCGCTTGCACTAGCCTGCTTTGGGAAAAGAGAAGAGAAAAGGGAGCATTAGGTCAGGGAATGGCTGGCAAAGTGTGCGGGGGACTTTGATAAGGACAAAACGGGGTGTCAGGGCCCTGAGCCCATTCCTATCTTCCCAGGGGTTTGGCTGCCTGGGCTGCGGGCCAACTCGGAGACCGCGCAGCTGGTGACCCTGGGGAGAGCTCTTCCCAAACGCAGCAGCGCAGGGAGGCTTCGGCCAGGGCTGCCCCCTCCTTCCCCTGGGACCTGCTTTGAAGTTGAGTCTCCTCCCCTTGGTCCCTGCCTGGGCTAGGCTGCAGCTGTGCCGCAGCCATGCCTGTGCGTTGCTTGCCAGAGGCGGCCAGAAGAAAAGATTTGCATGACCATGTCTCGCATTGCCAACAGCAGAAACCGCAACATCCTATAACGAGGACATCAGTAATAACATCTCAGAGCGCTACCCCTGTTCCTTACTGACTTGGCAGTAGCATCTTTCCTAACAGATTTCACGCAGTTTTGAGGAATTTTGGCTTAAATTTGATTTTCTGAGTGATTAAAGATATCCTGTGAAAATATTTTTAGGAATCACTTGAATTCTCTCCAGCAAATATAGTTATAATTATGGCTGAGGTACAGAATTACAGGATTAGCAAAGTGTGCCACAATAAATCAGTTTGTGTTCTTTCCTTATCTCCTCCCAAGACAGGGATTCACAGACATTGTCCTACAAGGAGGACATTTTAATAAGCAAAATTTTCAAGTTTCACTCCTGTTCACCACTGCGTGGACTAACTCCGCTCAGCTGAGATTCTGCAGCCCATGATAACTGTAATAACTGCTCAGTAATTAATATGAGGACGGTTTAATGGAGATGCATGCTTTCTATGAACTTTGGTAACTTAAGACAAAGAGAGTACTATCGGCCCACTGGCAGACTTAGAAATAAGAAAACTAAGATCATCCAGAAAAACAAGAGATGTAAAGTAGGCTAAAAAGAGGGGGCTAAATTGGATTACCTGAAGTCAGAATGTTAGGAGGAGGCTGTGACCCAACTAAAGAGGCATTGATCAAAGTCATGGGGAAAGTGCAGTTGTTTAAATACCCAAGAGTTTCCTTCCCCTCCCAATTAGAGGGTATCTTTCACAGCTCGTTCACTCCCTGATAAAGCACATCTATCCTAGCTGCAGACTGAAAAATACAGGACTACTATAGAGGACCATCAAAGAAACAAAAGACATGAAATACCAAGAATCTACTATTTTTTGTCAGGTTAAGGTTGAAATCCAGCCGCTTTCAGAGCTGGCCTCTCCTCAGAGTAGATCAACCAAAAGGATCTGAAAGATGTGAATCAGAAAGACTAACAAATCCTGGGTAGAAACAGGGTACCTTACTTTAAAAGAGGGCTGGCAACCAAGAGGAAATGCCTTGCATTTGCTAAGGCTAAACTGGCCATAGCTGTAGCCATTGGAATACAGAAAAAAATCCTTCCATTGCCCAAGCACTTGGCCCCAAGGAGTGAGCAGTCTTCCACCTCCTGCAGCACGCTTCAGATCAGCTTTTCCAGTCCTACTTCATAAAAAAAAATAACTCTTCCGTAAAACTCTATGTCTTTTCTTTATGGGAGCACATGAAAACACACTTATCTGGAGGTAAACACATGCTCAAGTGTTTTGCTGGGATAAAAACAAGTATTTTTCATTTAGGCTGCAGGTGACTGACTAAACCAAACAGCAGTGCTGCCCATGTGGAGAATAAAAAAAGGGGAAAAAAAGAAACAACAAAAAATAATCATGTGAAACTCATGTTAAGAAGACTGGACTAAGCAGAAGTTTCCAAAAGAAGCAATATAGTTAGTACCCATAATAGCAACACCACCAGTGGTTAAAGCACAGCCTCTTGGTAAGGATATCTGTAAGCCTGTCATGGTTTAACCCCAGCCAGCAACTAGGACTGCGCAGCCCCTTGCTCACCTCCTCTCTTCCCCCCCAGAAGGACAGGGAGAAGAGGGAGAAAAGAAAGGGAAGGGGAAAAAAAACTCATGGGTTGAGATAAAGACAGTTTAATAGAACAATAACAGAAAAGGAATACTACAACAACAATAATAGTATGGTAAAAGAATAAACAAGATACAAATCACTCTCACTGCCCGGTGAATTGGCTGCCCAGCCTGACCCGAGCGGAGATCGCAGATTTCCCCTGACACCATTTACATACCAAGCATGATGTCTACGATACCGAATAGTCCATTGGCCATTTCACTGTTCTGTCTATGCTCCTTCCCAGCTTCTAAGGGAAGCTGAAAAAAGTCCTTGACTAGTATAAACATCACTTAGCAACAACTAAACCAATGCATTATTGACATTCCTTTCATACTAAATCTGAAAACACAACGACCGCTAGAAAGAAAATTAACTCTATCTCAGCTGAAGTCAGGGCAAAGCCCCAACCTGAAAATACAAGCAAGTACAAGCTAAAGAGATTAGGAAAATACTGAAAAGGAGAAGAAAACAGAACACAGAAGATATACTCTGCAAGGAATCTACCACACAGCAACAGTTCAGCAAAGACAGTGGGGGAATCCGTGAAAGGAGGGAAGCTACTACATGTCCCATGTCCCTTTCAGGCAAGGTAATGATGCAGCTAGAGAAGAAGGAACTTGTTCACAGCCAGGACAAGGACATTTGTTCACAGCCAGGCAGACAAAACTTTTCTCAGAGGCCCGTGTGCCACTGGACCCCTCTAGGTTTAAGAGTAATGGGAGTCATGCACACGGTGACCACGATAAAATGCGCAAACTGGGAATGAAGGCTGGACCCTAATCTGCAAAGTGAGCTTCCTCCAGTAGTGTGAAATCAGCATGAAACAGCCCCAAAACAGACCGTCCCTCGGCTGAGGGGCAGCAGTACCACCCCACATCCAGAACTCCCTGTGCATCTGGCACCCTTTAAAGGAGTAGCTCAGGTTCTGGGTAAGAAAATTATGGGTTTAATTCTGCAAGCCTCCTCACTGATATTCACCTGTTAGACATTTTCACATCGTTTTGCTGAATAAGAAGGTTTTAACACCTCTGGATGCTTTCAAATTGGTTTGTATTACCAGAGCGAGCCATATAAAAGTACTTACTATAAAAGAGAATTAAGCCAGGAATGTGCAACAGAAAAGGCACAGACATGCCTGGAAGAGCTAGAACAGCCACGGCGCATGCAGGACCAAGTCATGCGCTGGCACTCAGCTCGCAGACAGGTGTGCCGGTCGGTGACATTATCGTTCTTCCAGTTGTTTCTTACCACTCCTCTGCTGAGAGCTTCCACCCCCGCAGCTCTGTTGGCAGAAGGAAATAAGCGAGTGCTCCCTCGTGTGCTTCCAACAAGTCAGATGGATTAGTCAACAAAGAGGGTTTAAACCAACCTGCTCGCTTTGCCTGAAGCGAAAGAAAGCGCTCTTAAACAAACCCTTTTACCAGCCGAGCTACGGCAGTAGCAACTACAGCATCAAAGGGGGAGCGTGTAGGTGCAAACTGGCAAAATCTTCAAATGGCACAGTTGGATCTGGAACACCGTGTCTGTCCATAGATTTACAAGTACGCACAAGCTATAGCATCTTCCATGCACAACACCTGTCCACACGCAGATTTTATTCTGCAGCAAATACAAAGTTAATGCAATTACCCTGAAAACTCTTCCTCCCTGGGCTAGGTTAAGGCATGTTATCTCATAACTCGCTGTGTGATAAAAGCGTGGAAGGGCGCAGTTATCAGACAACAGATGGTAAGTTTTAACGCACGATACCTTCCTAATCTGTCTAAGGTCCCAAGGTGTGATTGTGCAAAATCAAGCAATTGGTCTGAAAAGGTTGATTTACTTTCCAAATATCACTTACAAGATATTCCAAGAGGAATAACTGCACTAGCTCAATTTGAATTTGGATCACTGCAGAAACAGCTACTGAATGCAGTCCAAACATTCTGCTGACAGTTTATGAACGTGCAAGTTTCTATCATTGGGAATGACACTTTCCAAAGTCTTCTCTAATCGTAATGTGGAATCAAGGATTGCGGCACGAACAGATGTGCCTGCTCCAGGTTGGACAGCGATGAAACCTCAGCGCACACACCTTCCCAAGGCACTCGGTGCTCCCTAGGCAGCTGAACCCCTGTGACCAAAATCTACTGTGATATGTCTACTTCAGCGGCACCCGAGCATGCAGCGTAAGCATAACCTCAGACGAGGGATGGCATCGAGGGTTCCAAGTCCTTCCTTGTGAGCTTTGACCACTGTATTCTCTTCCTGGTACCTCTTCTCTGCAGCAGCACAGTTCATACTGCAAAGTGATTTTTTTTCTGCTGTGATCTATTTTTTCCACTTTTGGCATATGAGGACAAATTGTTCCCGCCCCAGTAATAAGGGCTGCGATTCTGACACGCTCACTTTGCGGTGTGATCCCCACAGCAGATCAGCCTACTCTGCAGAGTAATTGTTTTCGCTTGAGGGACACGGGAGCCTCCTCTCCTACCAGTGAACTTCTAGCTTCCAAAATCCCTCAATACACAGGAGTATTTGAACTGCAACTTTCATACGCCCAGGAATATAGATTTCCAGTAACACAAAAAACAGTTTAGTGAAACTTGAACCCTCTTTGAAAAAAATCTTGAATCTTCTTTGCTGCATGAACATCCATTGCAGAGATGTGCTCTAGGGATAGGACAACAACCCATCGGTTTCAGAAGCTATCATGGAAGAGTCAGCCTCATCATCAAAGTGTTTCTCAGGTGACAGCAGGAATTTTGGGACACAGATCTTTCCAGATATAACGTGCTGTTAATACCAGTAGTATTTTGCTGGAAATTATATGACTGGTATACACTGGAATTGCAGGATGTCTCTCATGGCACAATCTATTTCTCACTGGAAGAGATAGATCAGACTTTAAATACCCTCCTCAGCTGCAACAAAAGGAGACGTTGGATTGTGCTTAACAAGCCCACAATCCCTATGGATGACACACTGTCCCTAATCAACAGGGGACTGTTGACATCAGGCATCCTACAAGTATGAGAATTTCATCCTCGGAGGGGTTTTATCATCTAAAAGCGAAAGATCCCATTCTTTGTGTAGGAGCTTGTGATTTGTTCATTGAAACCCTAATTCATCAGAATACACACACATTTAAATGATTTCGTAGAATGGGCTTTAAGTACTATTAAGTATGGAACTGATTAGCGGTGATGTTCACCCACAAAGGAGTTTTATAAACCATTCTTCCCAGATACAGCTGGAGTGATAAACAGGATTTTATGTGATGTTCACTCCCTTTCCCAGCATTACGCCCATTTAATTATCTTTAAATATTGGACTTTCAGATCCTGGAAAACAAAAATAAGTGATAACTGTTCTCTTTCTAGGGTATGTCCCCTGCACGTAGTACAACCAGTGACTGGAAAACACATAGTTTAGATTTGGATTATTCTAGGTTTGGAGCAAAATGCCACACGGCAGCAGTGTATATACTATGATGCACCGACTATTAATTCCGCTCTCTCACTCTTCTTTTGCAGGAAGTCAGATCAGTTTATGATCCTTTCCCAATGAACTGCGGGAGACTTTTATGTCTTCCTGTAACACAGGAGAAAGAAGCAGAAAGCATGTTGTATCTGGAGAATTAGAATTCAGACAGAACAAAACAGCATTTGCTATTTACAGGACTAGGATGGTTAACCACTGAAGATCTCTCTCCTATACTGTGCCATCAAAGAGTGGAAAAGGAAAGAGATTCTAGCTGATTAACCAAATATATGAACTTTGGCAGTAAACACTACTGACTCTCAAGAGACTGCGGGTGAAAAAGGTATGTTAAAGAATTACCATGAGGTGCACATCCATGATTTTTTTCAACTATGAACCTTAGTAGCATGTGGGTTTGGCAGGGGAACTGAAAACCAGCTGATGAAGAAACAACAAATTCTACAAAATAAATGTATTTTTTGCTACAGCATCTCAGGATGCTTTTTGAAACATTTAGTCCTGTCATGAATAAATAAACCTCATGAATAAAACCTCATTTACAGCAAAGCAGTCTGAAAACAAGAACTTCTGCAATGAAGATTAAGTGGTTTGAAACCTTTTGCACATTACTCTGTGACAAAACAGTGTTATGCAGAAGTTAAGATTACCTGGGGAGACTCGTGACTGTGAAGACACTCAGTAAAACGGAATTATCAAACAGACCAGTACAACCTCAGTTTTGCTGTGACGGAGCCACCATAGACCAATTGAGTTAGCCACCCTGATTGTGCTAATTTCCCCTTGCTGTGCGCACTGGACAGCAGTGGAACCCCTTGTAGCACGCTGACAGAGCAAAAGCGTGAGATGATTTGGGAAGAGCTCTTACCAAAGGTCTTCTCAGCAAACAGTCCAGCAGAGGCTGAGAGGTTCTCCCTGAGCAGCCGCCTGTTAACTTTGGGGTTGGCCCTGCTTTGAACTGAGTGAACCCCGGTTTCCTCCAATCTAAATTATTTTATGATTCTATATCGATTCGTTAGCACTTTAGATTACCTGCTGCAATCGAATGACACTTCTTTGTAATCCAGAACAGGGATCCTATAGCTCATTACCTTACTATTCCTCGCATGTATCTTATCCCAGCTCATCCCTGCACGTCCACCGAGTTGGTTTTAAACATACCAGGTGCACGTTACGTTCCCCGAGATCGCAAGTAGTCCGCTCCATAAACGTGAATCCCAGCCAGGCTTCTTAATGTGAACTTTCCGCATACGTTCACTGCAATCTGCACTAGATTAAACATTTAGTAAGAAATAATCTACAACACCAAACATTTCTTTAAAAACAACACAATTTTCAAATGGGTAAGAAATTCTAATGCAGGTAAGCGCTGAGGCACTAGTCAGTCAGCCGATGAATGCTGACAGGAAAGGACCAAGTGCCACAGGAATCCCAAAACACCGATACGTCACAAAGCCTAAAAGTTTATGAAATACGGGCTCTCTTTCGCATTTTATGGGGGCTGCAGAATGGGAACCCTTCGCTTTGACGAACCCAGATCTGAATCGCTGTCTCCACCCTGTGCCCCCGTGTGGCACAACAAATTTCAAATTTCTTTATCTCACATCAGTGCTCACCCCCTTCCCTAAATTTGGATCATCTTTGCTCCTCTCCTGGAAAACCAATACTGCCTTTTACAGTTTCTCTGTTTCTCCACGACCAACTCTCCTCTCCCTCCCCCAGAACTTTAGAAAGATTTTCTTAATCTTTCCAGAAGCAGAAGTTAATTTTCTGCCAAAGGTCCCCTTTTCTCAAGTAACTCTTGGGAAGGAGGAAACCATTCTCACTTACAGCATTACTGACAGCATTTACGGTATTCTTGCAAACTCTTCTCAGAGGTTGAGGTCAAAGTCAACTCTCCCAGATTCCTGCAGGTTTCCAGGCCAAGACACAGAGGAGTATCTCTTTTTATTAAAAATATAGGACACTACACCACAGCTACACCACCTCACTTCTCCCATCTGGAAGACCCCATAGCCTTCCCTCTCCGACAACTCCCGTGGTCTGTCGCACTGCATCTGGCTGGGATGGACCCGGTTTCCATCCCAGCAGGTTGCACGGGGCTGGGGTCCAGGTCTGCAGCTGCCGAACAGCGTTCGCGCCGCACCCAGGCCTTTCCTGTTTCTTACTAGACTAGGGGTGCCCCCAGCGACTAGACTGGGGGTGCCACAGAGGTGACACAACCGGGCAGATGATCTGAACCGATGGAGGAGATACTCGTAGAACCACAGACTGGGTTGGGTTGGAAGGGACCTGAAAGATCACCTAGAAAGATCACCCCCCTGCCATGGGCAGGGACACCTCCCACTAAAGCAGGTTGCTCAAAGCCTCATCCAACCTGGCCTTGAACATTTCCAGGGATGGGGCAGCCACAGCTTCTCTGGGAAACCTGTTCCCGTGTCTCACCACCCTCAGAGTGAAAAATTTCTTCCTGAGATCCAACCTAAATCTCCCCTCTTCCAGCTTGAAGCCATCACCCCTCGTCCTATCACTACATGCCCTTGGAGAAAGTCCCTCTCCAGCGTTCCTGCAGGCTGGCGGTTATGGAAGTTAACCAGCTTTTCCTCAGGAACCGGCTGGGCAGCGCTCTGCCCGCGGGAGGTGGCGCTGCCCCCAGCGCCGCCTGTTCCCTTTTCCTCCTTTCTCATCCCACTTTTTTCACCGATTAAAACCATTACCCCTCCCACGGAGATTTTTTTGGGGTTTTTTTCCTGCTTTCCCTCTTCCGTTCCCCCCTGACACTCGGGGGAGGGGGGGGGTGCGACACCAGCGAGTGCCGATGTGTCTCGTGGGAAGCCGGGGGGG
>VZSF01007321.1:423490-485444 GCA_013398295.1 Chionis minor
GAGGCCTGGGACCGGCAGGACCCCGAGCCGCTGAACGGGCGCGGGGCGGACGAGGAAGTGGAGCTGGAGGGGCTGGAGGCCGAGGAGCTGGAGGCCGCCGCCGACGAGAAAGAGCTGCTGCTGCCTCAGGACGCCGTTTCCCCCCCCGCCGCCGGCCCCATGTTCGCCGAGAGAAACCGCCGGACACTGGCCTTCCGGGGCGGCGGGGGGCTCCTGGCCGCCCCCTCCGCCGCGAACAATGGCTGCGAGGCCTCGGCCTGGCCGCGGAAGCACTTCAATGGGCGGGGGGCGGACGAGGAGATGGAGCTGGAGGGCGCGGAGGGCCTGGAGCCGGAGGGCCTGCTGGAGGGGAAGGAGCTGGTCCAGGACGGGGGCTCCCTGAGTGACAGCAGCGACGACGAGGAGGACGGCGAAGGGGGCAGCCTGGGCGACGGCAGCGGCGCCGAGGGCGGCAGCTGCAGCAGCAGCAGGCGGTCCGGGGGCGACGGAGGGGACGAGGCGGAGGGCAGCAGCGTGGGCGCGGGGGAGGGGGAGAGCGTCAAGCATTTCCCGCTGGCCAGGCCCAAGTCGCTGCTGCAGAAGCTGCACATCTCCTTCCAGGGCTCCTGGCTCAAGGAGTTCCCATGGCTCTACTACTGCCAGGAGACCGGCCTCATGTCCTGCGCCTGGTGCACCGCCGCCGCGGCCGCCGCCGCCCCCCCCGAGCTGATCATGGCCGGCGGGGCCCTGCCGGGGGGCCACGACGAGCTCTGCAAGGGCACCCGCAACTACAAGCGGGCCCTGCTCCTGCGGCACCACCTCTCCGCCGAGCATCGCCTCAACGAGCCCGTCAGCGCCGAGCAGGTAGGGGAGGCGGCGGGGAACGGGCTGGGGGGACGCGGGACGGGGCGTCCCGGGCAGGGGAGAGGCCGGACCCCCCTTTCGCTGGTTGGGGTGGGGTGGGCTCATGTCCACGTGTGTGAACTTCTTTAAATGGCTTCCTGCGGCGGCGTCCGGCGGGCTGGGCATGCCGGGGTGCTCGCCCTCCGGCGCGCCGTCTGCGGAGCGGGAGCCCGGTCCCCTTTGGGATTTGGGGTGAGCCTCCCCGCGGGATGCCGGCAGGCACAGCGCTGTCAGCGCGCAGCCCGGGACGGGTTTGCACCAAATACTGCCGCACCTGGTTAGCGCTACCTCTTCGGAGGTAGCCAGCGCCGTTTGCATTAGTTTATCTGCCTAGCTCGCGAAGATAAACCGGCAATGTGGGAAAAAGTTGCGTACGAATACCAGTGTTGCAGCACTGATTTAAAAACACTCGTTACAACTTCCTCCTGCGGTACCGGGGAGGGGAGGGTAGTGTCCGGCTAACGTCTGCGTGTGAAACTGGTACTTGCCAGCGCGCAGTTAGACTCATTCTGCCGTTCTTAACGGTATGGTCCCCGTGCGTTAATCGCATAACTGTGTAGTCAGGACCTCCTCGTTTAAATCTTTTTTCCCCGATTGTGTTGCTTTAGATTGAGTTACTGAGCAAGAAGCCTGCAATTGCTTGGTGTATGTTTGAGATAAACATGTGGTTTCCTGAAAGCCATGTTAATATGCCAGCTCTCCTCTAATGCTTTAGGACTAGTGAAACTCTTCGTGTTCCCTGCTGAACTTAAAATTACTGTGTTTCTTGGCTGCTCTTACACATAAGGCAGGGCTAACTGTAGAACGTGCGTGGATGAAAAGCTCCTAAAGAGTACTCGCGTTGAATCACCAGCCTTCTGCAGCCTTCCCTCCTAAGGATGTCTGCGCTGCAGAAGTTCGCTCGGATCACCTAGCTGGCATTAAACTTCCCAACGGGCACAAGCTAATGTGCTTCAGGTTAGGGTTAGCAGTTGAGCTGTTAGCCAGAATTAATCCCTGCTCACTCCGTTTTTCCTTATTTAGAGCTCGGTTTTAATTAAAACAGCCACCTTGGTTTTATAGATGTGTCTGCAGTTCAAATTGTAGTGCAGTAGTTAAATTAAGCTTATTGCTTGAGTGCTTTAAGGAGCTCAGGGTACCTTGGACAAGAGCTGCTATTCTAATGTTTGGGTAGGATATCAGGATGACAGATAAAACGTTAGGTGAACGTAGGTTTTCTTACAGCCAGTTGGAAAAAGTATGCAAGTTTTATGTGAAACTACTGCAGGACTGCAAGGAAAACCTTACGGTGCATAAATACCAGTTATGTAAAATATTATTTTTGGATTTACAAAAGCAACGTTCACCTTCAAGATGAGTAGTACTACCTTTTCAGTGAGTGTATTTCTAAGGCAGCTGTTGTTACAAACATTTCATGGCAGTAGGTCATCTTATCAGTTTCCTGTGATCTGGGGTTTGCTATTCACTCAGGAGCATTCTAGCCAAACTTGCTTTAAATAACTTGTTTCTAATTTTGAAACTTTCACTCTTAATTTCTTTTACCTCTTTTATCTTTGAAAGTGTTCTTTTTGTTTAATGTTATTGCAGTGTATTCTTTACCATCTTGTTGCCTAATTTCTAACTTTGAGTTGTGAAAGATTACCCTGTAACCGTAGGTCCTGTCACTGTGTAGCCTCCTGTGTCACTGGATGCTGCTAATTCATGTCATGCTTGGAAGATTCTCTTACTCCCCTTCAGCTACATGTGAATAAAACATACTCCAAGCAGTTTTTCCTATGAAACTTGCTAGTTTTTTCTTTCTGTCTTCCTATCCCCAGTCTGTCATAAGACCACTAAATACTGGGAGGGGGGAAGCGGGGGACAGTGTTGGCTTGCATGTCACGGTAGCCTAAAAGTTAATCTAAGTATTTATTTGAAGATTAACATTTCATTGTCATGGGAATCTTTGTAAAAACGAGCCTCTGCTTTTATGCCACTGACAGTTTAAGAAAAAATATTTGTAGTAACTGTAATAATAAATGAAACAGTAGGATAGATGAGATACATCAGTGATTCTTTTGTACTGTATTAAAGATAAGATTTAGACCAAATAAGCTTCTATAAGGTAGCTGTGAAGAGATTGGTACAGCTCCACAGAGTGGTACAAATTTCCACAGTGAAGTGGAAAACAGTGCTGGGCCCATCCACGTGTGATTACATTTCAGTTAAAAACTCACGAGGGAGGGAATTGCAGTCTTTAGGAGTCAGTGTAATTTTCTTTGTGGTGCCCTTTTGGGTTACACTTGCTTTATCAGAAATCTGATTAAGAATCTCTGTTTTCTTTCCGCTTTTATGTTTAATTTCCATATCCTTTCACACTTTTAATAGCACTTGAATTTCTCTTGATACGTGTGTTTAAATTAATATCAAAACAATAGCCCCATTTTTTCCTTAATGCCAAGATACCAGATACTTGGAACAAAAGTAGGTAATTTGTACCCTGACCATATTTCCAACGTACATAATGAGGCAGCGAAGCCATTTAGATTTAATGAAACTTGGGAGAGATCTTTCAGCCTTTGTCTTAGAGACAACACACATGTATTCTTGACTTGACAAGCTTCAACTGCAGGGCATGTTTAACAGCTGCTAATAAACATATGGCAAAGTGCCACTGTTCAAGTGCGAAAAGGAAACTGTAGGTGTTAAGACAGTAAAGCAGTGGAAATTTCTATAGGTCTGTTGGCTATTACACTCATGAAGAAAAGGGTGATGATTTCAGTTTATTTTTGGGATCCGTTTAATTTGGAATGCCAAAATACATCACAAGTGGTTGCAGCTTTGCAGCTGCTGTAATTCAAGGGTATTGAGCTCAGTCAGTGCTTCCTTCTAAGACAAAAATATTGACTTTTTTTTCCCTATCCTAGTTTTTAAAATAATCTGTCTTCATATTGGAGCTTAAGGAAGGATATAATTATCTTGAAACTACCTTCATTTTTTTAAATAAACAGACTGTTATATTGCAGGAATCTTAAGAAATAGACACTTACTGGGAAATTGCTGCAAGAGATTTTAATTCTGTGATGAATTTAGATCCATTAGATGCAGATTTATAGGTTGCTGGGGGTTCCTCGCCTTGAAGCAGCTTCCTAAAACATTTTCTCTCTGGACATAATTTGAAGCCGAGCTTTGGAAATACTGCCAGAAAAGCTTTCTCCAGCCTAACAGGCATGTTGGTTTAAAGCAGAAGCTCTCCAAAAGGAGGAAGGCCTTTGATGTGTTATTTTTTCCATGTGAACTGTAATTGTTTGCTTTATGTGAGTGGTGATGAATAGAAGTCGTGCTTCAGATGTAAGAGTTACATTATAGTGTTCTAAGTTAACTTCTTGAATTACTCGTAGTAGAGCAGAGAAGTTGAGGAGGAAGTCATGCCTTCAAAGTAAGGACTATCATTTACTGTATTTTTATGTTGTGTTTTTACCAGACCTCGAACTGCTCGATTGTATGGTAGGCACTTAATGGAACAATTTTAAATTGCTGAGTTTTCTGCAGGTGATGCTATGGCATGTAAAACAGCAACATAGCATCATATGTGCAGCCGTTAGGACCATATTTTGAGATAATTTTCCTCTGTAGCTGCATGTGCTTAAGAAGTTCCTGATAGCTCACTTTTGTCAGAGGATCCATTTTTCAGGACTAGAATTAGTTTGAGGGCATAGGGAACTGCTATAGCGCAAGATGTAGTAGTGGGGAAAGGATTACAAAAATAACTACTTTCATGTATATACAGCTGACATGGAATCTATGGTTAGATTTGGTTTAGTGGTGGTGTTATTGTTGAGTTTTTTTCCTCCTTCCCCCGTCCCTACCCTTGCCTCCAGGAGACTGATGGCACAGGAGGAGAAAGGAAAGCAAGTTTCTAGTTGCGGGTTTTGATCATCTGTTTCTGCTCCTATTAGCTTTTAGGCAAGTTTAATTAATGATTTATACATATGGATAGTCATCTTTGGGTGTATTCAGATGAGTCTAACTAATTGAAACTGAGCACTATATTAGTTGCTATGAGCAGTCTCTGTTAGGCTGCTGCTTAATCTCCCCTACAGAGAGAAGCTTTTCAGACTTGTAAGGCTTTAGATTCCACAAATAAAACTGAAATAGTCTTGATTTTTATTCTAGATTTTTTTTATCCATTTTTATTAAAGGATAAGGTGGTATGGTATTGAGATAACTTAGGTGATGGGAATATTTGGTCTGTATTGTGAAAATCTAATTGACATCTAAGGAAGTATCATTAGTTTGTGGTTCTCATCAGAAAAACAGTATTTTTACGATGAAGTGCCATGAGCACAACATAACAGAAGCTTCCTATTGAACTGTATAGAATACATCCTCCTGAGTGGTAATGTACTTACTCCTCTACAGAGAGGAGGTGTTTAGAAGTCTCCAAGGGATATAAATTTGGGGGTCTGGGTGGGTTGTGTGTGGGGTTTTTTTGTTTTTTGTTTTTTAGGTTTTTTTTTCCATTTTTCTCATAGTAAATATTAATTCTACTTGTCACACCCGGTGTAGATAGACTTGATAACTGTTCAGATTTCATTTCATTTGAGGTGTGGCATTAGCGTTAGCTGCTTCCCATACCAGGAGTTAAACAGTTGTTTCCAGTATGACAGTTAGCTTTAAAAATCTTTATGCACCCATTTCTGTAAAGCTGTAATACTGATCTCTTTCCCCCAACACATACCCGTGTAGGTTGGACATCAGTTGCATAATGTCTCTTATTTTTGCACGGCCTTCGATCTCGTAAAGAAGCCTTCCTTCTTGTGTTTCTGTAGCACGTTTGTGATTGACCTGCAATTCCTTTTTACCATGCTGGTTTGTCATTTTCTTAGGAAACAAAGAACTACATTGTAAATCTCATTTTCCTTTTTTTTTTTTTTTTTGTGTGATCAGCCTTTTGGATACATATGCGTGCTCAGTTACAATGTACTCTATCTCCTTTCTTTAATCAGATGTTTGTAAAAAGAAAAGAACCGCTGCAGATTATTTTTAAATTTTGTGTGGTGTTTAACATGTTCTCAGAGAATTAAATTGTCAGCTATCATAGCATCTACCTAACATTGACTGTGTGAGATGCAAGTCACTGATGATTGACTTTGACTAGAGTGACAACACTTTAGGGTATGATAATTTTCATTTTAGTCTGATCCAAGGCAGTGTAATTGGTGTTTTGAAACTATGCAGTGCTCCGTTGCTGGAGTGACAGGAAGCTAGTCCAGATCTGAAATCCTCTGAGAACTTAAAGAATGATAGACTTAGCTGTCACACGTTTGGGACGTGCTTTCCGTTTCAGAGCTCTGATCTGAGGGAGTACTTGGGTATGTCAGAGAGAACACAGAAAGAATTAAGCCAAGGTTGAACAAAAATCTGTTGCTTGTCTTCACATAACAGCCTAATTGCTTTTATTTCTACCTCTTCTTTTCATTGAAGTGTTTTTTGAGAAGGGTAGAGATTTAGAAGCAACTTGAATGTGACAGCAAACTGAAATTTCTCTGCAGGAGTTGCTGAAATGGTACAGTTTCTATTTTGGTTATGCTGAACATTATAGATGTAAATACCGTTCTAGAGGATGTAGTTACAGCCTCCGTTGTCACCCCAGTGATCCACACTGGGATTATAACTTGAGGTGAGTATTGATTTAATGCACTAATTCCTGTGTGCTGGAAAGTAACTTTTTTTAATATAGCCTGCTTCTGCCATAGTCCCAAATTAAGAGTAGTACCTTTCTGCAACATATACTTCAGCCTCAGTGTAGATTATGGGCTTGTGACAGCATTAACATTGCTTTGTTAATGCTGATTGCTGATTTTGACCTGTAATGTTGAGACAGTCTAGCTTTAGCAATACGTGTAGCCCCCAAATCTGCGAGTTGTTTTAGAGAATGGGAGGAGAAAGTAATGATATAATTTGCAAAATCTGCTCTCTCGTCCTAAACCATACTGGAGCCAGCCAGTTTTGAACTGTCCTTATTTGCTAGGGTAGAAGAGAGTTTTAGAGATTCAGTATAAAAGAGACTCTGTCATTGTTGCTGATCGTGATGACAGCACGTGTCAATCAACTTAAGTATGGTCTCAGATATGGCGGTCTGTGGTGGTTTCAGCTTTCTCCTAGCTGCTGCTTTGTAGCAGCTCTGGATCATTGTTTAAGCATCAGTTACTAGTTTTCTAAATGCTCTAAAATCCTGTTCAGATTTCTTGTTACTTATTAGCCTCTCACTGTCGGTCTTAATCTTTAGTAACAACTAATTTCTTGGTCTTGGATTGCCTGATACTACTTTTAGCAAAATTTTCAAGCCACATTTGAGATCACATCTCAAGAAATTTGTAGAGAGACAAATAAGTTCATACTGTCTATGTAGTGAGTACGTACCAGTTAAAGGTGGTGCTACCAGAAAGTTTCAGTGAAGCTTGATTCAAGAAAGTCTTAGTTAAGTAGTGTAGTGGAAGCTTAAGTTTTGCTTGGACACCTGCAATATTCTGTCCACTTGTCATGTAATAAGGCTGTTTAATCCGAAGTCTGTCACGATTAGAAAATTAAAAACAACTGCATAATTTGTAGAACTGTATAAGAAATAAATCTTCCATTATAACTACTTCAGTAATATGTTTTCTTTAAAAACACGCAAGACAGATTGGGAGATACAGACCTAATCTTAATGTATTAACCTTTCGTCCTGCAAAAATGTTGAATAAGTTATCAGGGTTCTACTTAATCTGTTTAAGTGGAGATTTCTAGGGAAGAATGTGGGGTTGGCTATGTAAGAACCATCTAGTTAAATCTTTGGAAAGAAAGACTCCTGAACCTTTAATGTATGTGGGTTAAGAAAAAAATTACTTAACACTCAACCAAATCTTTCCTTACTTTTGGCCGAAATTTCACTTCCTTTGCCCTCAAGGCAATTCTACTAGTTCTGCTTTTGTTGCAGATTTTGGGGTGGAGGGTGCAGAATGAGATCGTGATTCTTAATTTTCAGAAATATTTTTTTAATTGTATCTTCCTGCCTGTCTTTATGACCAAGAACATAAATAATATTTAAAAAAAAAAAAATTGAATAGCATGGTCGTCTTAAGTTTATTTTCCTATCCTTATTACAGTGTTGGAGGACTAAGGAGAGCATTCATTAAGAGCTAATTGTGGTTGTGGGTTTTTTTTAATTGCAGGAATCCGAGTTACCCTCAGAACTGAATAATGAAGGATACTGTGATTTTAACAGCAGGCCAAATGAGAACTCTTACTGCTATCAGCTCCTGCAAGAGCTCAACGAGCAGAGGAAGAAAGGCATTCTTTGTGATGTTAATATTGTGGTGAGCGGGAGGGTCTTCAGAGCTCACAAGAACATCCTGGTTGCAGGCAGCCGCTTCTTTAAGACTCTGTATTGCTTTACAAACAAAGAAAGCCGTAACCAAACCACTGTTACCTATTTAGACGTTGTTGCTGTTCAAGGTTTTTCTGTCATCTTGGACTTCTTATATTCTGGTAACCTCGTACTTACGAGCCAAAATGCCATTGAAGTGATGTCGGTGGCCAGCTACCTTCAGATGACGGAGGTTGTCCAGTCCTGCCGCAACTTCATTAAAGATGCCTTAAACATAAGTATAAAATCAGAAGCTCCAGAGACAGTTGTCGTGGATTACAACAGAAGATCCGTTAGTAGGGATGGTTTGTCTCCAAGGGATCAGAAAGTTGCCAGCTTCTGGGCAACACGAAACCTTACCAACTTGGCAAGTAGCATAAAAACTGAGAACGATGGTTACTCTATCGATGAGGGCCAAATGGAAAGCTACCAAATGAATGACTGCAGTTGGGTCCAGGACAGCTCACCTGAAATGGCTGAAAATGAATCTCAAGGTGAGGGAAAAGTTTTCGTATGGAATGACATGGGCGCACAGGGACAATCAGTTCAAGAACCTGGAAAAGCAAGAAGGAAAAACCAAACTGCGAAGAGATTTATTTATAATATACCACCTAATACTGAAGAGAACTCTGAAGATTGCTCAGTGTTGCAACCGTCAGTCCCATATCCAGAAGAAGATTTGTCATTTATTAAAGAAGAAGCAGGTAAATATTGCTTAATGTCAATCGTGTCATTTGAAAACTAAATTATTGAATAAAGTACGTGACAATGTAGCTTCTATAAGGTATGCTGGATAGGATCTTTCCAGTAATCTGATTCTCCACCTTGAGACACAGCAGTGTATCTTTTGCTGGAGAAAGGAATGACGGTGCTGTGCCGTGCAGTATGTAACATGCTGTTTGCATTGGGGATCCTTACCAGCTGGTAGAAACTAAAATTCTTACATTTACAGTTAATCTGTAGCCACTATATTGGGCACAGAATCAAGGAGTGGTAACTGGTGGCTGATGATGTTAGCTGGTTGCACAGAGAGAAAGGGCCTTTATCATTTCCTTCTCTACACTAGCAAAAGATTTTTCTGGTAATCTCCCTCGTATGTTTGTCACCCAGAAACAGAAGTCAGCTTTCCACCGCTGTTTATTGTAAGGGTATCTGGGAAGCTACAAAATGAAGTAATTCTAGCCAGTATAATAGAAAATCTTAAAGCAGATTTGTGAAACAGATAGGAAGAAGATGCCACAGTGACATATAATAGAGGGAATACCTTTTTGTTGAACTAACTGTTCTTTAAACAAAACCTGAGAGTGACTGAATTCGTAGGATTTTTTCCCTTGAGGATCGATGGTTAATGTAAATGGTAAAATATTAAATGTTTTTAATATTTATAAAAGATTAAATATCTGTTTGCTAAGCAAACACAGTCAGACAAAGAATTCTAAGCAGACTGTTCACGGTATAATTGGGATCTGGGGCAATGTAATTAAGTTCAGGTTTTTGTTTTTTAAGCTATTGTTGTGATACTCTGTGAGAAGTTGAAGTATATATTTGAAGTACTGCCATTTACCTGTGTTACTTATAGATAAATTATCGGTTTTGAAAACTTAACCCAATTTAGAAGTCAAATTAAAGGTGGATTTGAGCCATAGCTGGAACAAAGTTATTCAGATGTGTCTGTTTCTGAAGCATTTTAAAATGTATGCCCCCTTCAAACATCAAGGGACTGTGGATATCCTCTGCTTCCCAGGTTCAAGAGGTAGAATTGAGAGGGAAATAAAATAATAATAACAATAATTAAAAAAAAAAACAGATAAATCGTCACTCACACCCGTGGGTGTAGAATATTTCTGGTTATTTTTTTGTATCCCAGTGACCAAACAGAGATTGGAAAGCAACCTGAGTTCTGGGAGAGTCTAGGAGCCTGTATTTATTTTGGTTGAAGGAAGGATGGCCCAAGTTTCTTCCTGCAGCCCCAGACTCGTTTGAAACCAAGGCTGGAAGGAATCCTTTCAGCAGCAGCAGGGACAGGCCGTTTCTCCTGGGGCCCTGGGCCACCTCCACCCGCGGTGGGTACGGGTTGGTGTGGCCGGCGGCCGCCAAGGTGCAGGGAGGCCACAGGTGGAGTGCAGTCTGGTGGAGGGCTTGTGGTGACTGCGCCGGGCTCAACCCTGCCAGCGCGTGTGCGTGAGCACCGCTATGATGTGTGACAGTACAGGGGGATTCAGGATGGAGCTACGGACACGTCCATCTGGCATGTGAGTGCGGACAGGCGGCACTAGATGCACCCATATAGCTAGGAAGTAGCGTGGCACAGGAGGAGCAGCTCTGGAGAAGCAGCTGTGCTGCCGAGCTAACACTCATTCTGTAAATGCTTCGGGGTTTGCTTGTCTCTGGTCTTCATCTCTGAACTGGGTGGGTAGGTCTGCCTTAGCTTTGCAGTTCAGGTTGGGAGTGCACGCTTGTAAAGTGAATTTCCTGATCTTCTCTTACTGTCTAAGCTTTCTTAGACTGCACAGGGTTTCTTCTGGCTGAAAGGAGAATAGAAGCTGTGTTTGAGAAACATTCCTGTTGTGTGCCAACTGCTGACGGGCCTTAGGTCCACAGCACCAGGTTGGATCTAGCCTTTACCTAAGGCCTTTAGATGCGTGTAGTGAGATCGTTGAGTCCTCAGCACCCACACAACAAACCTGCCTGTGCTGGCCTGTACTATTTGCTGATATATACTTAGCTGCAGTGGCTTGAAAGAGAGCAGCAGAGAGGCTAGAGCAGGAACTGAGGACGTGTATATATCAATTGCACAAACACAAATTTCTGACAGAATTTAGCATGTGATTTCTGTTTCTGATTTATATGGGGTAGATATTTAACCTCATCTACTGTTGGAAATGCCACAGAGAAAATGTCTACTCAACGATGTCCCCAGCAACAGAAATAAATACTTGTTTGCATTCTGTAGAATTTGAATATGCGCTGTGGAGCTTTCTTGAAGAAATAATGGAGGGTATGGGCACTGCTGTAATGATTAAACAAGTTTAGCCCTTGTTCAGTTTTTTTGGACAGAAGCGCCAAGGTTTCCAGTAACACATTGTGCACAAGAATTAAATTACAAAATACACCCATGCAACATCTTGATGAAAAGTGCTGTTATAGAGGCTAGGGGCACACTGGGTTTGTGCTGTGGTATCTGTCCAAAACCATTGAAAGCTCTGTGTTTGCAGGGAGGAGTTTATTTTATTGAACTGTAAAATAGCGTCAACTACTGATCTCCTTGGTACTTTCAGAGAACGACATAAGTGGTCCCAGGTAAATAATTACATTTTCTGTCAGTGTTAGAACTGTTTTGGAAGCCATATCTAGTATTTTCATAATGAGACCTTTACTTTTATGAAGTTCTAATGTGCGTGCATGTTGTTTGAATCAAAGATATATTGGCAGCAGGGTTTGGTATAGCTTACTTTCACCCATAGTCTGTGGTTCAGCATTTGGTGTTCTTTCTCCTCTACTGCTGGCTAACTTTTTCTGCAGGTAGATTCCACTCTTAAACACTCTTCTTTCAATTGTTCCCTCTATGCCCAAGAAAAGGTGCAAGGGGGAGGTGGAAGGGGGAGGAGTGGAGAATTGGAAGAATGACAAGAATGAGTTGTACAGTAACCCGCAGGTTATACGGTAACTTTTTAGTTGTGGATTAAATTTCTTGTGGAGAGGAAACTCTACCAAAAATAATAGGCATTGGGAGTTAAAAATACATAAGAAAATGTCTTCTGGAGTAGATGTAACACAGTGCTGTGAGAAGAAAAAGAAATAATAGTAAACTCTTATGATCAAAGCTAAGAAGTGTGCTGTCCCTTTTAGTTGCTAGAAGGGAAAGAATGAGCTTCTGCCATTTCACTTTGTCTTGTGCTGATGGGTATAACCAACACCAGCTGTAGTTAGGAGACATCCAGTTACATGCAAAGTGAGTTGCTGTGTCTCTGATTATGGGTTTGGGTTGTCTGGTGTTTTTGTGAGGGGAATGAAATACCATAGATATGGTGGAAGGAAAGCCTATTTAAGCACACTCCTCTCGCTACAAAAATTTAGCCCAAAAGCCACTACCTTCAGTTCTGTAGTAAATGGACTTTCCAGTTGGGTGCTGCTAGGGAAGTACTAGATAATCAACAATAAAAGCTTTCTGAACTGTCCGCTACCTGTCTTGTCCCAGTAAAGCAAACGTGTTAAATTGCTCATTGCCAAATGTGAGTTTTCCTACAGGTATCCAAAAGGATATGTCAGCTTTTCCTTCTTCTCACCCTGCATTACCAGTGAGTTTATATTTAACACCTTCCCTGTAAAAGTCGCACTTTGGTGAGCTTCAAAAAACTCCATGAAGTTGAAATGGATTTTAAATTGCATGTACTGTCTTCATTTACCTATTCTTACTGAAGCTTTCAAGCCTTCTCCAGTTTTACCTATATTAATTAAAATAGCTGTGTTTCTTCACACTGAATGTTACCACCTATCTTACTTATTTCCCTTCTAGTTAATAATCTGCTAAAAAATGTTTTTACTGTTTACAGTTGGGGTGCATCCTATAATTAACCATTTACCATGGTAAAAATGGTAGTGCAGTTGGTCAGCATCTCTTAGTTTCCCATTCATAAAAGCTCGGTGATTCTAGTTCATTGTATTATTGACATCTGTTCGTAGTTTTTTATAAATTTTTATCACTTCTTGAAAGTGTTTTTCTTTCGGGCCTGTTTGAGTACAAATGTCTTATCCTCAGGCTTCAGAACACAACCGTGAAATAGTGCTTATGTTTTCCAGAGCTGACTGTATTGATTCTTAAGGAGAGTGGTATGTAATATCCCAATAGTTTTATGAAGCTACCACCAGATTATTTGTTACCATGTTTTTCAGGCTAGATAATGATGGGTCACATATTGGGGTGGGGGTGAGGGAAAGGATAACCAGGGCAGGCTGAAAACAGCCCTTTTGTGGAACAAGAGGATTCCTGAGTGATTTTGTAGGGAGTTCTTAATGAATTCAGTTCAGCTTGCTGTAGAAGTAACTACTGTTCAGAAGAATACAAGCAGCAGCTAAACTTGCTTACAAAACATGTAGGGCTGGTCACAGCTTTCTGCATGAAAAGGAAGGGAGGGAGCAGCATGACACAACTTGATCAGGATTTTAGAATAAAGAAAGGTAACTTTGTATTTGAAGAAATCAAAATTGATGGACTTCTCTGGACATGTGTATATTGCTTGTAGGGACAAACCCCACTTTACTGTCTGAATTATTTAAAAAAAAAAAAAGTAAAAAGTAGTATGAGAAAATTAAGCTTTTTTTCTTACTCTTCCATGACTCTTGGTCAGGTCTTCCTCAGGTCTCCAGCTGATACCCTGATTGAAAGATTTGAATTGCTTAATGGACATTTAACCTCTTTATGTGCCCCATTCCCTGTGTAACTTGGTATTGAGGGCCCCATAGGTTTTTAGAAGTCATCTAAAGACAACATCCAAGCATCAACCTTCCCCATTCATTATATTTACATCTCCTAGGGATGATGCCAAAGAGAGAGTAGATGCTCACGTTGTCACGGTGTGGTCAACCACTGATGTTGCAAGATTGCATAATGTTCTGTGTATTACCGTTGTGTTGGTTTGGTTTTTGGCTTTTGGTTTTGTTTTTGTTTTGGTTTTTTAAAAGCAAGGTGGATGGGTTGGGAAATAAGGTTATGTGGTGTCTACAGACCTTCAGCTAGCTTTCTTCCTGCATCTCAAAGATGTAGCTCAGTAAGTCAAATCTAGTTAATTTTATCACATGCTGGGCAGCGAAAGTGTTTTTACTCCAGATGTTTCAGCTTCTTTTGGATTGTAGGTGATGTTTAGAGTAGTGTGGAGCTTTTTTTTAAACTATCATGAAGATTAGAATACAACTTCCTTTAAAAAGCTTTTTTTCCAGATAGTAATTACCCTAGTCTTGTTTTTGTCCACAGCCTCCTTATCTCCTACATGCTTGTCTTCACATGCCCGTCCATTCCCATATGATATTTATGAAGCTAAAGGACTCTTAAAAATATGCTTTATGCTGTCACTGAAATATGGTACAAGAAAAATAATGTTAGATTGCTTATTTAACCTGTAGTTTTTCTGTGTTGGTAGGCCTCTTCAATTCAGTCAGACCGCTTTAACTCCCTGTGAGACTGCTGTTGTGCTAGACTGACTTTGTCATGTAACAATTCATGGAAGTATAAATTGATCAATTGCTATTTAGTTACTCTGGGCTGACAAATCTTAGCGTGCTGTAGGGTTTTTTGTTTATGTTATATTTTTAAATTTGAGGGTAGGGATAGGTCATCCTCAGTGTTAGTAGCTGAGTAGGGTAGGCTTGAAGTGGCATGTAGTTGGACTAAAAGTTGTTTCCTTCAGCTTCTCTTCTTCAGGTTCTCTGCCCTAGCCGAGTTGTTTTGCTCACTGCCCAACTATTTATTCTCTCTGTACATTCTGGAATTCTTGTGTACAGAACTTGGAGTTGTGTTTTGGGGTGGAGGAGAGAGGCAGGCAGCATTTCTTACTTGTGCCAGTTTCGGGCAGATATCAGTAAATATATCCAATCAGAAACATGTTTATAGTGTAGAAAGTTTATACTAAATGTGAAATACTATAGCATAGCAAGCTTATACTCTGTGTTTACTTTAAAGCTTATTGTCGCACTTGTAGTGCCCATGCGTTGGTAGGAGTACAGCTGTAGCAGACAGTTTTGCTTTAACCACTAGCCTTCGTTGGTGCAGCTTTGTTAGCTGTAAGCTTCATCCTGTCATACTGGGAACAATGCAGAGGGGAGTTAGCAAGATCAGAGTTGCCATTTTTACTGTAAAAATGCAGCCACAATTGCAGAACTTTACTCACTTCGGGTATTTCCAGGGCTCCGGGGGTGTTAAGGGGACACTTTTAAAAACATGATCTCAAAGGCTGAAAACCCCCTTCTCCCTTTGTTAAGCAGCAGTGGTCTTTTGTGGTCAGGTCCTGTGTATGAAAAGTATGAGCTGTGTAAAAGCTCCAGTCTTTTACACATTTGCTTGCTTGTGACTTGAGTTGATCCCCTTTCTTCAGGGTGTAATACTGCATATTATTTTGTAAGGAGAGCATGACACCAGTCTGGCAGGCTTAGTTTGTCATGTTCTTCCAGATCATCTTGTGCAGAGTTCCCAAGGAAGTATTTGGGGATTTTTTTGTGTGGTTGTTTTTTGTTTGGTTTTTTTGGGGGGTGGGGGATGTTTGGTTTTTTGGTTTTGGATGGTTGGTTTTGTGTTGGGGGGGGGCGGGGATGGTGTTGGAAGAGTTGGGAGTTTTTTCTGTTTTGTATTTTTACAGATTTGCACCTCTGTCTTGTACCTCACTTTTCTTCAAAGCCCAGTTGAAAGACAAAATCCCTTGGTATTATTGGACAAAGTTAGGCTTTGGCAAAGTAAGTCAGGAATGAATGATACTGAGATGCCAGTTCAACACAAGCGTTTTGGTCAATTATGGTACTGCTTCTAAGACTGCCTGCAATTAGAGAAGCTAATATGAAGTGAAGATCTCCTTAGCATTTCCTTTCAACTGTTTCAGCATAAAAAGTTGTTTGAACCAAAACAGTTTCTACGCAGCAGTGGTATCGGTGCTTATGTCTTTACATAAGAATAAGTATAAATGAAGGCCTGTATCATTTCTTGGTGTGTTTGTCTCAACTACAGTGACACCAGTGGTCTTTGAGCACGATGCATGGTGATACTTCTATTTCCTGGACCTCAAGCTGACATTTAATTCTTCCTTTAAGAAAATACGTTTACAAGCTACAACGTGTAGCTGGTAAAGTGGTAGCAATAGCAGTTATCTAATGGTGATGCAGAAGGAAACTAATGGCTTTACTGTGTAGATAACCCTTGTATTAGGGCTAAAATGGGAATAAACTTAATTTTCCCTTTTTTTTTTTGTCTTGGATGCTTTTTTACCCCTTCATTAGGGAGAAACTGACAGCTTTGAGGACAAATCAAACTTGCTTCCATGGATATGTTGTACAGTCACTTTTTCAAAGAGTTAGCAAGAAAATAGGATGAGAAAGTAATGCTAAGACACTTAATTTAGTTACCAGAGTACCTAGAATGGCTGGTGTTTTTCACTGTACTGAAGGATCTTAATCCTAAATGCCAGCCAGTTTCTAGGAGTTTCATGCAGAGTTTCAGGTGTGTATCTTCTTGGAAGTCCTACTTATATTAACACTTCAAATATAAGACTTGATGAAAAGGGGATGTGAAATGTTTATATTAGAAAGTCTTTGAGTTATCTCTTGCATACTTTAGCTTTTGAGAAAGCTCTTGAGGTACATCCTTATATCCACTTATTTGCAGTGTTCATGATTTGGCCCTTCTGGACAACATGCTCCAGAAGTTTGTGGGAGGAAGGTATTTTCTTGACAGTGAAGTCAAGAGGGGTGGTTTTCCTGAAAAATAGCTTACTGAGTCTCATATTGTTTAACATCTTCATCAGGGTAGTAAAGGCAGAAGATACTCACAGCAGGTTTGCAGGTGACATCAAATTGGTGGGAATGGTTGATATGCTAGAGGGCAAGGTTGGGCTGTTGTTCAGCTGGACCTCAACAATCTGTAGGAGCTGGCCAACAGGAACTCCCAAGATGCTGTGCAAAGACCAATGTCAAGTCCTGCACCTGGAAGTAACAACCCTGTGCATGAGTACAAGCTGAGCACTGAGTGGCTGTGTAGTAACTGCAGAAAAGAACCAGGGGGTCCTTGTGGGCAGCAAGCTGAACGTAAGTCGGTAGTGCATCCTAGGAGCAGTGAAGGATAGCTTCGTAGTGGTAGTACTAGCAAGAAGGCTAAGGGGTGGAATTAGCCAGCAGGCTGAGGGAAGTGATCGTAATACCCCTGTGCTCAGCACTGGCAAGATCACATTTGAAATCCTGTGCCCAGTTCAGGGCAGCCCGGTATGAGAAAGAAGCCAGCCAGCTGGAGGAAGTCCTGTGGAGGGGCACTAAGGTGGTTAGGGGGACAGTGAACGTGTTGCTCAAGGAGGGGCTGAGAAACTGAATCTGTTTAGTATGAAGAAGGCTGAGGGATCTACGTGGCGTCTTTTACTGCCTTAAGGGGATTATAGGGAAAATGAACCGGTATGCTTTTCAAAGGTGCACAGCGAAAGGGCAGGAGTTAGTTGTCACAAGTTGCAGCTAAGGAAATTCCAGTTGTGTATGAAGAAAACTGTTGACCATGAGAGCGGTTGTGTTGGAACAGATTGCTTTAGAGGGTTTATGGAATCTCCCATCCTTGCAGATATTTAAAACTTGGCAAGGTCCAAAGCAACGTGCAGTCCAGCTTTGAAGTCAGCCCTGCTGTGAGTAGGAGGTTGAACTAGGTGACCTTCAGAGGCCCCTTCAGACCTAAGTTTTTGTTTGAGTGTGATAGTCCCTGAGAACAGCAAGTCCCTCACAAATAAATGATCCGGATGAGGAAAACTCTTACTATCTTGTGTTTCAGTGATGTAGCCTTTGTGGGTAGGTGAGGAAAATAGCTTTCTAATGTGAATGGCATATATTTCAGGGAATATATGATAAGCAAGCTGAAAAAGCAAATGGCTGATTTGTCATCAATTGCTGATTATCTGACAGGGTTAGCTGGTGATAGATCTGCCTCCATAGTCAAGGCAATAAACCATTTATTTTTTCCGTGAATGAGAAATAGTAAAAATTAAGAGCAGTTGGAAGCAGTACACACAGTATGAGTAAGATTGCATTGGCAAAATGTCTTAAGTTTATCTGAGCCTTCTGTTGCAAGAGGTAGTTGAGAAGCAATATGCTTTGACCCCTTTTCAGAAGCAAGGTTAAAGATGTGAGTAATACTCTGGGAACAAATGGAGTACAATGTATTTTCTTTCCCAGTGTGTCAGTCTTGGCGGTGCTGTTTTTTCTGTCATGTTACCTAACATAAGCAACAAATCCAGCTCTCTGTTAGCAATCCAGATTGTATCGGTAGATTACCACTGCTCTCTTTACAATCCTTGAAAGCTATGCCCTAATCGCTTATCCTGTCTACTTTCTGTCTTTTTTAATTGATCTAAATGAGCAGTCAATGTCAGAAAAAAGACGGTGAAAAAAATAGTAGTATTCCTTTTTCTCTTCTTTTCGCACTGTTTTTAGTGGTAATATGTATGAAGAAAACAGAAGTTAAGTTCATTACAGACAATTGTATCTAGTGCGAAGTTTTGCGTCTTCTCCCTCAGCATGCCCTATGTCCACATCCCTTTCTATAATGACCTGTTTAATGGCTTCTGTTGTGGATCTTCTCATTAATCTCCTTGATCATCCCTTACTCAGTAATGTCATCTTTTTTTTCAAAAAATCAGCATGTTTCTGGTTACAGAAAAAGAGCAAAACTTGTCAAACAGGATGTTTTCCACTCGGATGTGTTTGTTCTTTCTGGTGATACTCCCCTGCCTCTTGCCTTCAAAACTGAAAATCAGCGTGTCTGACTTCTGGTTATCCATTTTCCTCAGAACAAACACAGTAGAACATAAAATCCTTCCATAAAGTTTTTGTTAGTTGTGTAAAGCCTCCATGACCACTTCATTCTATTTCAGACTGTCTTCTCCAATTGACATCTTGAGAATTTTAGTGCTGATAGTTAATCAGCTTATTTGTGTTCTCTTCCGTTTGTATTATTTTTGGGTTGGTTTGTGGGTTTGGTTGGGGGTTTTTTTGGTGGTGGGTTTTTTTTTTTTTAGGTGAGGTTACTGATAGAAATCTCCATGCAGGGTAGTAGAATGGGTAGATGTTGGAGGCTAATTGACGTTTGAATTATTAACTTACACCTCTTTTAGGTATCAACTAAACTGTAAAAAGGTATCCTTAGATTAGAGGAAAGTTGTGGTCACAGATGACCTGGTCTGGAGATGCAGGACAGTATTGATTCTGATTACCCTGTTTGTTTGTTTGTTTGTTTGTTCAAAAGATCTTTCTCAGGGCTGTCTATACTTTCCCCTTTGCACCCCACCCCCAGTCTACCAGTACAACTGCCTATGTCCTTGCTTTCAGTCTCCCATCAAAATCATCTGGGCTTGAGCTGGCAGGAACAGGTGAGATGATGACTATATCTGCAGTTTTGCAAGCAGGTTTTAGGGGGCAGTAGCGTGGGCAGGAGGAAGAATGGGACAAGACGTTGTGAGCCACAGGGGTCTGTAACATCTTCTGCTTGTCTCAGCTGCAGCCAGAAGCTTGTCTGGCTGCGGGCTATACGGCCACCTGCGGAAACTAGTGGAGGCGAGGTGCCGCACTTCCAGTTCCCAGGCTGTATGTAATTCATGTTTTTCCTGTATGGATGAGCTGTTAGACACTAAAAATGACTCTTTTGTTGTTTTGTTTTGAACACATTATATGTGTGCGTAATCTAGAAAGCAGGTTTTCTAGGTCAACGAATTATTCTAAGAATAAGCATTAGGTTTAATTATGATCTGCTTAGTCCTGTACTGTGCAGAGACTGAAGTGTCTGTAGCAACCTCTTATCTCTTGTGGTATCTGTGCCGATGTTCTTTCATGTTATAGCAGGTCCTCTCTTTCAATTAGAGGTAGAAAGATTTAGTAGTTATTATCTACGCTAGACTACAGCTCTGAAGTCTGTTTGGCTCTATGCCGGGTCTTATGCTAAGGTCTAGACCTATGCAGGGGTTTGAGCTGCTAACTTCCCTCAGACAGCTGTGAGCATAAATGTTCCTAAGGAAATTTAACTTGTGTTCTCTTAGATCCAGAAGAACGGTCAAAGTGACAGTATCATAAATCTGTTTAGCTTGATAAAACTCTTACTCAGAGTCTGTCTTTGATGTATGCTTATTTTGAAGGAAGCTATACAATGTTGTCTATGCACAGCATATACTTTACATCTGTGCGCGGTAAAGGCTTGGTCTGTTGGTGTTACAGATGGATATTCCTCCCATAAGGAAGGGGAGGGAGGGGGAAATATGTTTAAAATATTTTGATCACTGATCTTCCACTAGTCAACTAGAGACAGGACACTTCTTTCCGAGGGGGGAAAACCTGTAAAGAAAAGGTCTAATATTTTAAATAGATTGTAAAAGTTTAATTTTTTCTCTGCTAGATCCTGAAGCTTACTTTAGTTTGGAGGCTTTTAGCGTTGAGGTTAAGTCATTTTTGCTCTCCCCTAGAACTGTACAGCACTGCTTCCTCACTAATCCCTTCTTGTGTATTACAGAAGGAAGTTTTACTGCTCACCTCAAAGGAATGTGTGGTTGGCATGCCTATAGGGTATCTGTGTTCTATTCCTTGAGCAGTTGTGAGATGCCATTGCTGGAGTCCATAGTTCCAAATTAGTGTAAGGAGTTCTTACCTCTTTTGGACATAACAACAGCTATTAGAGTCAGTAATTAAAAAAAAAAAATTCCCTCACTACTTTGTTCCTTAAAGGAGGAGGAGATTTATTCCTTTCCCTTCCCCCTTCTTTCTTTCGATACCGAAATAGTGAGGTGGATGAGCTAAAATACTGGGATTTCTCTTCCTTTGTCCATCCAAACTCTGCTTTTTTAAAAGCTCTGGTGGAATACCTAGGTTTGCAGTCGTGATCCAGTTTTGCTAATCGTTTGCCATTGTCTAACAAATAAGATAGAATTATAAGCTTCTAGTAGGAGGTGTCCTTGCTCCTGGCAGGGGGGTTGGAACTAGATGATCTTTAAGGTCCCTTCTAACCTAAACCATTCTATTCTATGATTTGTTAATTGATTTCCTTTTGAGGTGTTGTCTTATGTTTGCAAAGGAAACCACTGCTACCAACTGTAAGACTGCCTGAGCAGTAAATGAAACTACTGGATATACCTAATGCTGTGAGGATTTGTAATTTGTACTTTTTCTCCAGTGAAACTGAAATTTGCAAGTGTTTCAGCATACAGTTTACCATTAGCCACATGAAATTCTACTTTACACTAAGAGAACTTCCTTTCCCAGAAGAATCCTTAGAATGAGCAGTATAGGGACAAAGGAAAAAGTCTTTGGATCGGCATTCTCAGGCTTGAAAGTAAAAATGTTATCTTTTTGCTATGAAGCCTTTCTCAAGTCTTCTCTCAGCAGTGACAGTGGGAATCCAGTGTGAGGGCCTGAGCACCATCCAGACAAATGAAAGGAAATCTGCCAGTTTCCACTGTGGTTTGTTTACTTAACAACTGTGTGCCTGTGAGGAAAGTAATGGATTTATGAGTTCATGTTTTCCAGCAAACTCCTGTCTTGGGGACTAGGGGGAAGATTGATTTGTGCTCTTGCCAGAAGAGTCTTTGCCCCACAAATACGATTTTTGTCAAATGCCTACTGCCACTTGCTTGTGTGCTATTTATAGTTCCCTTCTCTGTGCTGTGTAATAGTGATTCCATATTCACTCCTGCAATTCTTACTTGTTACAAAAGTATAGAATTAAGCAAGCAAGGATCTTTTTCTTTTTAAGGCACTGTTCACTTTGGAATGATTTAGCTCTTTTTAAAGATGGGAAAAAAGCTACAAAGACCATGTAAACTGCATGAAGAGCTTGTCTAAAGACCAAATGTAAATGACTAGTCTTTTAAGGTGGTATGTTCCAAGTAGTTATGGTCTCTTGAATTGATGTGGTTATAGAGTAATGGAGGTGATTATTCAAAAAGGAATTTAGACATAGCTGTAGGATACTTCATATAAACAAAGGTATTTAAAGCACTTTATATACCACTGAGATATTTTAAGGCAATAAAGAAAATCTCACCTCCAGTAGAAAATGTTTAGTTTTGTACCAACTAGACCGCCTGCGGTAGACCAGATGAAGTAGCTGCACAAAGCGGTTGTAAAGAGAATCCAGTGGAAAGCTTTTTAGCTGTGTCATGATGATAGTGAGGGAATAAATATCCTTACCATAAAAGTTCCTGTAGTAAGAAAAAGACTTTGAATTTTTCTGGGGATGGGGACAAGAAATGGTGCCGTGGAGAGTAGTTAAAGGTCTAATTTCATTGACATTAGGAATGCAGTTATTTCTTCATTTCAGTATTGAAGATTATGTAGGAAAAAAGATTGTAATTACTGTTTTAAGGTTTTAAAATTTTTTGTCACAATTTAAAAAGGGTATATATTTTGCTAAACAACATAATTGATTAGAACCCAGGAAGCTAAAGTTAGACTGTGTCTGTAATAGGTACTTCAAGTGACTTCAAGTATGGACTACTGCCGGGTACTTCAAGTGACTTCAAGTACGGACTGCTGCCAGAATCTTGGCCAAAAGAAGCTTGGGAAAATGGCAAGTATATCTGCTGGAGGGGAGGTTGCTTTTTGCCTCTGGTTGGGGTTCTTTGTCTTCTGTGTCACTGCTGGTAATATTTGATTAATTTGTTCAGAGATTTAGTGTTCACATAATCTTCTTCCATATTGTTTGTCTTTCTGGTTAATGTAAATAGGAGTACTTCCTAGGAGGGAGAAAAAGGAATTCGAATGTATGGAAAAGTAAAACCAGAACATGATTTATATCAGCTCTTGTACTGTGCCTGAATATGAAGATACGCGAGGTTTTTAATGATCTAACAGAGGGAGAAAAGGCTTAGTAAGCTAACTACAGATAAACAAGCTTTGCAGTTGAACACTTGGATGATGAGGACATGAAGTTAAATATAATTTTTAAAGCATTCTTCTCATTATTAAAAATACAAACTTAATTGCAATACAGGTTTTGAATTCAATGTGGCCATAACTAAAGCACTCTTCACTCAAACCTGTGCTATATAACCTGCCCTTCCACAGCTTGCATGCCTTTCGTAATAGTTCAAGCAACCAATTATTTGTAATTATTTTTCTGTTTGAAAACATACCAGAAACCCCACCACATCTAAAATAATTGCTGCTAGGTCCTTAAAATACATAAACTTCAGTAAAAAGAGTATCTTAAAGACTGGGTAATAGTAATGCCTACCTCTTCTCTGTAGCTTTAAGCTATTACTGGGATGTGGTTTATGGTTTACTTTAAATATTTTGGTTTTTACAGTGGAAGAAATTGGGTCATCAGAAGGTGAAATTCACTAGCCGGCAGGGGATTAGAACCTCTGGTTTTAGGAGGTCTGCCTGTTCTTAAACCATTAAATTCCCATATATCTCTGCCTGTCTGTCATACCCCTGTTGATGTGTATAAGACTGCAATTTAAAACCTTTTTTGAACTTATTTTTCTACATGTAAGCCATTACGTGACGTGTTGCCATGCAGCTTGCATGAGTGCTCCAATATACCAAGGCAAACTTTTGGATATTAGCAAAGTTTAACTGCCATGTTGTAGTGGATTTTGAAGCAAGGAGGAGGCATCTTAGATATAGGCATGCAAGGCCATGCACGTAACACACAGTTATTTTTGCTTTCATTCCGCCAGCATGGACATTAGAAACTCTTGTACATATAATCATGTAGCCTTAGCCAGTGCTTTTTGGGTGCTTCTAGACGGTTACAATCATGTTCATAAATTATCTCACCTGTAGTAAGGTGAGTCAGTACCCTGTTCTCAAAAATAACCAACCCTTGTATTCCTGTGTGGCGTCGCAGCATCCTCTGCTTTTCTATTTCACACAGTAATAGGCAGCTGTAGTAAACTTGTTTTGCATGTATCCTTTGAGCAAGCCGTGTTATCCTCGCTCCAAGGATATGTAAATAGCTCTCTCCATCATAAGGAAGAAGTGGGATATTGCTACTTCCAGAATTTTTTTCTGCTCTCTTTATTTTTGGTCTGTTTTATAGACCAAAGTAGACTTTCGGTAGAGAATAGCTAAGATCTGAACCAGTAACTTCTCTTTTTAGCCGTCTCAGAATTATGCTAACTCTTACTGCCCTACTCCTTTTGTCAATATTAATTCTTGCTTAGTTATAGTTTCTTTTTCTATTTGTTTGTAGAGTGAGATCTTGGCAGGCAGTTCCTGCATGTAATTCTAAATAGAATACCGGGAGAAAGGATTGTAACTGTCTGAATGCCACAGAGCTAGAGGGTTTGTAATCCAGAATAAAGTGTTTTCTGATATAGGTGACCTCTAGAAAATGGAATGCTGTTGTTAACTTCTAGCTAACTGACTCATGAAATATGACTTCCTTTCAAATAATCGATCTGTACTTCTGTAGTAAAAGTTCCTTGGTTACAAGTAGGTATTTTTCTAGCAAGATCATACACGCAGAACCTACCAGTATTTGTGGTTTCTGCAGGCAGGCATTGTCCTGATTTGGCTGATGAAAAGTCATGTGGGTGCTTTATTGTGTTGGCACCTGTTTATTTTTGTGCACCAGGCAGAACATATTGACACAGTTTTTTGTGTTTCATCATCTTTTCTCCTGATGGCTTATTTTCTTGTAGGTGATTCCTCTGCATTAATCATGAACAAGTTGAAGTGTCCACACTGTAATTATGTAGCCAAATACCGAAGAACACTAAAGAGACACTTGCTCATTCACACAGGCGTGAGATCTTTCAGTTGTGACATCTGTGGGAAGCTGTTTACTCGAAGAGAGCATGTAAAGAGACATTCCTTGGTAGGTAACCTCAAGCATGTGTCTGTATGTACGCACATGTGCAAGTGGGGTTTTATGTATTTTTTTCAGATGTTTTGGTAGTTGGGAGAAATGCTGTTCTCTGATTTGCCGTAATGTAAACTGTTTTATCTTAATCTAAAACGCATAAAGATAAACATCTCTTTGTGATAACCATACCTTTTACATTCTTAATGGAATAATGCAGTATCAATTAAGACAGTTGCTGGAATTCTTACAGAGATAATTTCAAGGTGATTTTTGAAAGTGACATGATAAAGAGATGCGGTATATGTAAGTATACGGTAGATAATGAAAAGGAATTTTGGCTTAGTGTTACTGCAATAGAATAGCACATCATCTTGTTCTATAATGCTGCATCACTGTTTTTTGTGAGGACACCTGGTTAATCAGCAATTGCACAATATTTTTGGGGTAGTTCCAAAATACTTATTTCACAACTAGACAAAACTATAGTGTCATATCTGCTTTGAGATTTAGGAAAGAATGAAAAATATCTGAGATGCAGAAGGTAAACATCCTTCTGACTTGCATTCTACCAATACCATAATCACCAGTTAAGCTTACCCTGTCCTGCACGTTGCATAACTCAGGATTTGACTTGAGTACTGCTTATCTGAGGATCCAGAGAAAATATTATCTGTCTTGGGTATTTTGCAGGTACTTCGTCTAGTCTGTAAGGAAATTAAGACTTAATTATAATTATTTACTGTGTAAAATCCAAGGCATGTTTTAGGGGAGTAATAAAAGCAAGATCATATTGGTGGTGAGAAGGTAATAACATTTCTCCAAGCTGTGATTTTAAAAAACAGAATCAAAACAAACAAACAAAAAAACCCCCAAACAAACCAACCCCTAATTTTGCAACATGATTTGCAGATACTCAAGATAGGTTAGTACGTGGAAGGGGGTAAATTGCACTACTTCATTTTGGTAGTTTTCCTCAGTCTGTTGAGAATCAGTGGACCCCTTTGCTCCCTCATGAAGGTGTTCCATGAGTCTCCACAGCCTCTTCACAGTTGGCTTTTTGTTCCTCACAAGCACTTTTTCTACTCACTGAGCTTCCAAGTTTTAATGTGGGTGCAGAAAAGAGCTTTTGGTATAAGTGTTCCTAACTTTCCTTTTTAGCTTGTGCTATCATGAAAGGGACTTTGTTAGCAGTAATATTACTAAAATTAACTAATAACCTGAGTCATATCAGGATATAATTATAGAAGATACTTATAAGACCACTATAGTAGTTTTAAGTATTCCTTGAAATGCTTTGCAGGCGGGAAAGGCATATGTTAATAGCTCCTATGTAAATTTTAGCACCAGAATCTTTCATATGTTCCACTGGACTTCTCTCATCTTAGATAGACATCTTTCCACCCTGCTACCGCTGCCTTTGTTCCTCCTCCCATACCACCTGGTGAAGGGTTAGATGCCTGAAGGGACAGGAGTACTTACTGGTGGTGTTACCGAGTCTGAAGGACGTTTTGTTCTGTAGTGTTTGTAGGGGGCTGCAGTGATGGAGGTGGTGATGGTACAGGAGAGCTCTGTGGCTGCTCAGAGGAGGTTAGATCATTATCGCCTTATTGGTGGTGACCCTGTATAATGTGTTCCAGCAGCTACTCTACTTCTTCCTTTGTGGTTCACCAGAGAAGATAGCAACAGTGGGCGGTAGTTGGTTTACCAGGAAAAGTAGAGTGGGACTCCAGGTTTTTGTCCTGCAGTATCTGGCCAGGTCTTGTAGCTGCAGGTTGGGTTTTTTTGTTTTTTTTTTTTTTTCCCCCCCAGGAAAGGAGATGAAGTCAGACAGGGTAAAAATAGCTATAGACTGAGCCCAGCTCAGCCCTGTGCTTTAACTGAAGTGTGCTCTCCCTGGTGGAGTCAGAACACCTTCGTCCCCTGCCCCTGCTCCGTTCAACAAGCACCTCGCATTCTGCTTTGTGTGGAACACTATCATAACAAGTCCAGAGGCTGAGGAAAAAACATGTAGTATCAGCTGTACAGATTATACAGCAGGACTGAAGTAACTATTTGTGTCTTGACCTTGGTTTTTTTTTTCCCCCAGATGTTGTTGGGTTTGGCTGTGTCAGGAGGGAGGTGTCGTGGAAGGAAGATCTTGCTCTTTGAGCTCACACAGAATTTAATAACTCCTGATTGTTCGTAATGTTTCTAGGACTTAAAACTGTAAAGGCAATTTTCTAAATGAGATACGATCCTGTGTGTGACACAGGTGCTTATACTGTTCTCATTGCCTTTCACAGTCTTGTTCTGGACAGTGAGTAGTCATAAAACAACACTTGCTGGCTTACGGACAGGCATCTGTTGAGCTACCTGCTGAACAGTGAGCAGATAGTTTGGTTGCGGGCAATAGGACATGTAGTCAAAATGGGTCTGTAGTAGTACTTCTCTTTCTCTGGACAGTGGAGAGGTGTCTTCCAGAAGAGTTCAAAAAATGAATTTTTGTATTAGTAATTATTAATAGTTTTCTAGTACTGTATGCAAACACAACCTGATATGCATATTTTCAGCTGTTTATATTTCTCTTCTGTAGGTGCATAAAAAGGATAAAAAGTATAAATGTATGGTGTGTAAGAAGATTTTCATGCTAGCAGCCAGCGTTGGAATAAGACATGGATCACGACGTTACGGAGTTTGTGTAGACTGTGCAGATAAATCTCAACCTGGAGGGCAAGAGGGAGCAGACCAGGTGCAGGACACAGATTTCCCTAGGGATGAAGAATACGAGGAAAATGAAGTGGGAGAAGGTGATGAGGAGCTCGGTGATGATGTAGAAGAACAGAATGACCAGTCTCGGTGGGATGAATCCGGGGAAGTTTGTATGCCTTTAGATGACTGACAGAGCGTATGACTTCAGGGTGCCGCAAATGGACACTGTATGGATTGACTATTTGAATTTCTGGACTGAAGGCTTGCGAAATATGGTACAGGCTGGATGGTAGTTATGTTGCTGTGAAAAATGTAGGGTCAAAGCCTTATAGCAAAAAAGGATTATTAATTTTTTTATGATATTTGCACAGGACTGTACAGCATACAACCATTTGGTTGAATTATACAGAGTCCTCACATCTACAGTCAGTTATCAAAAGAAAAATGTATTTTTTATTATTTATAGGATATAGCTACTTGGGTCCTATTCAGACATAGTAGTAACTATACTTACGTTACACATTCATGTATCTGTTAACATGAATGAAGAAAACTGCAACTTTGTATGGAAATACAAAGACAGCTTTCCCAAATCCCCTCGTACTTTGTCAGTGAACCAGTGAAGCTAATTTGGGCTAGTGGCTCTCGTTTCCACAAGCATGTCTTTGCCATACGAACCTTACCTCTCCCGTACCCTTGATAGGTGAAAGCCAATCATTTAAATATGCATCACAGATAATGCCAACACCGGATTGAAATTGGGTTTTGAAACCTTTGGCTTTGTGCTGGCAGGTGGTATAGGTGATAAGCACTGGAGAAGTTAATAATGGCATTAATTTAGTGTCTGTTTCTTCACAGTTTTGAATTTTCAAGAAGGTTGTTACTGATTCATCGGTTCTATAATAATCTTGCGGAAGAAATGACCAATAATGAAAACGATAGACTGATCAGAGCATGGGTAACTCTTCTGCCACTTAGTCAAAAGAGATAGTCATGCTGAAAGGTGTCTGATGTAATAATGTTTCCTCCCTCCTCTAAGGCCCCCCTCCTCTCAAACTTTTTGACTTCCCTGGTGTATACCTCAGTCCCACAGAATAAAAATACAAGGAATGGAGAAAGTGTCATATTAAACGACTTTTTGGTTGATAAATTTCTTATTTGTCCAGTTTTTGGCTAGTTTATGTGATATGAATTGGACACTAGGCTATTGTGCCCATCGTTCGTCATTAAAATGAACACAAACTATTTTTTATTCTTTTGTACTTAATGGGTTGTTGCTAGTGTTTAATATAAACCAATTGCATTTAACTTGTTGACTTAATTTGCTGGGTTTTTTTTTAAAAAAACAAACAACAAAACAAAGTCCAAAGCAAAATAATGCTCTTTGAGTTGTCTGCTTTTCAGGATGATGTGCTCCCTACACTCTCTATTTCAAATTTTCTAGGAGGCATTGAAACTTGAATTTTTGTAGCCATGTGGATTTTTTTTTTTTTCCTAAGCTTGTAATATTGTACCAATGATTTCAGGCCTCTTTCATAGGGAGGGGAGGGCATTACACCTTCATCTTAAACTCCTCTGTATTGTCTGGCCTAAGGCAAATGAATTCAGGCAATCATTGGAACAATACATCTGATGTACCATTATGTCACAATGAGTAAATATGCAGAGCATTTATCATGACACATAGCTAGGCCAGTGTGACAGTACTGTATAAAAACCAATTGAGGGTCACCATATTTTTCAGCTTTGTTTAATTTTAAAATGAGTATATTTTTTCCTATTTTATATCAGGTAACTAAATTATGCTAGTTGTGTGGATAACTTTGAACTATGCTTTGACGGACAGAATCTTAATGGTGCTCCATCTGATCAAAGTTGGTATGTATTTAAAGAGACAAGCTTTACTGTTGTCCTTTACGTCAGAACAGTAACATAATGTTAAGACATTGTTTTTGATGATTGAAGCTGAGATAAGTTTGAACTACAGTTATGTGGGAATTAAAATGCTTTTTTTTTTATCATCCACTTGTTTCATTGGTAGTTTCCACATCATTGTAAACCTAACAGATGATTAGTTTTTTGGGGGAGGGTGGGGAGGGTGGGGTGCCTTTTTTTTATACTGAAGAATACATCTTATTCTCATTGTTCTAGACTGAAATGAGTAATGTGTAATTCTGGTGGGGTCCAAAGTAGAAATTAGTTGGGCAAAGATGATATGAATGAAAAAGTATTTTAAACGTTAACGTAATGTTCTGCTTTGTGAATATGTAAGTATAGCATAAAGATTTTTTTCCATCCCATTTATCCCCTTTAAAACCATAGTTTACAATTGGTAGATCTGTCTATATATATAAATATATATATATCTGAAGTTCACCTAAATCTGCTTTATTAGAATACTGCTCACTTAATGCTTAGAAACTGGACCTGGCTCTACATTCTTAATGTATTTTCTTTTTTTGTTTTGTTTTGTTGTTTTGTTTTGGTTTTCCTCAAGGTATGAACTTATTCTCTTGGAACTGAATCTTCTTTTACTACTTAAATCATTTATGTATATCTGGTAAATTATGACCAAATTTGTTGTTAGACTGCATACAGTAAATTGAAATATACACTTCGTACACTACAGAATTGTTGTGCTTTTGTTCTGATTATATTTGAAAAAAGCAGGCTTTAATAGAAAATAGTATTATTTATAAAAATTCAGTTGTTATTCACTGGCCTTAATATTCTGTTGCATTGTGACAATCATCGTTTCCTTGGTAATAGTTCCTTGCTTGCTTTTAGAGGTTGCATGTAATTGCCCTTGGTAGAATTGAAGGGAGAGGGATGACCAGCAAATGGAGTGAAATAGTTTAATGGAGATCCACTGTTCTTGCATTGGCGAACAGAAAGAATTTGTTTGGAAGCTATCTGCAGTCTGGATCTTCTGAGCTGTTTATTCAGAAGTTATTCTAAATATATTGGATTGGGGAGCTCTAAATTAATAAAAATAAATTCCCTAAGGATTACCTTAAGAGACAGCTCAAGTTTCTTTACTGCTATAAAAAGTAGGAAGAGATTTCTGCTTGCACTAGGAAAAAATTGTCATCCCCTTAAGAAATGCTGGAGCTATGCTGTAGTAACATGGCACTGAATTTTAGTTTGTCTGGTTTGGGGTTGGTTTTTTCCCCCCTTTCTAAAAGAAGAAAGACTAATGCCCTTTAACTATCTTCCATATCAAATTAAAAGATATCTAGTCTTTCTTTTTGTCTTCTGATTAAATACTTCTCAAAACAAATGTCTGAGATTTGCTTATGTGGGGCAATGCCTCACATGGGTAGTTTTATGAAAACTATTTTATAAAAACAGGCAAACACAGAGTTCTGATTCTGAGATTTCCCCCTTTCTGTGTGTTTTTGTTTGCGTTCTAGTCTCTTCAAGCAGTGGCAGCTACCTTTTAGAAATAAATACACAGAGCACTTTCTGGCAAGGAACTGTGATGGAGGACAAAATCAATAAGTAAATTCACTTAGATTAGAAGTCCCTGTCGAAGTAGGTGTGCTGTAAAGGAGACGGACCACATAAAAAGCGTTTGTCTGATGCCAATGTTACTACGGCTCAATAGCAAGCATTTTCCAAATGTAATGTCTGATGCATCTCGCAGAAAAAATGGCATTTTTTTTCAATTGCGTAGAAAACTTCCATGGTTGAGTTTGCAAACAAATCTTCTAGTGAAATGATTTGCTGAAGTGAAATAAGTTTTGAAAGCCAGAAATCATATTTGGTTGTCAACACAGTGATGCACCTTAAGGAGTAAGAGTTGAAATGGCTGGTCCCCATAGTACACACTGTTACTTTTTGAGACGCATATACTTCTGCAAGTGCACAGTTTGCAGGCGTTACTACATGCCCTTCTTCCTTCTGAAAAGAATAAGTATTATCAGGTGAAGAAAAATTTGGGGCCAGGACACTGGCATGTGGTAGGCTTCTAGTTGTGGGTCACAGCAGTAATGCTGTTAGCAGAAGATGCTTTCTTTGCCTAGCTTTAAGTTGGTAAGGCTTTTAATAGGATTTTCTTTAATGAGGCCAATCTCTGTGGTTTGCTTGCTTTAAGTTTTGTTTCACTTGACTTTTCCTGTTCTTTCCACTCCGTAACACAAGTCTCCCACCTATTCTAAAATATTTCTGTAGTCTGATGGCTCCACGGATGTCGAATTCACTTTGCAAGAACTGTACCTTATTGGCTGTTCTTTTGTACTTTGTTGTATTTAAATGGCTTTGGAAACTAATAAGAGAAATGAAAGCAAGATAACTGACACAACCACTAGCCTGAAAAACTTGTTGTGCCAAAAGAAAGTGAAAAAGGAGAATGGTGTTGAATGCGATGTGTGATAAGAAAAAGGCTTTTGGATTTGACTTGTCACAGTTCCTCTGCTTTGCTACTTGAATGTTTCGGACAATTCACTGTATTTCTCTCAAGCACAATTTGTGACAACCTTCTGATGAACAAGCTATGCAAGAAAAGCCCAGTTTTGAGTTCATTCAGTGTCCCCAGAATGTGGTTCAGGCTTTGCAGAGGTAGTACCACTGAGTAGTTTCCTGTAGGTATTTTACCATAGACCCTTCTGTTAGCATCCTTCTTCACTATGTAATCTGTTACCCATTTTTTATTTGATAAATATTTGCTCCTTGGAACTGAGATTTCTCTCTTTTATGTTTTAATAATAGCATGTCACTGTGTTTCACTAAACAGTATGGTAAAGGTTAAATATTGACACAATAGATAAAAAGAAATAAGTTCATTTTCATATAGTATCCTTTAGTAAACCTGTAATAAAATAAATCTTTTGTAATAAAGAAAATACAGGTTTGAAATCTAGGTCAGGGCCATTGCTGAGCTGAACCCTTTGAGATGTTGAAGATCCAACATATCCTTTGCTATGGGTTTTTTAAATGCTTTTATGTGGGAAAAAAAAAAGTAAAAATATACTAGAAGGATCCTATTACTTCAACTGGAAAATAAAATTGGCTTAACAAGTACTTTGTATTTGACATTATTGCAATTTGAAGCAAATGTTTAAAATAAGCTATACATAATGTTTTGCTTACCTGAATTGATTTGGATTAGCCACTTCAGAATACAAACATAAGTAATTTCTCGCTAACGTATTGGTATGTAAACATAATTTCAGGACTTCTAATACTATGTGCACTAGACTTTAAGTTACCATACTGCAAATAAATTTAAAAAATAACTATTTCATTCTACCTATTTTTATCTGTGCGCTGCCTCCTCACCTTCCACAAACAGATGCAGAGAGATTTCTTTGGATGGATAAGTGTTAACATAGTCGTTTGCCGCAAATGACTTTAATTTCTGCTTCTGACATAGAGTAGAATTTATAGAAAACAGCATTTATTTTAAAATTGTATTTTAAACTTTGCTCATAATAAGGCAGATGACTTTAAGATCACTATCTTCCAAAAACCAGCATCCTAGATAAGATGTGTATATACCTAAACGTGGATTTTGGACAAACTTGAGCACAACATTGAGCAAGTCACTTCAGGGGTACTTCAGACACAGTCTAGCGCATACCAGAAGGACTGGATCCCCTCAAATGTAGTTGTACTCTGTGTGCCCAAAATCTTTGCCTTGATGTGGTTCCCTCTCTCCTGCCGTGAGACGTTTGGAAAAAGTGCTTTCACTCCTGGGTTTCTCAAAAGCTTCTTCACTGAATAATGCTGGATGTGTGTTTGAACTGATCTTTTGGTTTCTGTTATCTTCCTAAATGAGCTTTATGTTTGGTATGTTATGCACAAGTGGGTTCCTTCAGTTAATAAAATGATCAGTCCTCTGTCAGTTCATTGAAGGATTTGAAAATGTCAAATTTTTCTGTTTGCTCTGTAGAGAAAATTTTAGGTTCTGTATCCTGGATAGGCAAGTGTGCTTGTACATCTTCACTTGGATACTAGGGGTTTGGGAAGACTGAGGCCTCTGTCTGCTTAGCTTTTCCAATTAGCTGGCTCTGCAGAGCTTTCTCTCTGGTACGTAGGTAAAGTGCGTAAGAAAATTGTCTGGTGGGAGAAGTAGCCCTGGCTTTGGAGCAGCCTGGAAAATAACTTGTAGGCCATTGAACAAACTTCTGTGTTACTTTTAAAATTATCTGAGTGGTGTTTCTCAGGGAATTGCTTCAAGATTTGAATATATTTTCAGATTGTTAATTAAGTGCTATATGGTCATGTGATGTTTTCCTGTTAAATTTATGTAAACTATTATGTTTTGTCTAAGTATGTTGGGAAAAGAACTTCAGCTTCCTCAGAATAGCGTTCAGTTTGTTAACTGCAAAGAGCAGCAGGAAAAAGAAATAAGTTTGTTAAATTTCAGCAATCTAATTAGATAAGAATTAACATTGGGGCAGCAATTGCTTGTAGAAGATGAACTGAAAGTTCGTAGGAGGGTCATGAAAAAAGCCCAGTGCTGGATGAAATGATCTCTAGCTGCTTTCTTAATGGACCTGAAGTCTAGTTGCATTCATCAAGGACAGGAAAAGATGCTTATCTCTGCAGCATGGTTGAGTTGATGCTGCTGTAAAACCCTTAACTCTTGAAATGCTGACCTTTAAAGGATAGACCGAACATCAACCTTTTAAGCAGTCAGCGCCTTTTGAGCCCTCTCACTTGAAAATGCCTAAAGGGTTAACTGTTAAAAGATACCAAACTTAGGCTGAGATACAGCCAAAATTATTTTCAAATCAAATAAAGAGGGGATTTTTTGAATGTATAGGCAATTAGATCACCTCAATACATTTGTTTCCCAAATTCATACAGTAGAGGTGCGGTACTAGTTCAGTTCAGTCAAAGGTATACTATTAATATGTCTATGAATTTTTGTCATCTTTCTCAGAAATTGAGGTAATTGGAAAAGAGGAGGGGAGTGGGAAGGGTTGTCTTTAGCCCATGAGGGATTGGAATTTAGGAAGATGTTTGCTTTTAAACCTTATTGAGACTTGATATGCCAAGACGTTTCTAACTTGCATGGGATATATAACATTACTCTTGCTAAATTTGCAAAAATGACTATTGCCACATTCAATTATATTTTTTCAAATCTATTTGAGTTGTAATCTCCAAGTGATCTTTATTGTCATACCTCTAACAATTTACAACTTCAGAGTTTCACTTTGTAGAAACATAAGAATATGTAGTGTTCACAAAGAAGTTGTCAATAATCCTTTCTGTTGAAAGGTATTATACTGCCCTGGATTTCTTCTCAAATTATGATTTTTACTGTCTAGAAGATGTGGAAAGGGGCATGGTGCCCACTATACACTCATAGGGAGGAAAAAAACCTGTTAACCAGAAAAAAGGCATGTGTATATTCATACTGGAAGTAGCCTTTTCCCTTGGAATTTCTTGTACCTTCCTCTGAAGCATTTTCAGTTTTGAAACCTGAATAGTAGTATAAAGGGACCACTAGTAAGTCTGAACCAGTATGGTAATTTTGGTGCCTATACACCATTTAAGTTAATAAAAATATGATCTCATTATAATGTTGCACAGGTCTTAACTGCAGTTGTTACTGCTCACACTGCTTTAATAGTGATATCTATCTAAATGGTGTAGTCTGATTACAGGGTTTGATGAGGCTTTTTAAAAGCCCTTTGTTTTGTCTGTTTGTGCTGTGGCCTGCTAGGTAGTCTTGGGGGCGTTATTTTGCCCCATATATATGTCTTTCTCCAGTTCTATCGCTGTCTTTTTTTCCTTTTTGCTGACGTACTTCATAAAGCTCTCCTGAAGTAGTGAGCAAAACGCTATTCAGGAGCCAAAGTACTGGAGTACCTGTGTAAATCTGTGGTGTTTAATGAGAATTATTGGAAGTTCCTTCTCTTTGATGTTGGTTTAGAAAAGAATCTAAAACTGCATGTGGTTTTAAGTTACCACATCAAATGATTTAACTTAAAGTATATTCATTATGATGGATGATGACTCATTTCTTTATCATCACTAGCTAAAATCTCAACTGTTCTCTAAGAAACACTTCTACCTGTTTATCTTGCACCGGATACCCTTCTTGCTCTTCACAGGCTGGAATGCTTCAATCGAGCTAGTCATTCTCTTTTCTCTGCTTCTGTTAGCTGGCTCTGAAGAGATTGTCCCTCTGGATCCATGGATTTCCTTCCTTGCTGGAGACGTAAAAACTCTGGAAAGGAGTTCCGTAGGAAGAACCCAAACGGACTTAGTGAGAACTGGGTGTGCTCAGCGTGAGCTGATAGTTGCAAAACACTTGACTTTTCTCAATGTGATCATAATAATTATGAATTAAACAATGGAAAAATAATAATGACATTATTTAATGTAAGTACCTTCTGCGGGGCCAGGTGGGGTTTTTTGTGATGCTGATGTTAATGAAGATGATTGGTTTTCCCGACACCTAATGAAGGTAGAACAGTTACCGTAAATATTTAAAGTTAATGCATCATGGACATCAGCCAAACAACTCGCTGTAAATTGCCTGCAAATTAGGTGTATCTTGAAGATTGCTGGCATGCTAGAATACTTAATAAATTATTTGTAAGCTAACAAACAATAGCTTTAAATTCTGGATTTGAAGCCACTCTTTTAAAACATTTTGGGTGAAGTATCTTAAAATGTAGCTCAGTGTTTTTTACGTAACCAGCATTTGGAACTATATAGCACTAACTGTAAATTACTGCAAGTCATTCCTATTTCTATAACTTGATATTGGGCTCCCAAAGCAATATGTTTAATATCAACAAGTAACCACCTGATTGCAGGACCTGACACAGAGCCTGCCAGTCGGTTCTCTGATGAAGAATGGCCGGAAACAACGGAAAATACCATAGGAGAGGGAACCCTCAGCTTCAGCGCAGTGGGGAGGAGGACCCCTGCTTTGAAGAATTCCTTTCACAGTAAAACTGCATGGAATTAGATTTATGTACTTTGGAAGGCGGAAGGACTGAGTCAGCCCTGATGGAATTTGAACTTTTGTGCTAGGGCGCTCAGATATTTCAAGTCTGAGCTTACACCGCATCGCTTTTGACAGTATGTAAGAGCTTTGTTAATATGTTGTAGCATTAAGTCAGCAACCTGTTGTTGCCATGTGAAGGTCAGGTTTTGGTTTTAAACTGATTTAAATTCCCAACATAATTACTTTTTTTTTTAAAAAAAAAAAAAGCAGCTTTCACGTGAGCCTTTGAGAATACAGTTATTTGACACCTCGCGTGTAGTCAGTATTTAATGCCATTGGTATATAAAAGATAAAATATGCAGTACTTTTTCACATGCAAGAAGGGCTTTGTCTTTCATCTTGGAGTTGTTACTTCAGATAAGCAAGCTTGAGCTCAGGGCCTGCCTTTGTTCCTGTAGGAGGCTAGCTCAGAATTTCACTTTGAAATGCAGCCGCTCTCCACCTCTCTCAGCAGCTTTTCCTGTACCAAATCAAACATCAAATTCCTCATACCGTATTTAGCTTATATAGTAAGCACGTAGTTTGAAACTTGGTATTTTTTTACACTCTGCATAATTTCTTTCAAAAAAAAAAAAAACCGAAAAGCTGCTCGGTGTTTTTCAGGTGCTAAAATAAAGGTTGTTGCTGAACGTTTGACCTGTCTATGTTCAGGATGACCGAAGCAATATCGTAATGAATGCATTTGTTTAATGTTAATGTAATACCAGCTTTGCATCAAAACGATCTCTGGTGGTTCTGTGCGGAAGCGTGTGCTGTCAGGTGCAACTGTGATTACGAATGAAGCATGGTACAGAAGGCAGTTGTGTTAGAGAAGCGCAGCAGATCTTTTGGGCGGGTGAAGGTATGGGTAAAGCGGGAGCTGCTAAGGCACAAAGCGTTGCCAGCCAAGCCTCGGGACGTGAAAGGCTTTTCTGAATGCTTGGTCGTGTCCTCCTTGTTTGCTCTCTGCCAAGAAGCAATGCTCGTCCTCTGTGGCATGTGGTTTTCTCCTTAGCATCGTCTCTGAGGGACAAAATGCAAGTACATCAGGTGTCCCACTCTCTCCAGGAAAAGGGTTATTCTTTTGAGCTTGCTGTTACTTAATTTGCGCCCTTCTTTAAATAGTAGGGGGAAGAGTGTGACAGTTGTTGAGGCTTCAGATACTTGGTGAAGTCTGTCATGGGAGGTGGTGTATGTTCAGCTTTTCAAGTTTGATACTGAGCTCGCTTGCCTTTTAGTAGAGATCACGTGTTACCTAGGTGATGGGGATGACGCGCTCGATGTTGACAGATTTTATGTCAAGTCTGTGCTGTTGCTTCTTGTCAATTTTAGCAGACTCAGTGACTGATGCGATTGATTCATCGGTATCCCGTACCTTCTGCTGTTACCAGCTAAAAGGCAAGGGGCAGGGATTCAATTTCTGACTTAAATCCTTTTTATGATGTTTGCTGGCTAAGCTGCCGGTGCTAATAAGCTACTTTACTCTTAAGCTTTATCAGTTTGCTACCACTGTTGTTAAATCTAAGTAAAGTACAAATCAGCCTTGTCAGATCATCATGATTTAAAAGAAAGAGGGAATTGACTGTGCAAAGGACGAGTCTTTTTACTCAGGTCTAGCTTGTTTAGAAATTACTGTGCTCAGACATCTGTTTTCAGAATAACAAATTATTTTCTGAAAATTTACCGGTGCCTAGTTTCTCACATGCTTCTGATCAATTTTTCTTGTTTTCCAGCAAGCTATAAAACAATTCAAACTCTTATTCTCTCGTGTCCCCTGCCCCTCCCCCAGGCTGAATGACCTTGCTTTAAAAAAGGTCTCTCTGCTGAGTTGCCTTGTGGCTTGCAGTACTGCAGACTGCGAAAGACCAATTTCTTCTGTTAGGTGTCCGCAATCTTTTGCCGTTTTGTCGCACAGAATTTTTTTTCCTCAGCAGAAAGTTCTTTGAGCGGTTTTCTGAGGTTTTTCATCTTCCTTGTTACATGTATAAACCTAATCATAAACCTGAGTAATGTGGTGTTCTGAAATACTGCGTGAATCACACTGTCATTAAACTACTTGCACATTTGGATCCAATTTTTTCACCTTGTGGCAACAGGGAAGTGCAATTCATTACTTTGCTCAGTTTTTTAAAAACAAAACAACAAAAACCCTCTAGGGTAGGGCATTTTTGCTAGTATTCTTGAATATCTTGGGCCCTGTCTGCATGTTAATAACACCCAAACCCAAAGGGCCGACGAAGCAAAGGCGATTTAGTTCTCTGTGTGTTTTCTGTCACTGAAAAAAAAAAAAAGTGACCCCCTGGAACTGGCACTGGGAGAAACAATGAAGATCCTCCATCCAGCTCCTATTAGAAGTTTACACCGCACAAAACACTCCTATTTGCATTGCCATGTGCTGTTTCTGGGATGACAAGAGAGCAGAAGACTTGAACTATCCTGTATCTCGCGTGGGGTCAAGGTGCAGACGTTTCAACTTGTTAACTCTATGTTTGGATAAAGAAAGGGCATTGATTTCCAGTACAATCAGTCAAAACTGAAATAATTATATCCAAGTCAGTGAGCAAGTTCGGATCAGAAAATTACTTTTTGAAGCAGAACTCTCCATCATCCCTACTTACCCCCTTTAGTTTATATTGCAGAACTCTCTGAACACTCCACTGAATTTCTTTTGGATGAAACTGAACTCGGAGGCATACTTCAGGAGCGCTCCTAAAGTGCTTCAACCATGAAGCTGACCTTACTGTCCATGGGACCAAATTAGAGCTGATTCAAAGGAAAACTTCCTTGAAATATGTATAGTCTTGGACACCTGTTTACAGATGTGTTTTTATGGGGTCACAGAACTTAAAGACATGGCCAAAATGGCCCCAAATCAACATTACCCTAGAGCTGTGCTGCTTTTACTTGCATCAACTGCACCAAAGACCAGAATTTCTTAAATTCCAAAGTAATTACTGAAAAAAAGGGATTTGCAAGCCATAGTAATTACTGGCAGTTTTTCCTACCCAAGGTCTTTAGCGTGATGTTGCATAGCTTGGGAGCTGGAGGAGTATTTCTCTTCCTGCTGATAGAATCGCGTAGGTTGGAAGGGACCTTTAGATTGAATTCAACCATCAACCTAACACTGCCAAAACCACCCCTAAACCATGTCCTTTGGTACCAGGTCTGCACGTCTTTTGAATACTTCTGGGGATAGTGACTGCACCTCCTCCCTGGGCAGCCTGTTCCAATGCTTGATAACACTTTTGGTGAAGAAATTTTTCCTAATAACCTCCCCTGGCACAACTTGAGGCTGTTTCCTTTGTTCAGTCACCTGGTATTTGGGAGAAGAGACTGACCCCCACCTTGCTACAATCTCCTTTCAGGTAGCTGTAGAGAGTGATCAGGTCTCCCATCAGCCTCCTTTTCTCCAGGTTAAACAATCCCAATTCCTTCAGCCGCTCCTCATAAGACTTGTTCTCTAGACCCCTCACCAGCTTCATTGCCCTCCTCTGGACACGCTCCAGCACCTCAGTGTCTTTCTTGTAGTGAGGGACCCAAAACTGAATGCGATGAAGCAGTACCTCCAGTCTTGTATGTTTTTATGTATCTATTTTCTTTATGTTACTTCAGTATCCTGCTGTTGACATTTTTTTTATTTTTATGAAGCTGAAGCCAACAAAAACTCTTGAAACTTTAAAATCTTTAAATTCCTTTTTAGAACTGTTGTGGTGCAGCGTAGCTTCTTTACTGGAAGTAGTGACAGTAACTAAGGTGGGGGGNGGTGGGACAAGAAATGGGGGGGGGGGGGGGCGGGGGGAGCAACGGCGCTGATAGTAGGACGAGCGCTCTCTAAGTTGTAGATGTGACCTTCTTCAGGACCCTGACCTTTTTCTAACATGGTGGAGGGGAAAAAAACCTGACAAACGCTGTCCTAGAGCTTTCCAGGCACATTCCTACTCATGGGGTGTTGTGATGCTTCTGTTCTCGTGGTGACTCCCAATATTCCTCTGAAAAACACAGGAATAACATCACATCTGTTTAAGATGCTGTTTGCTGAGCATCTTGCTGAAGCAGGCTGTCTAGGCAACGGCTGTCACCGCCGTGGAAATACTTTCTTAGCCATTCTCTATTGCTGTATATTAAATGCTTCTTGAAACTGCGCTGACCAAACATGGGATTAAAGCAGGGTATTTCCTTATGCCCTGCTGAAGGAATTTTGGTGGAGAGCGCACCTCTGGATTTTCCTGCTGCCAGCAGTGCAGGCAGCATCCAGGTGAATCCCGCGCACACAAGGAGCTGCCCCGCGTGGCTGGAGAGCCTGCTCGGCAGTTTGTCACAGAGCAATGTGGGGAAGGTGGACAGAAGCAATAGCAAAATAAATTAAAGGCACAAAGCTAAAGCTGACTCAACTCCGTGGCTTTTTAGGCCCCCACATTTGATTAAACCTGAAATTTTATATTTTTTTTTTTTTTTTTAACTTTCAAAGAAAAACCAAGTGACTGTTGGCTTGTATATCCCTTCCCTTGGAAAAAGTACCATTTCTCAAGCTAAGCCATTTTTCTTCCTGTTCTGGGGGTTGCAAGGTTGTGTCCTAGAAAGGATAACAAGCTGCTTAAGATATTTTGATAAATTGTCACTTAACACAAGGGAGCGCATTTATATACCGCAAAACTTGTTCAGAAACCTTCTGCTGGCCATCTTTCTATCACATTAAGTGCTCACAATAACATTGATTGTAATCTTTATTCAGCCTGATTAAACCTTCATCGCATTTGTAAAAGTTACATTTTGACAGGCATTCATTAACGCTTAAGAAGCATATTGAGAGTGGAAAATAAAGGTGAGTGGCAATGTGAGAAACAAAGCTACACTCAATTCTTGTGTCCAGTCTTAAAATGCAATTGTGTGTGCTGGTAGCAAGGGTTAGCTTGGAAACCAGCCTTTTAATTATTCTAGTGTTTGCAAAAATCACACGATCAAACTTTGATCGTGCAAAGTGGGAAACTTCATACCCCAGGTTCTATAAACGTACTTTGAACACGTGGCAAATTAGGCACGTTCCAGAGATCACACTGATTGTATGGTGATACCGCGCAGCGGGTAGCCATCATCCCAGCCTTATGGAGGGTGGAATACCTGCAGCCGCAGGGAGGTAGCTGGTATCTTTTGCCAGGCACACGGAGCGAGCTTGGGTGGGAGAAGAAAGGGCGAGTGCCAAAGGGACAACTCTGGGGCGCAGGACTTGAAACAGAGAAACTCGGATTTTTCTTCCAACCTGCACAGTATTGGGGGGTGTAAAGATAACCTCCCCCGACAGCAGTCTTTTTTTCTTCTTAATAGCCATTTGTGATACATCACAAAGTGCTTCTGTCAGGGTACTGATGAAGTGTCTTTTTTTTTTCCTTTTTTTTTTTTTTCTTTTTTCCATCTAGCTGACGTGACCCAGGTGTTAGGTTTGAAAGTGACAAACAGATGTTGAATTAATTTTGCAAGTTTAACATACAGCAATAGAGAACGGCTAAGGAAGTATTTCCATGGCGGTGACAGCCGTTGCCTAGACAGCCTGCTTCAGCAAGACGCCCAGCAAACAGCATCTTAAGCAGATGTGATGTTATTCCTATGTTTTTTTGCAAAGTTTCCAACACTGGTGCAGTTGGGGAAGGTCCCGCTGCTGATCCGCCTTCAGTTCAGGGAAGAGTGGTCTGGGGTTTTTTAGGACCCCAGAGCCCGTGTTGTAGCCCCCGCACCCCAGCTGCTCCAGCAAGGTGTGCCCAGTTAAGCCTCGGTGGCTTAGTTTAGTTGTGCACCTCTGGATGTGAGAGAGGTGGGGGTTTACGCCTGCATGGAAAAGCATTAGCTACCGTCATCGTTCTGAACCGACAGCACTGACTCTGCCCTTCCCACGCAAACCGGTGGAAGGTGTCCGTCCCTGTACGGCAGCGGCAGCCAGGAGCAGCCTGAACAGAGAGACCTTCTGAAAACACCCGCCTTGATCTTGAGCTGTTTCACTTCATAATGGAATTGTAACGCTTAAACCCAAGTGTTTTTAATATTCCCATGAGATTTTGTAACAACTCAGCCTGAATTATATTAATTAGATATGCTTTGGCCACTCACCCCTTCATTATATGCTGCTTTTAGTTTGTCTGGTCCTGTACGATCTTATACAGATTTACTACTCTTATCGGTTACTCTTGGCAATTGGCAAATCCAAAGCAAACGATCCAAAGCAAATATTTAATTCTGGATCGTTCATTTCAACTTCTTAAAACGCTAGTTCTTTGATTTGAAGAAGCTTAATCAAACGTTTCCTGAAGTTTAAGTTTAGTTTATAGGCCCTGATTCTTCAAAGCACTTCAGTATAGGTTTTATCTTAAGTGTCTTCAAAAATCCAGGTCTTAATTTATGTAAATATCTGGGAGCCTGATCCAGTGATGCTAATCGCTGAGTACGTGAAGATATTGGCCAGTTCAAAAGAAATCTACTGCGCAGACTTGAATGCTGGACTCCCATTGAAATATTTACTACCTCAAGTCATCCAGGGTTTTGTGAGTTGCTTGACAGTCTTAAGAGTTTGCAACGGCTTTAATACGATACAAAAATAATTTCTAGCCCAAAAGATAGTTATAGGCATCAGTCAAGGGATACAGTGAAAACATTTACTCTCCAAATGCTTTCTAAGTGGGCTGGCTGGTAGACTTCAGATTGAGCATCCTATTTTCAATTCATAAAAATCCATGAAAATTAATGTAGGAATTATGGTAAAAAGATTATATTGCTTCATTTTTTTAAAGGATGGATGCTGTGTTGTTCTTTTTCTTTGATAGTCACTGGTTCTGTGTAGTTCTTGCTGGTATTCTCTTTTTTTGAAATGATGAATGGAAATATTGACCACCTTCAGCCTGGTAGCATCTTCCATTAATAAAAGCTTTCCTGTCATTTGCATTTGTGTAAAATAATCAGTCACCCAGACAGCTGTTGCATAGATTTTAATCTGCATTCTTGAGACTGGCACAAAGAATTCTCAAATTTAATTTTTATTAAATTGCTATCTTGAATAGCACTTTGGAAAATGAGAGGGAGGGGAAGAAAAACACACAGTGTTTGCGGTTAAATTAGAATGTGCAAAGGAATGTTAGAGAGCCTTCTTTTAAAGTCACTTTTAAGAGTGAATTTTAATTGAACAATTAGTTCTTTTTCAGAGATAAATATCTTCCTGAAATCCCACTCTGTTCCCTTTCAAGCATCGCAGAACCCGTTCATTTCAGATCCTTGTCAGGAAGCGATGTAGGCAAATTAGATTTGATTTGCAGGAATCTGCATGGACGCAGTTATATGTGTCGAAATGAAATAGCAGCAAGAACCAGTTCTTTGTCCTTCGCCTTTTTTTTTATAAATGACCTTGGTGAAATTACAGAAGAAGTCCATTTATCTTTAGCCTACTTTTCCACCAAATGCCAGTATTGATTTTGAAGCCGCCTGTGTTGTTGAATCACACTGGCGTGGCCCTCTATTCAGTGCTGTCTCGTCTCTCCGGTCCCCGAGCCACTCTTGTTTCCCGGGAAGTACGGCGTATACGGAATCGCTCTCGGGCTGGGAAGTGCCCTCGGGCGCTGTCGGAGAGCGTGGCACTAGGGAAGACATGTACCTTCAGTCTGAGCCCGTATGGCGGGCCTTGCTCTTACAGCGCCCAGTGTGATTTGGAACTTTTGCCTTGTGCTAGCCTATTTTCAAATAGTTTCACCTCTCTGTGCTTAATTATCTTCCTTAATATGCACATTCATATTAATAAAAGGCTGCTGTGACAGCCCCGGGTAAGCGCTGTCTGCAGAATGATGTTTAAATCCTTGACGGACTTTGCCGACGTTTTCACCTAGTTTGATTTTTCTCTCCCTAAAACCTTATCGTGGTTGTCGTTCTTCCCAAGTTTTAGCTAGACATTACTTATTTCTGACTGGTGCCGCTAAGATGGAAATGAAGAATAAAAATTCTGCATGTTTCTCCGAGTTGTGCCGCCAGGAGAGGCATCAAAGCTTCCTTCTGGAAAGAGGCCAGGCTTCTTAACAAACAATAAACTTAAGTAAAATGAACAATGAGAAAGTATGCAGGTGAAATCTTTAATTAAAGGGAAAAAAAACTAATTGCATGCACTAGGAAGACTGAAATATTTCAAATTTCATTAGAATTGAGAATGTAGCTGCTAGTCTTAATTTGTGATGACGTATATGAAACATTTGCCATCTCTGCCCTTAACACAGGCATGTTTTTCCACTCGAACAAAGGCACGTGTAAGATCTATGTTGGCACCGGGTTGCATCTCACCTTGATTGTCTATGTTCACCTCTTCCATTTCACAGATCTACTTTAGAACAAGATGAACTTAGCCCAGGAGGTGCTTATGCTTTTCTAGTAATTACAAAAGAAACCCCTTTCACATGAAACGCGCTAGGGCTCAGTTCAACTGCCCAAACGTGGCTATTTCACACAATTTCAGATGTTTTAGGGTATCTCCCTCAGCCTTCAGCTGCTCCTTGGAAAGCATGTGGGTGACTTACAGATCCAGCGTGGTATCTGCCAGTGCCATATGGATGTTTTGAGAAACTGAAGTACTGAATTGATTCCATAGGATGGAGTTTGATTTGATGGCAGGAGACCAATGCCAGCGTCTACATCTGTGGTGTGCATCCATGAGAGTCAGTGGAGAGCTAGTCACTACACTGGCTGCATTAGAAGCTCATCTCGGACGTAGACTGAAAAGCCATTTAGTGGACAAGCTTTTGTGAGTCTCTTTTAGGGTAAACAGAATCACTCTATGGACTCCACTGAGCCTATGTAGGCAGGACATCCGAACTTCAGTGTCTTGATTTGGAGCTAAAGCTTGCCTTATATTTAGTCAGGTAACAATTTCATTTTATGTGTCTGTTGCTTTCTGAAAGTTTGTGAGGCAAAAGAGCAGAGGAGCTGAAAGCTAAAAGAGAGCCCTAGTGAAGAACCGGAGCAACACTGGGTACGCAGCCTTGAGGAAGGCCTGGAAAAGCTTTGTTGCCAGCTCAGAATCACAGAATGTTAAGGGTTGGAAGGGACCTCTAGAGATCATCTGCTCCAACCCCCCGGCCAGAGCAGGTCCACCTACAGCAGGTTGCACAGGATGGCGTCCAGGTAGGTTTTGAATGTCTCCAGAGTCAGAGACTTCACCACTTCTCTGGGCAGCCTGTTCCAGTGCTCTGCCACCCTCAAAGTAAAGAAGTTTCTCCTCATGTTCAGATGGAACTTCCTATATTCGATTTTATCCCCATTGCCTCTTGTCCTCTCACCGGGCACCACTGAAAAAAGACTGGGCCACTCCTCCCAGCACCCTCCCTTTAAGTATTTGTAAACATTGATGAGATCCCCCCTCGGTCTTCTCATCTCCAGACTAAAAAGATCCAACTCCCTCAGCCTTTCCTCATAAGAAAGATATTTCAGTCCCCGAATCATCTTTGTGGCCTTTGCTGCACCCTCTCTAGCAGTTCCCTGTCCTTCTTAAACTGGGGAGCCCAGAACAGGACACAGTACTCAAGTCGTGGTCTCACCAGGACAGAGTAGAGGGGGAGGATGACCTCCCTCAACCTGCTTGCCACATTCTTCTTGATGCACCCCAGGATGCCATTGGCCTTCTTGGCCACAAGGGCACATCGCTTGCTCATGGTCATCCTGTTGTCCACCAGGACTCCCAGGTCCCTCTCTGCAGAGCTGCTTTCCAGCAGGTCAGCCCCCAACCTGTACTGGTGCATGGGGTTATTCCTCCCCAGGGGCAGGACCCTACACTTGCTTTTGTTGAATTTCATATGGTTTCCCTCTGCCCAACTCTCCAGCCTGTCTGGGTCCTGATGAATGGCAGCTCAGCCTTCCAGGGTGTCAGCCACCCTTCCCAGTTTCGTGTCATCAGCAAACTTGCTGAGGGTACATTCCATCCCTTCATCCAGGTCACCATACGTACAGTGATGCTCCCTCCTATTCTCTGCTGAAGGGAACAGGTCTTGTGAAGTATACGGGGATGCGTAGAAAAGCCAGTTGGCCGTTGTCTTCGTCAATCCAGAGCACTCCACGTTTCATTAGCTGCTTGGGCCAAAGAGCAGGACTTACCCTAAGTCTTTTATTCTTCATTTCACGAAACAATGTGGAACAGCAACTTTCACGTGTGTATGAGTCAGCCGTGGCAGAGAGCGCCACAGAAAGTCAGGCAATGCTACGTCTGCCAAGGAAATCCTCAGATTGGCATCCAGTTCTTTAGATCCGACTCCCTTTAGAAGTGGCGGCTGCTTATGCTTAGATTCTTAACACCGTAACGTGCGGGAAATATCTCCGAATCTCTCTTGTGGGAGAAGCTGTCTTATTCACATTTGATAGACTCATAGAGTATAATAATTAAAGGGAGTCATGAGTAAAGCAAAAGCTGAGCAAAACAAACTGGTGCTGACATACACAGATAATGTCAACTGATAGCTGCTTGGCATTATGAATTGTTTTATAATTAGGTAATTAAAGCAAGTCTGTACAAACTTTAACTTTCAGGAAACTATAAAAATACATGTAGCTGTAAAATTATATTTAGCCATTAATTTCTTGTCAAGTCTGTCATACCCGCTTATAAAATGCTTAATAAAGAAGCTTCCACATGCAGAGTCTCATGCTGCAGCATCTAACAGCGCAGTCCTACAATACCAAATTACAATTATATATATATATATAAAACATTTTGCTCTTCATTCCTTTTCAAGGTGAAGATGTTACTACACCTTCCATCTTTTAAAGGAAGGAGGGCACTTAAGGCCCACCACAAGGTAGTCCCACTGACCTGGCCAAGACTCTGCAAAAATGTCAAGTTTTGTATTGCAGGATCTCCAGACTGGGAACTAAAACTATTGGTTACTGGAATTTGGATTTCTTCCCGAGTTTCATTTCTGTTCCACTGCCAGAAAACAAATCCTAGGACTTCACCCAGCGGGAAAGCAGATTTTAGTTCTGTATATTTAAATGCCCAATTATCTGTCCAGAGGATCCAGGGTCTTTTAAAAATATGCAAACTAACTTGCTATAAACATTTTGCATTTTTTCAGGAACCAATGATGGAGGCTTCTCTGCAGGCTACTTTTAGTTTCAATTCACCGGTATTTTTTCAGAATTGGGCTCTACAAGTTATATACAAGAGAGTGGTGGTTACAAACATCTCTTGCCTTGAGTATTTCCTCCTAATGTTGTATAAACTAAATGGAGGAATATATATGTCAAACTAAAATGGACTAAAAACAATAGACGTATTGCAGGTTCAGAAGTGACTGAACTGGCTCATATGAAAAGTTCCTCAGTTTTGAGTTGGGTTATTTCTGGGGAGCGCACTGTTGCTGAACGGTTCATACTGCAACAGTAAGTCCTTTTCACAAAAATGCAGGTTACCCCAACTTCAAACTCAATGTATTTTATACAACATCTTTTTATTATTATTATTATTAGAAGTGCTTAGCTATCCAATACATCTTCAATAATAACGCATTTGACTCCCCACAACTGTAAAAGTTGTAGAATTTCTAAGGACGTCGTGTTCGTTACTAACCAAATCTGAACTTAGCCAGTATGCAGCTGCTAACATTGTAGAAATTTGTGATACAGTAGAATAAAAACAAAATGGATAAGAACATAGGCAAACTGAATGCTGCCAACACCAATTGCCTTCCATCTTACTTTATACGAGTAATTTTCCTTCACTGGGAAAATCCTTCTGGCAATAAAATGAACTTTCAGGTGCTTTGGGGGCTGGCACAATTTTACTTCCTTTGTTTTTCTCATGCTTTATTTATGACCTGCCAAGAGCTTGTAAAAGAAAAGCCAGGGAGTTCTCTTGGCATTTCACAATGCTTTAATTATTGGAGCAAAGCTTGAAACTTACTAGCACACTTTTCTAAGTTTTAGCAACAGTACCGTAAAATGCAATATAAACTGAAATATTGGAATCTGAAATGCTGGTGTTTTCTCTTCCTAATCGTGCTGTTATAAAGATGTATGAACAGTGAGAAAGGGCTGTGGCTGTCTCTGGATGAAGGGCTCAGTTTTCCTAGTGCACGTTAACCATGCACGTAAAAGTATGCATATTTATTGGCGCTTCCTATGTATAATTTTTTTAAAAGGGCTGGTCATATTAGTTCCACCACGAACTCCATCAGAACTTCGGTTTTAGTTTATAATTTCTTTTCTAAATTAAAACAATGCAACAGTGAGTTTAAAACAGTTTGCCCCTTGTGTGCACTGTTGTTGTCTGCTAATGATCTTGTCTGCGTCTCAAAGGACAGTATGTATTCTGTTTTCGAAGAAGGCTTAAAGGCTTACATTTTATAAAAGAGAATTGTCTTTTGTCAAAATGAGGTGTGAACAGATGTAGAAAGCAGTGGCATTATAGGCAAGAGAAGTCAGAAATTAGCCTGAACAGACATCTTGACACTTCAGCTTTTAGGTAGCCAGAACTGGAACCGCTGGCCTACCAACTTCCATTTTCCAGATGTAGAGTAGATGTGCTGTAGCTGCGGGAAGGGGAAAACCTTATAACGTACATCAACACTGGTACTAGTGCTATGTTCTGCAGAACAAGCACCAAACTCTTACAGGAAGGCATTAAAAACCGCTTTTGGAGATCTGAGTCCTTACCTGTGTCGCAGTGAAATGACTTTGGTTGTCTTTTGAACTTCCCCGATCTACAGCTACAATGATTTTTGACCCAATAGACCCAGTCTGGGCATAACCAGGGTGAGGGTAGCAATCAGGAGCCTCCCAGCTCTCATCCGAGCTCTGGCACCAACTGCCCAGCCTACGCTAAGGGACTTTGAGATGGCAGGTGAGTTCTCTTGAATGACGCCAAGGTGGTGGTGGACATAACTCAGGTCAGCAGAGAGCTGGTATCGCCCATGTAGGCAGAGAGAACATCAGGCTACAACAGGTGGCTGTGCTGCAGCCACCTCCTCACGAGTGGCATCAACTCACCCTTCTCAATAAGTTCATGAAAAAAGCCGAGAATGGGCGCACTCAGACAGGAAAACATAATTCATTCTGCTCTGCTTGTTGTGGGGTGAGGCAGCCAGTAGCCTTTGCAGACGCACAGGTAAAGCAACCTCTTCTACTGCTCCCTCTTCGTATGCTACAGAACCAGTTTGCTGGTGCCTTAAGTCTCCACCGGAGCCTACACTTAACTTTCAAAGCAAGGAGTGCTCAGCAGCATCAGTAGGCATGCCCTGCTAACTAAAACACACGCTAACTAAAACTAAAGCACATACTGACCACAGGGATCGGGGTTCATCTTCTGGCTTCTTTGGTGAAAGTTCACGTGTGGAAGCCGTTGCCTCCAATATTCCCAGCTGCCGTTACCCATCCAATAGGCAAAATGCATGGCAACGGGACTTGCTCAGTCCAGCCACGAGGCAGAGGTTAATACAGATGCCGTAGGAGTTTTAAGAAGATTAACCAGGGGATGCTAAGTTACATCCAGTGGTGCTTTAGTCCCACTCGATTTTATTGCAGTGGCGTAGAGGCAGGCATGGGCATCACGACTCAGCTAACAAGATGGCAACTTCTTAAACATGCGGTCACTGTAAGCATGTCACCCTACATGCTAGCACGTATGTGTCTGCGTAGGGAAACCCTTTTAGCACTAGAAAGGTGAGACTTAAAGGCGGGAGGCAGATTTGCACGCAGCAGTTTTTTCCGATTTCCCCCTTGTATTATCACAGAGGTCTAGATTTATTGCTTCTGATTCTAAAGAAATAAATTTTGCATTTTAAGAAATTATTTTTGCATCTAGTCCTTATTACATTTACAGGCATTTAAGGTTCTTAATGTGCTGTGTTGCTGTATTTTAGAATATTAATAATTTCTCTTTTCTCATTTTCCGCTCCTCTGCAAAGTCTTCCACTTTCACTGTTTATTCAGACTTGTTAAATATTTTCAGTACTTCAGCACCACAATTTGCTAAGGTTTTTTTTAACCTCTAAACAGTTTAACTGACTGATATTTTCCAGGAGGATGTCTGAATCTCCATGGATTTTCTGAATGCTCTGTCTCAAAATGCTCGCAAATATGACGTATGATGTTAAACCTGGCATCTCCTCTTTAACAAAACGGCTCTACCTGACCACTCGGGGTTAATATGCCCTAGTTCATGCTCCTTAGGAAAGAGATGGATAAATAAGAAGCCCGAGCTTTACCCTGAAAAAGAAAAAAAAATGAACAGAGGAATATGTCTCTGGCGACACATGGTTTACTGGTTTTAATTCACTCAGCCCAGAGGCAGGTGAAACATTTCCTGCGTACGGGCCGACACGTGCCGTCGCTCAGGCTTACGCGGCACCAAGGCTGAGCCATTGGATCAAGGCTGCATCAATGATCCAATGTTGTTGGGGGTCAGTCTCTTCTTCCAAGTAACAAGTGACAGGGCAAGAGGAAATGGCCTCAAGTTGTGCCAGGGGAGGCTTAGATTGGATATTAGGAAAATCTTCTTTACCAAAAGGGTTATCAGGCATTGGAACAGGCTGCCCAGGGAGGTGGTGGAATCGCCGTCGCTGGAGGTATTTAAGAGACGGGTAGATGTGGTGCTGAGGGACATGGTTTAGGGGTGGTTTTGGCATAGGTTTATGGTTGGACTCGATGATCTTGAAGGTCTCAAAAAAAAAAAACAATGGCTGGGCCATTCCTAGTATATTCGCTGTCCTGATTGCAAAATTAAACACGGTACGTTGCTTGTGGTTGTTGATTTGTCTGAAGATTTTAGTATTTTGGCTGGGAGGCTCAAGAAGGTTGGTCAAATCCAGGCTAGTTGTAAGTATTTTTGTAGTCAATGCTCGGTATTTTACCTCTGGTTTTTATGTTTCTGCATGCTGACACAGACACAATTTACTTTCCTTAAGCACGAGGAATGACAGTCCTGCTTTAAATGCCAAGAAGCATCAGGGTTCTTATGCCTAAAGCCACAGCTCTATGGCATGACCATGTTAAGTGCAGACCAGTCCACACAGGGCTTTTTTTTTAAAGTAGGGAGGAGGGGAGGACAAACAGTACCTGAAATGATATGGAATTAGATCAATGCAGCAAACTGAAAACAATAACTGACTTAGCAACGACAATTACATTTCCAAACTTTCTGTTCTAATGGGCTTGTGATGGTTTAATGCTTTGGGTTCTGTGCCTGCAGAAGTTTCATCTATATCAGGTGCCTTAAAAGACATCTAGTGGAGCTATAGTCAGCGAGCTGCCTGGCACGAGGCTTTCTGTAATTTTTCCTGCCCCGGTTGTGCAGGTGGCAAATATAATGTAGGCTTCACTCCTTTTACTTGCTTTTGAGCTCCACTTTCTTTCTAGGCTTTCAGTGTCTGACACCGAGTAACAATTGGGCCAATATATGATACTGTCAGTATCACAAAATGGAGCTGGGAAATACCAGGCTCTACTCGGGACCACGGCAGAACACTCCAAGCACTGAAATTACTATGAGCGCATGAGATCGTATTTAAAATAGAAAATAAATGTAATTAGGATCAGGCTGAGGTAAAAATCTCTACCTTCAGCAGTGTTCCTGAATGCGATTGATTGCAATATATTTTTCCCATTTGCACCTCAGGAAAAGGCAGGGAATGAATTCTACGAGGCTGTTTCAGCTGAGGGAGTGGAAATTCACTGCGTATGCTTGGATGAAAGTTTTTACTCTCAAATTCTTTACAGAATAACAGCTTTGTGGCCAAAACTGCAGGCTGTAACAGTGCCTGAACAAATGAGGCCAGTGGGGCTGGAGGGACTGGAGGTGATGGCACCGCCTTGTCAAGCTGGCTGGGGAGGAGGGTGCAGCGTAGCAGAGGGCAGCCACCAGAGAACATAGATCCTGGGGGGAAAAGGCCACGTCTCCGTGAGCTGTGGAGTCATACTGCAGAGATGTAGTACAAGTGGGAGCTGTAAGTATTTAGAACCGGAGAAGTACCTTCATCTTCTGCAAGACTTGTTCTGCACGAGTGGTGGGATTCGGTGGGATGCTGGTAGCCTTTTTGGCCTGCTCTCATTATAAATTGCTGTTTGGGAATTGTTGGCTTGGTCATCGAGCAGCACAGGCTTGTTTTTTCCAAAGATCACGTGAGAATTGGAATCGTGTACTAGCTGCAGTTTTCTTACTTCTGGCTAGAACATAATATTTTGATACAAAAATTAATATGGATACCTACTGTTCTCAACTTGCAACAAACATACCGCTTCGGAATGCCCTGTCTTATTTAAGTAATGCACAATGGGGAGGTGCCAGCTTCGGTGGGGTTTGTTGCAGCTCATTTTACAACAGGTTTTCCTTCTCAATATTTGAGTTGCAGGAATAGAGCAACGGCAATAGAACAGAACTTTTCTAAAGAAAAAAATAAAATAAGCCCTACAGCTCGCACAGCGCTTGGAAAATGTGAGTCAGGTCCACCCTCAAGCTCAGAAACCAGAAAGCAAATAAAAGAACCTAACAAGTTGCCCAAAATAAATAACCACAGTGTGGGGTCACCTGACTGGGGGGTATGTGGAGGAGAAGTTCTTAATTTTTTTTTAATCCTCAAGGTTGGCACATCTGCCAGAAACTAAATAAACAAATCTTTATTGGAGTCAGGAAAGGACAAGCTAATGTAAAACAGGCTGAGACATAAATTAGTAGACATAGTAATGTGTCACAGGTGAGTGCTTCTGAGAGCAGTGACTTGAAATGCCAAACAAACCTTCTACTGAATGTGTTTATCCAACCACTTTATTTTAACCCAAGAATTAGCGACAGCTACTATGAAAAGTGTGTATGGAGAAATATAAATACTGCAAACTTCTGTAAAATTTACTAGTGAACTTCCTTCCACAGCTTCTCTGCCATCATAGTGCCCGTGTAGCCGTGTGCAGTACTGAGCAGTCACAGTAAGCCAGGCCTCTCTAAATCAGATGCTATGAAAATTTCAAGCATTGCCCTTTCTTTTTAAAATCCAATGTTTTATGGGATACAATTTCTCCATTTTCTTTGCAACCATTAGAATTGTCAATGTCAAAGAAAATAAAAGGTGTAATTCCTGCATAATCTTAACTCCCAACAATGGAGTTTATGGTTTTATGGGGAAAGAACCACCCATGGTGCAAGACTAAGGATAAAACAATGACAGCTGGTAACAAGTAAATGTGCTCGTCTCCTAAATGCTTTCATACTCACAGCAACTGTTAAAGCCAACTTTGCCAAAACTTGTCAGGAAATGTCATATTATTTCTTTGTATTTCTTCCCTGGGTTAGTGCTGGCTTGTAACATTTCAATCTCAAGACGGTACATTAGGCTAAAGATGATAATCATATGAACAGTGAGGAAACTGTTAAGCACATGTCAGGATTACTGGCCCCAATCGACAAATAATTAACACTCCTAACTTCGACCAAATGAGTAGACCTAATAGAGCATACACACAAATACGTGCTCTGGAAATAACTGAATGGGGGTTATTTCTGGAGTGCTCGAGGAGCATTATGACAGTATGTTTGTTCTTACAGTTCAGACAGCCTTAATCATCATCTTACGCTTCTCACTTCAGATTACAACTGTCTAAAAAATTACTTCTGTCTGAACTGCTGTTAAATTTGGAAAATGCATATTCATGAGAAGCGCTCTCTGCGCAGGCTCACACTGATTTGATCAGAACTGGATGAATAGTGCAAGTCTAGACTCTCTTTTAGGTGTAAAGCTGAAACAATGGTCCTAGAGACTTTATTGAATTTTTGCGAGATGGGCTGTTTGGGTCTAACAACAAAGCAGGTTCATTTGATGGCTAAACAGTCTTAACAGAGCTAAATAGCTTAGGCAGCAAATCTTTATTTAGACTTAATTGCAGCAGAATCTAATTAACAGTTGTATATTAAAGACTTGAGAGTCTCTGATCTCTTAAAAAATCACCAATACTGCCAAAACTACAAACTCATAATAATCATGAGAATGATTTACAGTGTGAGATTTTTGCACTGAAGTCATGTATGAAATACCTTTGGAAGGAAAATAATAGCTGTCACTGAAAAACAACAAAAACACAAAAGTGATTTAAAGGGCCAAATCTGGGGGAAAGAGTAAAATATTGGAAGAACTAGTAATGAAGAGGCTTGCTCTAGTGTAAGCAGCAAAATTATCAGTTAGACACTGCAAAGATTTTCATGATATCATAAGGAGGAATCTAGGAAATGTATTTATATTTTAACTACAGAGTTATAACGGCAGAACTGTGCCCCTAGCATGGGTGGGTACAGCCCTGCTCTGCCTGGCTGCCAAATGATGGGGTGGACCTGTAGCACAGGGCTCCAGGAAACGTGAGGCTGTAGCTTATTTCTCACATTTCTCTGCAGCAATACAGACACTCTTCGGTTTACCTGATCTAACGTGCACACAGGGGAAAAAAAAAGCTGCAATACTGCACTGAAAAGGAGGGAAGAAAGAGCTAAGGTCACCTACAGTAATGATTTTATGTCTCTCCTCCCTTCGAAATCCTTGGCTGTCGCGTTACTTCCATCAGGAGAAAGTTCAGGTTTTGAGGTAAAGACCAAAAAAAAAAAAAAGCACGTGACTTTTTTTCTTTTATCATCTTTTCCTTCCTACTCCTCCGCTGTGGATGACTAACTTCCCCTTCAGTCCACGGGGGGACTGGCAGTTCACCACGGCCCCCAGCTGTTTCAGGAATGGCTCTTTATTTGGCTAGGAGCGAATTGCCTGTGTGGAGAAGGTGCAGCCCGTGCGCAGCCTCCATACTGTGTCTTCCTTAGATGCAGCTACTGACCACAGCTTCCTTTCTTCAGGTAAAATGGTGCCAGAACAGGATGAAGACCCGTAACTTCTCTTCGTCTGTCCCATAAGCTCTTCAGGTCTGGAGAGGACATCTGACCATGACTGCTGTACCGGCAAGAGAAATACTGAGCTAGCCTGCTTACCTGCATGACTTCCCCCTGCTCTTGCAAACGATAACATCTGCCCGGTTTCCACCACCTGGCTCTGGGGCATGTAGATCCCCTCCAAGGAATGCCACAGCCACACAAGGGGAAAATACAATGCACAAAACAACAACACGCAAATACTCAATGCGATTCAGGCAAAGTCAAACGGTTCTTTCTCGTTTGTCCCCGACAACTTTTTGTTGAGCAGTGAGAGGGAGCCGCACTCTGGTACTGAAGAAAAGGAGAAGTCAGAAGTATGTACAAGTTAATGAGACCACGAAAAAATGCAAACTTAGGGTTTTTTCCTTCTGCATGAAGTTATGATATGTTTTCTATACCTTTTCTCTGAATTCCTTTTTTTTTTTTAATTATTTTGGCCCAGAGCAGCTGGGAATATTAGCCCTCCAGAAACAAGTTCTGCAGGAAAATCTAATTACATACAATATATTTCAACCCAGAGCACATTTTACAGCTACTTTGAAAACAAAGCTACTAGTTATGGTGCTATAACGTTATTACCAATGTTATAATAGGGATTTTGTGTCCGACCTGACTCCTATCTCACCACTCTATCAAATTGGTTGGCTTTTGCGAAGTCTGATTAAGCATTAACTCAAAACATAAATCCTAAGGAATTTTCCCAGTCACTCTGACACTTTCTAGTTTGCTGCCATGCATAAAACACCCGTTCTACAAAATCCTATGCTGTCACTTTTGTGAATGAATGCAAAACACTCTTCGAGCCACGGTAAACACAGACTTTTACATGGAGACACTTAATTTATCCCAGCTGCATAATTTCTCATCTATTGGTACGTCTTTTATTTTCCTAATCAAACCACCTGTTGTTTCAGATAAATGGCTAAAACTACTATCTGCCTGTTTTAAGTTTAGGATCCAGAGAGGATGTAATAACAAGACAGCATTCAATCTGTATTCTCCAAACAGATAACTAAATTCAATATCCAAATGAAAGACAAATGTTCAGTTGAACAGAGGCGTAGCTGAAGCAGCTTGGTAGACTGCATTCCTAGTGGGAAGAAAGTCCTCTGCCTTTAAAATCTAGGCTATTCTCACAGTTAGGAACACACCCTTAGGAAACAGCAAACAGATTCTCCCAAATATGGGGAACTGCACACAGTTTCCAAATAAGGAATTCTCCATGGAGTCTTAAACAAAGGAAATCATCTTCTTTTCCTACTGTTAGTCAAATGACTATTTTTCTTCCCTAGAAGAGACTTCAGTGTACTTTCCTAGATGAACACACTCACTTCAGCATTTTGCTATGCTTTCAGTTTTGATTTTGCAAAAGGGTATATAGAAATGATGTCTCAAGTTCCAGTAGGCAGACTTGTTTCTCTAGCTTCCTTATATTCCCTGCTCCAATTGATTTGTGAGAACCTGCCTGTCTGCAGAGACAAAATGAAAAGGTTTTGGTTTTTTGTGGTTTTTTTTTTTAACTATCTTTCTGAACTCTGTAGAGAATATGTTCAGAAGACAAATATTTCTTACCGCTCCTAGAACAAAGGGACCAAACCCAGATGTGTATAACTTATTTAGGAAAGAAAGAAAGAAAGAAAAAGCATTAACAACTGCCTAATCTGCTTTTGCTCTATTAGCCTTTTGCTGAGTAACAGGCTTTAGGAACCTCTTACAATGAAGGTTGAAGATTGCTACACTCACACGGATTTATAGACCTGCCTTTGAGTCTGTAGCTGACATGCCCTTGCTTTCCAGGTCCAGCAGAGCCACCTCTATCTCTGTTACCTGCAACACCAGCTTGTGAGCTCCTGGACAGAACAGACAATGTCATTTATGCGCAAATCTACAGTTCCCGTCTGGAATTTGTATTTTTCTCCTATGCTAGTGCTTTGTGTCAAGTTCTTACTTGCAACTTTCTTAAGAGCTGTTTTAGCCCACAGGCAGACCTCTCAATTACTGTTGCAAGATCTCCCAATAAAATCAGCACCTAATTATTAGTGATTTTTTTTTTTTTTTTCTCTCTGAGAAGTTGGTAAGCAATCAGATTCGGTGGGGGCATGGCCTCTAACCAGCCTACACCCAAAATATCTCCCCTATATCCTTGCGGGCAGCAGTGGCTGCTAGGTGCTCCAGCCAACTCGGTCCCTGGAAGGCCTCCTAGTAATGCTCCCCCAGAGCTTCAAGAACAAACAGAGCGTTAGACCCTATAAAGAGGGCAACCAAGCTGGAATTTCCATGCATATCATCTGACGCTCACTTTCCACCTCTAAGCTGAGGAATAGGTCTCAGTTCCGATCGTTTTTCTGCTGCAGCAGAGACTGGAGTTCCTCAGACTTTTCTGCTGGTAACAACAGCACAATTAACAAGCACTGTGAAATGAATACTGAGAGGAGTGAAAAGGTTGTTTTGGCTTTAAGGAAGGCATGCCCTAATTCCGTGAAGTTTCCTCTTCTGATTGGAGATAGGGGAAAAGTGGGGAGGAGTAAGAGAGGAGATTCACACATCTCCCGTTTCACTTCTCTACAACACAACGCAGGGAGTTGCGTTCCACATCTGGCCTTAAACTGAGTGCTGGACAAACCCCACCCTGGCCACTGCCGCTCAGTTGCACTCCATCACCCTCCCTCTCCCAACTGTGTTCATCCCTGGGGAAAGCTCTCTCTCTTGCCAGGCATGTTCTTGCCTTCTCCTCCCACCCACCCACCCGAGTTTCCCTGGCAGCTGTGTCTTAGCCTTGCTCCAGCCCTTAGGATGTTTCCACCTACCACTTCCTGCTATGAAAACCCTTCTGATTTATACCACATCTGCTCACTGGGATAACGAGACACCAAACGCTGAGCTGTCTCACCTCTCAAAGGCACAGACGGGGGAAGGGATGACGAAGCGACTCAACGTACCCTGGCAGCTCTTTTTCTGCTTGGATTCTAGGGGATCCGCACACATCAAGAACTGAATCTCTTTTAGCAGCCCTTGAATTCCTTTAATTCATTCCAGCAGCCCCTATAGCACGTAACAACCACCACAGTGAGTGCTCCCTGTAGAGCAACTACTGTGTGGGAGTATTTATGACTGTCCTACACAGCTCTCAAAATACGACAGTTCTCCTGTTACACTTGTGATCTTTCATGATTCTTCAGCTGCAGTAACCTGGCCTTGATGCGATGCTTAGCAGTTGTTAGGGCCCTTGTGCTATTCCCTTGTGCGTAACGAGTGCAATTATGCACCTCTAGTCCAGCCAGGTGTGGAAGGCTTTTACGACAGAGAGAAGCTGGGAGAAGGAGCACGAAGATGAGAGCTGTATAGCTTTGTGGAATCAAGGAAAGGAGCTGCAAAGGTCCTCCTCCATCCTTTGGGAGGAGACGTTCCACAGGAAGCTCAGCGAGAAAGAGGAGTGTGCTTCAGCCTCCCCCTCGGCATCTTTTTTTTGTGGAAAAGGGAGTGAATTAGTTCAATTCATCATTATTTAGGAGGTGGCTTGTCCTGTTTGCTCCAGTACATGTTATCAAAAATGGAAACGCAAAAAATGAAATCGAGTTTCCAAGAATCTCGCCCCATCAGCGACTGAAAAGAAACAATCGTTTTTACATTTTATTTCTACCAGGTATGTCATTTAATGTTGCAAACTGTAATGTTTGGGCTGTAAATGCTTCAGGGAACTTGAAGAAAAACGATTTTCACTGGATCTTAAATCAGAGGAACATTTCTATTACTATGAATTTCTCCCACTGTACAAAAACGAGCTTTGATGCTTTTAAATTTGTCTCTACTTTATTTACCTCATAACATTACAGCAGGAAAGGATTCATAAATTTAGAGTGTTATACCCCAAATAACATCAAAACAATGAATGTCAAGATTCCTGAAGAGAAAAACTGTAGTTTTATGACAGTAGGCAGCAGGGACAGAAAAGAGAGAGACAGAGAGAGACAAATAGAGAAGGCCATTTCTTAAAAGCTGAACATTATACAGCAGCAAATATACGACTATATTTCTGATAATGTAACTCCCAGAAATTCTATGCTACGAATCCTTTTGAACCCCTCCAGACTCATGTGCGGAATGCAACATGTGCCGGAGGCCCGAAACAAGGAACACATACAAATATTTCAAAGAATTGATTTAAAATACTATAGGATTCCTGCATGTAGCGTAAATTATTCTGACTGCAACTTCAAGGCTCTTTATACCTGAGATGAATAAAAGCAAGTTTCCTATATTCCCAGAATACAGGAATATACCTGTGAAATGAGTGATGTCCGTCAAAATAAAGAGCATGTGAGAATTTTGAGATTCTGCTCGACTGCACGATAAATTAGGTCTTTCTCTCCTTACTTTTATTGGCTTCCTTATATTAGGAAAACCGCAGTGCTGACCAAAAGCAAGTTTGGGGTTTTTTTCCCCACAGGAGGCCAATGATTATAACATTTCCTATCCAACCCACATTTCTATCTGTTTCCTGGAGACTATTAGAGCCCCACCACGCCAGCCTAATTGTCATGATAATAAAACTATGCCCTGTTCAGTTTCTGAAAGACAAAACAGGATGCAAATCCAGGAAAGGGTTCGTGGCTGTGAATCACTTAAGGAGACTTCCTCCAGTCCAGAGTTAGTTAAGTAAGATCCTGAGCCTCAAAGATTTAGATGTCTAACTTGTATTTAAGGGTACCTAATTACCTTTAAGAATATGAGCCTAAGTCCCTTGGGGTTAACTTGTGGCTCTCTCCTTAGCATTTCCTACAGCTATTTCAGAGAGATCCCAGCTCAGTTTGCTGACGCTAGGCGTTTCAGGAGGGAACGGGTCTCTTGTTTCAAACCTGTGGATGCTATTAGGTATCGGAGCAGTTAAAAGCTAGGGTGCTTCAAAGGAACTGCTGGCACCTTTTAAATCCCTATCGTGAATTTAGCGTCTCGTTCACACTGACTTGGCTTTGCACACACCTGAAACCGACCTACTGTCCTTTCTTCTTGTTTTCACCTTCTTCTATATGCCTAAATACAACAACTTCTTCCACGAGCCCTACATAACCTGCTGCCTTCCTGTAAGAAGCAGCAGGCTCTTTCTTTCCTCTCCTGCTTTGCAACATTCTTGCTTTGGAATCCATCCAGTAAGCTCCTTAAGCACATGGAGTCGCAAGTGCTTAGCACAGAAGGGTATTACATAAATAATAATAATAATATAATTAATAGCCCATAAATGGAACCTTAAGGGGCTTCTAATCTTTACACGTGCTTGGAAAGCAACTTTCTGAAACTATTTAATTTGGGTGAGAGTTCTTAGCAGCAACATAACAAGCAAAATATCAAGCAAGTTTATACAACTACATAGCCAAGTGGGCTCCAGCACAAGGCAATATGTGTATATAGTTCGGCTGTGGCGGGGCGTTGCCCGTCCCCAGATTCCTGAAGTTGATTTTTAAACAAAGTTTGCAGGGAATGTGTAGGATGTGTTACTCTTCTGCACTACTCACTTGAAACTGGGTGCCAGGTTGGAGGAGTGAATCATTTTGGAAGCAGTGCATTTCTTTAAGTTTCCTGAAATAAGAAATGACATAATGTATGCAGTTACGCACACGCTACCAATACACTGTTGAGGACTTTATTTAATGGTCTTGATTTTATTTTTTTTTTAAGTTAAATGATGTCATATATAATTTCAACAACCCTGGTGTTTGTAAGGACATTTTGTTCTCCATTTTCATGGAAGATTTCAGTACCGAAAGTGTGAGCAAAATGAGCAGAGTGGAGTTTACGCTGCTGCTGGAGTTTCTGGTCCCACTTGAGACTGAAACGTTGCTTATGTATAAAAAGATAAGAGATATCCTTGAATAATTATTTTTGCTTTGGATCAACTTGACTGCAATGTCATCCCCCCACTGCTCGGCAGTGGGACCTTCGAAGAGGTACTAATCATTGAGTTTTCCATGAAATACACTTATTTTAGTAAAAATGTGAATGGTTTAGAGTGCAGTACTGGCCTGCGCTTGGAAAAGAGCTGTCCTGGAAACTAGCATTCCCAAAAGACACAGGCCACAGACCCTCTCCCTGGAGCAACACGCACTTCATACGTGTTGGCCAATACTTTCCATTTCTGATGCCCGACTCCACAGCAGGTCCTTGGGAAGCCACCGGCATGTTTTCCACAAGGACAGGGAAACCTCCAGTGGAAAAGCAGCCTCCCTTTGGAAAAAGCAAGCCGTCATTGCCAGCCTCCCCGGGGACGGGGAAAACTGCTGGCTCGGAAACGGGGGCACCGAGGTAGCCCTCAGGGCTGCGCCCTCTCGCAGGCCGCCCCTACAGCTTGCCCGTGGGCTAACAGCGGATCCTCGGGGCTGAAAAACATGTTTTCCCCCTCGCCTCTCCCTCTTTCCCTCACGTTTTCCCTCCTGGCTCGTCGGAGAGGCCTCCGGGGGGGGGGGAATTGACAGGCCCCGCCGCCGTTCCCGCCCTCTCCCGCCGGGCAGCGGGAAGGAGGGCGCCGCGCCGACCTAACGGCCGCTGCCGCCATGGAAACGCCATCCCTTTCAACGGGACGGGACGGGGGAGGGCGGCAGGAATCCCGCTGCCTTCCCGCGG
>VZSF01007321.1:485467-501002 GCA_013398295.1 Chionis minor
CCGCCCCGCTGCGGGGCCGAGAGAAACCCGAGCGAAATCAGCCCAAAACGCAGCGTCATGGGGGTTTCCTTTGCGCCGCGCGGTGCTGTTTTGGGGGGGAGGCGGAAATCATCGTCCAAATTTAGCCAGCGCACCACTTGTTACGTTTATTTATTTTTAATAACCTAGGAAAGCTGTGGCGGGGAGTTTTTCCTGACTGAAAGGGGAGGAATTGTANGCCAGAGGGTGAAACAGCGTTCCTGAGCGAGGCAAAGAGAAAGAAACGCGCTGGGCTGAAGGGGAGGAATTTAAGGTTTTGCCTGGGAAGAGCAAAGGCGTCAAAGCTGCCCTTCGTCGGCTGCCAAACGTGGAGGAGGGCCCGTTGCCCCGCAGGGCGCTGACTGAGGTGGCCCCGGCACCTCGGCCGTGCCCGGCCTCTCCTCATCCCTCGCGCTGCCCTGCGCTAATCCTGCCCGAATCCAGGGCGAGGAGGCGGAATGGCGGAGGGGCTGGTCACTGCTGCAGGGTTGAGGGGGAATGGGATAGACCAGCCGGGCTGGAAGCGTGGAGCTGCCTGCAGGGTTTGCCGTTCCTCTGCTGTCAGCGAATAACGGCGAGAAACCGTCAAGTCCCTGCACCGCTCGGCTGTGCAAAAGATGGCAATTTGCCACGGATAGAGGTTAATCCTCCAGCTCAAATGGCAGAAGGGCATGTTGCGGAGGGACAGCGTCCATCAATCCTGCTAATGGTCGTGCAGTGGCATAGATGACTTCAGATGATGGGCCGTGTGCCCGTCCTTCGCTTTAAATACAAGCTGCACAATTACGCTGCAGGACTCCTCCCTAATTTGTCCTCCTGCATATATTCATCACATTGCGGGTTTCAGTGGCACGATGGCGTGGTTTTTTCCACGGGGTGCCTCTCTTCCTGAGTGCAGGAGGTGGATGGTGCTCTGGGGACGAGTCATGGCTGGGCACTGTTAATCTGGCTGGCTCCCACTTTGGTTTTGCAGAAACTGGAACACGTCTAGTGAGCAGTGTGGCAGAGGTCCGAGGGAGACGCGCTGCTCTCGGGAGCGAGGTAGTTAAACGCCACTTAGGAGAACTGCAGTCTCCTTGCCTGCGCGACAGAGCTGCTACTCAGTGCGGGGCAGCAACTGAAACTCCAGCTGGCCACTGCGGTATGTGCTCCGTTGCTTGGACGTCCAACCTGCACTGTCACAGCTGCAGCTGAGATCACCAAACTTCTAATCCCAAGAAAGAAAGCGCCAAAAAAATGCTAAATACTCGGCAAAAGCAAGTGAAACGAAAGTTGGAGGCGTCTCAGACTGAGAATACAGAGTGCTGCGTCCCTTGTTCATACTCTTCACCAGCCTTAAGGTGTAGTTAAACGAACACTTTCTGCGATGTCAAAGCTAGATTCCGTTTCCTCACATCACACCCGCCCGTATGCTGTTCCCTGCCTCTGTGTGGCAGCGACCACCTCCCCAAATGCACTAATGCAACCGTGGGTGGGCCTGCACTGCAGATGATTTACAGTTCCATCTCATAAATGGTTGCATTGGTGCTATGGAGGCAGTGAACTGTGCTGCCAGGGTGGGACCGGGCAGCCAGGGATGGGGGCTGAGAGAGAGGGAATGGCTTCAGCTGCTTTTGCTGTAGGAGGAAACTTTCCTATAAGTATACCCTGACTCCCTCGTCACTTGAGCAGTAACAATGGTGTGAAAACTTGCCCCTCACCTCCAAATGGAGTACAACAACATACACATTAATGTTGCTGAGTTACTGTGCCATCGGAGCCCCCGAGCAACATCAATGAATAATTCTCTGTGCAGAGCAGAGTTAGGGCAGTGTGCGGCATATAAGGACACACAAGCACAGGCAGAACAGAGGGGAAATCAAATTATTGACCCAGTGCTCACCAAGTGACCACTGGCTGTTCTGCTCACCAAATGATGCCAGAATCCCGCAGGAAAAAAAAACCCACCCTAGAACATCACATGTTATTAAAGACTGCATCCTTGCACAGCTGTGCAGGGGGCTAAGAGAAGGGCACAGCTCTTAACCCGTCATTTGACTAAAATACCAATTACCGTGGAGATAGTCTGTTTATCCAAAAATATCTCTTTGGCCATTTAGAGCTCGTCAGGACGGCAGTTTCTCCGTTTGGACCTGCCCGTGACACCTGGGAGGGTGCTGCAGGCTGCCAGCAGTATCCCAGTGCCCGAGGAGCGGCGACGAGCTGGTGGGGGCCTCCTGAGCCCTGCCTGCCGCTGGGGCAGCCCGGCGCAGCGTGGCCCTTGAGCCCGGCAGGGGCTGCCGCCTTCATTTCCTCCCCCTGAACGCAGCCTGTGTGCTGAGAGAGCTGTGCAGGTGGAGGGAGGCAGCCTGCGTTCCCCAGGGAAAGGCAAGGCTCCAGGATGCATTATTGATTTTCTGAGGGAGGTTCTTGCCGGAGGGCCGAGAGCGAACGGGGCAGCTGGGCCCTGCAAGAGGACGGCTCGCTACGCCAGAGATCAATATGCTTCAGCAGAGCGGAGAGCAGGCGCTGGCGAAGCCAGAAGTTGGAAGGGCAGAATTTTCCTTTGTTTTGTTTGTCTTATGGAAAAAGGAGATGAGGAAATAGGTTTAATTAAGTTTTAATATGAGGATATAGAGAAGGGAATGACCTCTTTATTTACAGGGTAGCACAACCCATCCAGCGGTGATGGTTTTTTTAAAGACTGTTTTAAGGTTGTCTGTAGCTGAGGAAGCGGTGACTGGTAAGGGTGGGGAATCTAGAGAGCTTAGTGCATGTTTGTTGGGTTACTTTTGGTATGAAATAAGGGCAGCTTAAGGGACAAGTGGCCAAGTTCCCAAGCTAGTATTTTGTGGTTTTACAATCACACTTTCAAAAATGTTTTCTCCTTCCTGTTGCTGTGCGGAAGATCCACCAAAATAGCCCCGAAGATTGCCAGCACATCAGGCAAAGGAAAAAAATATTGCTAATAGCATGTGGTTTGCAGTTTGTGTGACATACAGCACCAGGAGACAAATAAGTTTGAAATGCAAGTGTGTTTTCTAATGTTTTTAGTTTGACGGTGACTTTTTAAGAACACAACATTGCCTCCAGAGTTTATTTTACATTACCCAGTAAATAAGAGTTAGGCTGCCAGGCGTGGTTACTTTGGGGTTTTTTTAGCTGTTCCTAAAATCATGGTCTAAAAACTCTTAAAATGCTGTTGCATGTTTTTGGAAGGACTTGTTCATTGCATCCCCACAGCGCTCCATATTCTACTTTATCGTTGCACATTTGCCTGTAAGTCTGTATTTGAAGAAATTGTATTTCACAACTCTGTTCTCTTTAATAAGGAAATATGAAAGGCACTTCCCCCTTTTTTTGGAACAACTATGATACTATGATTAGCTAAACAGGGCACAAGCAGTCACTGATATGTGACTGTGCATGCCGCTAGCAATGCCTCTTGGGATGGCTTTCATCCATGCAGCCAGTACTCCTCAGGCAATGCCCAGGCACAAGTCAAAACCCATTCCCAACAGGCAGCATGGAGACTTGTTTTAGGAGAGGAGAATGCTGCCGCATGGACATAAGTTGGGCAGTGCCAGTGGCCTTTAGAGGACAGGCACTGAACCTGTTTGGGTTGCTATTACAGATGTAACTGAAACATATAAAGGAAGCAATTCCCTATTTTCAAGCGGAAGGCTGAGGAGCAAACAGTGAGGTGAAGCAGCCAGGGCAAACAATAGGAGTATCTTGGGATACAACACAAATCTTTTTATTAAGTTTCAGGGCCATAGATGCACAATGTTAAAATTTCAAGTTTTGATAATCAGATAACTAGTATGAAATGCTGCCACAAATCTCAGCTTCATTAAGCACTTGGGTGTCCTACACCTTTCCTGTGTAATGGCCCTGGTCCTACACAGAATCTGTTAGGAGGATCTCAAGCTGGTGGGACACATAGGGTGCGTGGATCTGCTTGCTTGGTTTCTTTATTGAATGGATAGTGATTTTAAGTAACAAATTGCTGATTTGTAGCACATTTCAGCTGCACCAGATACATCTGAGTAGTCTTCATCAGAAAAATGTGTTTCCTCTAGGGCGCGAAATACGAGCTCCAAGGTAAAGGGAAAAGGAAGCTGGATAAAATTTGTATTTTCTTCTCCTAATAGAAGTCTGTAACCTCGTAACCTCTGGCAGCGAGTGTCGTGTCAGCCGGGTGTGTTCACACCTCCGACATTACCGCTAAGCCTGCGAGCGTTTGTCTGTGAGGGACCAACATCAGTTTGAAGCAGTGAGATGTCAGGAACCTGTCTCCTTCAGCATGCTGCTTCAGCTATTCAACCACTAAACTCAGGGATACAGCCGTTGTAAAACAACAAAATAAATTCCAGCTTCCCTTCCCCCACCTCCCCAAACCACAAACACCCTGGGTTCTCCCTAAATAATGCCTGTGGTCATCTATTTAGGTTACTTGCAGAGTTTCCACTTACCACAGACATTTCGTAGGAATGAGCGTGTTCCTTCAGTACTAGAGAATATGGCTTTGTGATAGTAAGAGCAGAAATAGGGAATGAAAAAAAGACCGGAGGAGAGTAGGGGCCTCGACTGGTGTGCTGCCCTTTTACCAAGTGGCCTGAGTAGAGAATCGGGGGAGAGCCAGGCAGTACTTCATCCTGAGCTATCACTCAGTTAAGACTGAAAGCAATTACTGTCAGTTTTGCAGGGTTAAGACTATGTTTAGGGTTGGCTGATGGTCAGGCAAAAAGGCTGCCTATGCCGTTAACTCCAAGCCCGTTTAATTTGCCTCGCTCGCAGTTTGTCACATCTGAAGGCTGGACTTCACTAAGTCCAGTCAAGCTTGGAAACAGAACAAGGGGACCTACGTGCACCTTAGAAGTACCTTCCGTAAAAACAAGACAGCAAATTCAAGTCCTCACTTCTAAAGCAGCTCTGCTTTAAAATCCCTGAGGTTTTGCTCCTCTCTTCTGTTAGGCTGTATGAATATCTGAGGAGTTTAATTCACAGAGACTGTCACTGGAGGAAGCGCCTTGCTGACCCGAAGCTTCATCAGAGCAGTGGTCTTACACCCCAAAACAGCTGTCTGTAGAAAACCAGGTGGGTTATGCAGTTGATGAGCCTTTAAAATCAAGTAACAAGCTTACCCGCTACATATTTAAGACATGTCTTTTTTAACTTGGGGAAGACACAGATGTTAAAGGAAAGGTTATATGCGTGTGTACAATAGAAAAGGAGGGCTATTTCCAGCGCAGAGTTGGATGTGTGTGGAATGAGGATGTGCTAATCCAGACTCGCACAGATAATGCACTGAATTCATGTAGTCCTTTGTTTTACGAGTATGAAATTTCCACAGGTGCCTCTGGGATTTGAGTATTCGATTTTCAGTGGTACCAGTAATTGGAAGCACAGACCTGCTGCAAGGGCACAAGGAGAAGAGGTCAGTGACTCTGAGAAATCGTTTCTTTGCCAAAAGCTCCCAGCTGCCTTGAAGCAGCCATAGCTGTGCACCAGTTCAGTGAGAATGGTGTCCTTGAACCGCTCCAGCCGTTGTGCTTTTGTAAATTGGCTTTCAAAGGCTCTAGGTTTTCCTTATCAGTATGGAGGAGGACAATCCTCTTTCAAAATGCTTGTTGATCCTACTCTTTATCTGGCGGGAGGGGCACCCTGGCTTGGCCCAAAGAAATCCACAGCGCTTCTGAAATGAGCTGTCGCTGATTTTGCACCGCTCTTAAGAGGAAGGCTTTCTGTGCTTGCTGTCGTAAGTGTCAAAAGTCTCTGGCCTACACAAGTCTACAGCCACACAACTGTGTATTTCTCTCTTCATTTCAATCTTTCATCAGAACTGTGGAATACAGGAAAATGGTTACTTTTCCCCAAACAATTCCAGTAATCAAGTATGAAAACAGAAGAAAAATCTGTACGTGAACTTAAATGAAATCTTACAGAAAACTCAAGTGGCTTTTTATATAGCATATTTTTAAAGCTAACAAGTAGCTAAAAATACACTTCATCTTTGGGATTTCATGTGAAAACCCTTTCTGAAAGAAAACATCCCTGTTTCTCCTTTTTCTCGTTTCCTGGGGTACTTGCCACAGCTTGTATTTGGTGTGGTGCAATTAGTGTAGTAGGCACTGAATTGAAAGAAACAAAGTGATAGACCTTGTCCTTCGTTTATCTTCTTTATTTGCTTGTTTCTTGCCTTTCAGGCCTGAATTGATACCTTCTGTCCTTTCCAGAAATAGCGCACCTTTACGTTACATGCCCAAGCCGCCAGCCCGCTGGGACAGCCCACATTTTAAACACTAATAACTTCTCCCGGCACACGTTTAAAAGGCTGTTGGGCTGAACTTGTCAGACTGTTCCTGTGGTCTCTTACAATGTGTAAGTGGCAAGAGAAGACACGAACGTTGTAGAGGGATGAAGTACAGTGCACAGCAGTGTGGCCCCCGGGTACAGAAGACATCTAAAGGAATACTGTGCTGGTTTTGGCTGGCTTAATTTTCTTCATAGTAGCTTGTGTGGGGCTGTTTTGCATTTGTGCCGGAAACAGTGTTGATAATACAGGAATGTTTTTGCTGCTCTTAAGTAGGTCTCACACAAAGTCAAGACCTTTTCTGCTTCTCAACCCACCCCTCCAGCGAGCAGGCTGGGGGTGCACAAGGAGTTGAGAGGAGACACAGCTGGCTGACCCCAACTGACCAGAGGGACATCCTACACCATATATAACGTCACGCTCGGCATAGAGAGCTGGGGGAAGAAGAAGGAAGTGGGGGCATTTGTAGTTATGGCATTTGTCTTCATCCTACACCATATATAACGTCACGCTCGGCATAGAGAGCTGGGGGAAGAAGAAGGAAGTGGGGGCATTTGTAGTTATGGCATTTGTCTTCCCAAGTAACCATTCAGCATGATGGACCCCTGCTTTCTTGGGCATGGCTGAACACCTGCCTGCTGATGGGAAGCAGTGAATGAATTCCGTATTTTGTTTCGCTTGTGTGTGGGGGTTTTGCTCTATTAAATTGTCTTTACCTCAAGCCACAAGTTTTCTCACTTTCATCCTTCCGATTTTCTTCCCTATCCACTGGGGAGGCAAGTGAGTGAGCATGGTCCTTAGTCGCTGGCTGGGGTTAAACCACAACAAGTACAGAAAGGTTGAAGAAAGGGAAAGACAGGAGAACATTTTAAGGCACTTCCAGCTAAGTGCTTGTGTGTCCTTTACGGTGCTGTTTTGTGGCAGTGCTTTACGGAGTTTATCAGGAAGACCTTTAAAAAGTCTTGGCCTCCACCCTACTGATTTCTGTTACCACCTAAGCCAAACATTTCACTGGCTTCCCCTCTTTTTTTTTTTTTTTAAAATCCATTGGGAAGTTCCTCTCCTTCCTCCCTTTTTCTCCACACAAGATGCCTGTTAGCTGTCCACTACTTTCTAGTCCTTTTCCCTGCCATGCAAGGGACTGTCTGATCATATCTCTCAGATAACTTTAAGGTACTTTAGAAAATACTGTGTTAAAATGTTGAAGCCTCTATTGTTACAGTTCACTCAGCTGAACATTGGTAGATCAAAGAAGCAGAAATCATTCCAGCTTAAGATAAAACATCTCCGCTGCATCTAAGCACAGCTCTATGATGAGCACAGACTGTCTTATCTTTCATCTGTTTTTTTCCTGTGGCTGCTGTCCCTACAAGCCCATTCTTCAATTTCCTACCTCAACTTGTGCCAAAAGTAGGATGCAGCTATTGAGGTATAATGAAGCGCACTAGAAGTGCTCAGAACTTTATCTTTACAACAAGCCAACAAGCACTGGCCTACTTCAAAAAGTAGGATCAACAAAAGGGTGCCTCCTGCTTTACCTCCCTCAAGCAAGCAGAGAATTGCACAAAGATGTGAATTATACTCATATGGATGGCACAAATAATGGAATAGAAGTGTTCTCAGAGTAATAATTGTGATTACCTCAACGAACAAGATAGGTACCTTGGACATCTAACCTAAATCCTGTTAATCTGGACTGTCACTTGCCCCCTAACAGCATACTTTGCCTTCCATGTAGATTTAATTCATCAAATCGAATTGTGTTTTAACAGGGAAAGATCAAAGAAATGGCCACCAGACATCTTTGTCAGATTTTAAAAAGTCTGTTTTGAAATCAGAAACTAGGTGACACAAAACATCTGATGGCCTGTCCTCAGAAATAGTCGTTGGCTCAGTTTACAAGGCAGAATTCGCTGCCTGCTCTCCCACTGCCAGGGAATCGTTTTAATACGCTCAGAAATGGTTTACGTGCATGCTGGCCTTCACTGTGCCGGAACCAAGCTGGTTTAAGCAAGCCACGTTTCCCGTCTGGTTCAAGGCACGACCTCCACAGAGGAAAAAGGATTAAGTATCTCAGATTACATCTCCCAGAAATGTCTCGTGGAGCTTAGGCACAAACAGGTTACTAACAAACTGATCCAGTTTGTTCCCAGCAAGCCATGCTTGAATTAAGATGATTGATTCCCTGATCAAATACTTCATGTTTCTAGGAAAAACGATTATTAACCTCGACATAGTTATATTTTCTGATAAAAAGTGTTTTGGTGCAACATTTAAAGCAACTATAAAACTTAATATATTTTGACAATCATCCTCTTATTTACAGCCCTTAAAACAGACTAAAGGCACTCAGACTCAACTCTTCAAAGTTTTGGTTAGAAAAGAAAGTGTTTGAATGTTTACTGAATAGGACTACTATAAACTGGATTAATCTCTACCATAGTTCTCCTAGACGGAAGTGTCACTTCCAACTTGATTCTTCTGTTGCTCTTTCTCTCCAGTAACCAAGTTCGTGTTGTCTGCAGCACAAGCAGAAGAATAGTTGTATTGTGAGAGAAGGAAATCAGCACAGCCACAAGTTCTGCGTCAGCTCAGAATACGACTGAAGTCTCAGAAGAAGGGTTGAGGTTGAAGGATGCCATTCAGAAATTCCAAGAAGCCAGTTTAGTTTGAAATAGACCAAATGGCAGAGAAGTGCTACGGTGAAACTGAAGCAGAAGACTTCAGTACTGCAGCTTTCACAATATAAAAACTTCATTTTCATCTTCTTTCACAAATCATTGGGAATATCACTTCCTGTTCAGATTACATCACTGCTGACTGTAGCTCAGTCAGAGGTACCGCCTTTCTAATTTTACTGTCTTTGTGCCTTAAGACAGCTGCTCCGAATTTCCCGGTGACACCTGCAGTTATGACCCGTACAATGAGAATTCAATAACCCTTCCCGACTGCCTGGATGAAAAGCTATGGTAACCAAGTGTTTCCTCTGAAGTCCATGTGCGTCCTTCTCCCCCTTAGCCTTCCTATCTGTGCTCTTGACGCAGTGTTTGAAGTCAGCAGGTGAATGATACACACTGCAGAATCTCCTTCCTGCATTGTGGGATTCCAGTTGCCGGCACACTCTCCCCTTCCCCCAGAAGTAACTTGGAGTATCAGGGACGAGTTGCAGCCCTGTGCTCTGGCCAGCTTCCGCTTGGATAGTTACACCCTGTGTCTGTATCACCTTTGGAGATTTAACTAGGCACAGTGCATGATTCACTTCCCACCAGAGCTTGCCATGTAGCTTGCTGGGTGGTTAAGGTACAGTTCATCGAGATGGTGGAGAGCCTTTGTGTACCCGAAATGTTCTGAAGCCCTTCTAGGCGAGATACGGGCTGTGGGTATCTGAGAGAAAACAGCGTCTGAACAGGCTCAGCACAACTCGGAGCCTCTCAGCTATGAAAAAAGAAAAGCCGTTACATATGCTACTGAAACCTGATCCTGGATGAAACACGCACCGCGCAGACTCAAGATCACACCTTAAGATCAGAAGAGAAAACATGAAAACCTGGGAGAGACCTCAGTATCTAGTGGTCCACTTCTCTCCCCTTAATGACGCAGGACATCACACTCGGGGGAAACAGAGTCCGGCTTACACTAGGAGAGCGGCCCACTCAGGGGTTTCCCTGCACACTGCGAGCCTGGGCTGCTGGCAGCAGGAGGCTGCCTGCGCAGTTCCGACACCCCAGGAAATCCGAACTGCCAGAGCGGCTTGTGAGAGCCCTTCTGCTCCATAATGCTAACGCAGGAGGGACCGGACAGAGAACCCCACAGCTCACGGGAGAGACATCAGAAGTTACCCCTCGTGTGTCTCCCCTCCGCCAATGTCAGACACATCACCGCATCAAACAGTGAGTGCATTTGCACACATATTTCATCGGCGCTCTACATATTCTAGGCCCAGCCCTGCAAGCCGTCCGCTACTTCGTGTTCATGTGGTGAACTAGCAGGCTGACCACGTGGCGTACTTCTCACCAGCCTACTAAGATAACTGCTACCGCTGATAATTCAGTAGCAACGCACACAAAACGTTATTTCTCTCTTAAAGCCTGGGATATCAGAACATCACTGCCCAGCAAAAATAAACCAACAGAGACAACTACTGTCTTTCTTCAAGTAGATTGTAAGAATCATAGAATCATTTAGGTTAGAAAAGATCTTCAAGACCATTGAGTCCAACTGTTAACTGCCAAGTCCACCACTAAACTATATCCCTAAGCACCACATCCAATCTTTTAAATACCTCCAGGGGTGGTGACTTGAATCACCAAGACAAACAACCTAGTCCCCTCCCAAACTGGAAGCCTTTGAAGTCTCTGAGTGAGGCATCCAGCCTGAGAGTCAGCTGTGCCCATCCACGCTCCCCAGGAGGGCAGCTGCCCTTTGGAGGTCTTAAAGGGTCTCCCCGCAATGTTGCATATGCCCTGCGTGTAATGCTCTCCAACACTTTCAGCCATTTGTTGGCTTGCTGATGTTAATGTTCTGTGAACTCTTATCAGATATATTTGTTACCACAGTTGTTAATGTTTTGGGAAGGCACAGGCTGGCTTGAGTTCAAAGGAGGACCAGGAGAATGGAAAATAAGCCCCGAAGGTGCTTATTTCAGGAGCCTGACTAATGCACCTTACTAAAGAGGAGGTTGAAAACGGCAACGTGATGAGTGGGTGTTGATACTCACAGCTGCAAAAGGTGCACAGGCCTTTTCAGCTCTGCACAGCAAGAGCCAGTTTCTTGCTCTTGATGTTAGAGCCTCCAACAATATATCAAGCGAAGTATATTTCTGGGAGGAGAACGTAATTAATCACCAGGGCAGAGCACGGGGGGCATCTATAAACTCGTCGTTGAGATTTTAAAAAGAGAAAAAGAAAACTGTGCTGCTCATCTGAGGAGAGTGGGCTATGTGAACGATGTGAGGTAGCAAGATCTTGAGTTCTCTCTTTTAACTCAATAACGTATGCAAACCCTTTGTGTTTCTGCAGCCTAGTCTGTGAAGGTGGCAGTGGGAAGATTTCAAGGTCATGTTGTGATCTAAGAATACTAGAAAATGAGGTGCTGCATCTTATGTTATTACTAGTAGATTTGTTTGAATGCAGAGCAACATAAGGAACAACCGTGGTCCCATTTAATTCCAGAGGGACAATGCTGCATGTGCAAGAGCTTACAGCAAAAAATCTAAATATATATTGTCATTACCGTCTCTGCAGATCCTTTGTTCAGTGGTTATTAGTACAAAACTCAAGTGAAGGAAAACAAATTGAAATCACTTGTTGCTCTTTTTAAATCTCAGAGAGCTCTCATCTTCACAAGGAAGGTGATAGTGAAGACCGGATGGTGTTGGAGGTGGATGTAAGTTTATCACTGTGTATGTGGAAGTCAAGGAATGATGGAGAATTAATCTGGAGGGGGAACTGATACTCTGGAGGACATGAAGAGCAGATGTTCTTCATAGCCAAGGAGAATAAAAGCTTGCTTTTTGTGGAAGATGTGTTGCTTTGTGGAAGATTTGTGTAGGCCAGGATGAAAGTTACAGTTCAGGTGCTCCCATAGCTCCTTTCTGGGGCTCCTTTCAGTGGCTCTTTTTTTCCTGAGCTATCAGGGTGCTTGTTGTAGCTGTTTGACAGGACTTCAGCTTGTGTGAACAAGGTAAGGAAGAAAATTTCCATCATGTTCCTTTTCTAAATAAAAGGTTTAGTTAATGATATTCATGCTACAAGCTGTTTAAGTATTATGTGGGTTTTGATATTTTTTGACACTTCTTGTAGCATTAAGAAATACAGTTGAGAACTTCAGACCATCCATACGTGGTTCCTTCAGCGCTCCCTTTGAAGAAGAAGAATGAAGATGAGACTTCCGTGGCAGCCAGGGTCAGCATGTTTCATACACTTAAAAAGCTAGAGCACAGCTGGAAAAAAACACCAAACCAAACCAACCTAAAACCAGTGAGAAACAGAGAATCGTGCTTCACCTGGTCTTGCCTGGTCTTAGCCCTGTGAGAGTGCAGCTGCCCTCCGCAGAGGGATGGGGCCAGGCTGGGCTGGGCAACTCTGCTTTGCCTCCGGTTTGCCAGCACAGAAGGAAGCAGTGGCTTGTCCTTTGGAGAAGGAGCACCTTCCCTATTGACTTCCCAACTGTCTCTACCCCATTCCCTGTTATCTCAGGGCTCTTCTCCTGGCCTTTAAGTCCCAGCGTTCTTCAGTGTATCTCAGCCCTGGCATCAAAGCCGGTTTGCAGAGACAGGGGACGGGGCAAGCTGTGGTACCTGGAGAGGCTGGTAGGAAGGAGGGAGCAGCAGGAGAGGGTGGTTGGGCTTTTTTTCGTAAGTTGAAGAGAACGAATCAAGGGTCTGCCAGTAACAGGTTTGTCTCTTCTCATTGAACCCAGCTTAGCCTTGCAATGAAGGGTGTAATTAGGTGTCCCTCTCCGTAGCTCGTGTTCTTTTATTGTATGAAATTATGACTGTAATTTACGTGCAAGAAGAAAACAGAGATGTTAGAAGGAGCTTTCCATTTGTAACATTTTTATTGGGAGTTGAATCCGCCCTAACCGAGGTAAGCAGAAAGGATTTTGTGAAGGACACACAACTTTGCCTAGACTTTATAGGCTTAAACTGGAGACACAATGGGGAAATGAGGTTGAAAAAAAATTATGTTTTTACATATATATGCAGCAGCCACACAATCAGTCATATGGCGAGAGGGCGTGTACTGCACTGGATCAAAGGGGAAGAGCCTAGCATGAGATTAAAGGGGGGGATAATTGCAAGCAACCAGAAAGTTTTATAATAGAAGTGATAATAATATACAGCAGAGGAAGGAAACTGCAAGGAACAGAAATGACGATAAAATGCAAATAAAAGAGATCCTTTGATCCTCTGGCTTTCCCTCTATATAACAGAATTATTTTATCACCCACTTCATTTCCCTTCCACTTTCATCTTGCTGTCCTCCGATAGCTTTTTAGTTCCCCTGCCCTGACACTACACCAGGTCTGCCTCCCTCCACATGTCTGGTAGCAGTGCAGCGCAGGATACATCTTTATCAAGTGTCAATTCTAAATATGAAACATCTTCAGTAGGAAACTAGTTCTCATTTAGCTGCTGACTTTGGGAAGCAACATAGCTGGCAGAAGGATGAGGTCCAAAAATCACCCCACATAGTGAGCCACATGGCATGACTTCAGCCTGAAATGCCGAAACTCCTGACCACCATTCTCAGAGAAAATGTAAACATTTAAAGAAAAGAGAACCCAAGAAAGAAGCAGTCCGGGAGTGAGGTTTTCCAGATATTTTCAGAAATTTCAGATTTTTACCAAAGCCGTGGAAGTAAAAAACATTTTCCTTCCTCCTTCCATCCCTTATTCTGTATCCCGTTTGGTTTTACAGGTCAAGCGGTCCATGGCCAGAAGGAAGGAACCAGCCCTTTCTCAAGAGGACATCATTTGAGTCTTCTAACAGAGACCTCCACACTACAGCACTTCAGAAAGCCTGGTCAGTCCTAGCTGAAAGCTCAGGCTAAACTTGGTTACATGAGTCACCACTTTTCAAACACCATACCTGCGGCATGATGGGAGAGAATGGCGGTGGTGCTAGTATACTCCAGAGCAGGGAACCTGCAAGAAACAGAAACGAGGGGGAAAAAAGAGGCGCGAAAATGAAGAGCCAGTTACTGCTCGAAGATGGCTAGAAGATGTGGCGGTGGCCTAAAAACGTGTAAAAAGCATGCCTGGCAGTGATTTCTGGGGGTGGCTTGCTCTCTGCTAGCTTCGAGGGGGTGAGACTTTAAAGCACAGGAGCTTTATCTAGAAGGACTCTCATGTCTGTGTTTGAGTAGCAGTTCCAGCTGTGTGGGAAGATGAAGGCATCCTCAGTGTCTCCCGTTCCTGAGGGTGCTCTGGGAAGACCCGCTTTGTACGTCGTGCTTTTTCTGACGAGGCTGAAAGAGAAAGGCTGCGGGAATGATTTTTTTTTCCTCTTCTGAGGTAGGGCTCAGGGCACCCTTTTTACTGAGTGCTTGAATGGGCAGTCTTAGTCAGAGCCTTGCTGCTGTGAGGGTAGGGGATGCCCTGCACCGGCTGGAGCCTGGCTGAGGCGTATCCCATGGAGTCGGAAGCAGGTCTAGTGGGGCAGGTGTAGGTGTAGCGACGTGAAAGGGCACCTAGTGTAGCTGGGCTTCAGAATCAGAGGAGAATGTGATTAGCACTGGCCACCTTGTCACGGCCCTCAGGCTTTGACAGGTCATTCCTGGCAGAGCGTGGAGTATCTGCTTCCTGTGACCTTAAATGGGCTCACTATTGAGGGATGTTATTGAAAATATTTGGTTTTCCACTTACTGACTCATTTTCTGACCCTCTGGAGCCTCAATAGAATGGATGAATAGATTTGAGTGATACAGGTGCTTAGAGGAGTGAATAATGGAGACGTAGAGCTTATATGCCTCACTGTGACAGTTGTGTTATACCATGCTGGTGGGAAACAGGGCAACAAGAAAGTTATCAGAAGCAAGACAGGAGACTTGGACTTCCACAAATTAAGTAGGCACATGCTTTCAACCACCAGTAACGAGAAAAGGATGCCTTGTGTGTAATGAGATATTTCAGCATTGGTGATAAAATGGCACAAATACGGCTCTGATCTGCAAGGATCACTTACGAGGTTTCTGTTGCTCTAGTGCTTCCCAGCTAAGGCTCTTCCTAAATCTTTGCAAAGAATTTAGATAAATCGTTCTCAGATTGAAGGACTTTTTATCTGCCGTGTTTCAGTGCTGTGAAAGATTTTGTGCGCTCAAGAGTTAAAAATGAAAATTTGAAGGGAGGGTGGGTGTGTGCTCTCTGTGATGTGCTGTTTGAGTTCCCAGCCTGGCTCCGGAGGACCAGCCTACCGGCGTTTCTCCAGTGCGGCCGGGCTGTTGGCTTCCGCCGACTGGTTTTGGCCACTGCAGATTCACTATTTACCACACGAGGTCAGCACTGGATAACGTTGCACTTCAGTCACTGGTATCAAAAACGGCAAGGATGCGCGGTTCCCACCCGCTTCAATAAGACTAGGGATCATATCTCCTCTCTCCTAAAAAGGATTGTTTTCTAGTTATTTTCCCTTTTTCTGTATGTTCTCATTTTGAAAGCTAATTTTGTGGAAAGTGTCACTGAACCATGTATTTACACACACTCTCCCCTTCCCCCCCCCCC